>JAOTOM010004771.1:0-452417 GCA_034440615.1 Ashinkailepas kermadecensis | reverse complement strand
ATTCTATATCCAGACATTAAGATATCGAATACGAAGTTGGGCCTAGAAGTGTCGATTCGGAAATATTATATATATGAAAAATATCCCGCAGTCGGGAAGAATAGATGTGTCTTTTCGGAAATTAAGAACATGAAATGCAACTTTAGTAAGTTAAATGATCGGCATCGATTGTTGTTGAGATCCAGAATTTCAAGATTATGGTTGGAATGGATTAACCACACCCAGACACGCTAACTAAAGGGAACTTCACCGGTGGAAAATTACCGCATGTGTATGCTGTAGGTTGTCGCTATAATCCTAATATTCAATTTCATTAACAATGACGTCATTAGAAATAAACGATCCGAAAATCTGTGAAGGTGGTTTTCCTGTATACATTGGCGTGAGCAAACGGTGAGCATTCCACGTTGATGTTTTTTTTAGCAATCTACAGTGGCAATTTGACAAATCTGCTTGGAGGTTCGCTCACCTGACATGACATATATCGGAGATTGTTAACGACCTAACACCAAAATTTCGCAATGGCGTGCATAATTCAGATCGTTAGGGACCGATGGTTTGAAGGACCATTTGCTGGATATTATATATTTATTATTATATCAGGCAACTTCTTGAGCAGCTAGCCAAGCATTACACGAAGATGTATCATGCCTTCCATTCCGTGTCTCATTTTCCTCAATCCGTACTGTACATACCTCGCAAGAAGTCAAAAAGTTCAAACTTTAGTGGATTTCTGAGCGATCATGAGTGGAATATATTGGTAATGTGTGAGTTTTCGTCTGCCCTTCCCTGCAGGCGGGTTTCTACACTTCTGGCGCGCGTGCGACATTCGCTGTAGTTGTGCGTTTATGCTGGAGCCTGTATACGGCCTTGGCTGGAACCATATGTTGAGGCGTCCCACCTTTGCTAATTGTACGTGCACCGCGCGTCCTTCCGTCATTGATGTGTAGAGATAGCGAGTTTTATGGATTGACGTAAGTAGCCAGAGGATTTTTTAACTTGCTCTCAGTGTTAGGCATGCTAGACCGAGTTTGAATGGGAAATGTTCCTGGAAAAGACTGAGGTAGGTAAGGTGTTTAGCAATCCTGAGGTCAGAACTATCTTCTCGTGACTTTGTTTGTGACGAACTTGAAATGATTATGCATATTCCCAAATCAGCATAGTATGGGAGAACGTATTGCTTCGACGCGGCCACTGCGACCGAGGCTCCTCTACCGGCCGTCCGGCGTACTATTGCCTATGGCCGACTGCCAGCGAGACTGGGCGGGAGTTTGGAGCCAGCTTACTTTAACTGGTCTGCGATGAAAACGCACGGTTATGGCACGGCTCCGCATGCATATTTGCGCACAACAAACATTTCTTCGTGTTATGCATGTCACTAAATTCATCTAACCTTAATTTTCACCATGTCATTTCACCTGAACAACTTGCGGGAACAATTGGTCACTCATTTTAAATGAATTGCGGGCGCGCGTCCCCTGGCTTCACGGTTCATTCTGGGATTAATCCCAGTGCTCATAGGTAATAAAGTATGGCTCCGCAGACAAACTTAGAATCAGAATTGAATTCTTTATCACCGTGGTCAAATATCAATATCATTTTCGCAAAATTCACCATGTCACTTTGCATTATAATGAAAGTCGTCCACGATGGTCCAGGCATAATTTATAGTGCAAGGTACCAGTAGGCTCTAGCCTATCCCCGAAGAATTGGTAACATTGGTGGTTTTGCCTTTGTGCTGTATGGGAGGCAGCTCAGGTCGAAACATGTCCCGAAACATTTCCCACAAATTTGATCCACTTCGTGTTGGAAGCTGGGACGTGCCCTGCACCACCAATCTGACCAGGAAACTACACTCTGGAATGGTAACAATGAGCCGATGCTTTTATAGTCTGATACGGAGCTGACATTGGAATCAAACGCAGTATTCCCAAGATATAAATATATCATATGCCGCTCTAAATTATCATTAGAACTTAAAGCATTATGATTATCATGAACCACAAAAACCCTCAACTGTTTCGGTACTCCAAAGTATGGGAAGCGAACAGCTTGATTACTTTCCCCACCGCCATGTACTCACACACACACACACACACACACACACACACACATACACATATATATACACACACACATATATATACACACACACACACACATATACATATATATATATATATATATATATATATATATATATATATATATATATATATATATATATATATATATATATATATATATATATATATATATATATATATATATATATATATATATATATATATATATATATATATATATATATATATATATATATATATATGCGTGTGTGTGGGTGTGTGTGTGTGTGTGTATTAATATTTGCCTCGAAAGCCGACCGCCGCAGTCGGCAGGTCATTCATTACCAATTGTAACGCAGACGATTTCATTGGCTATATGATCAAACCAAAGCAGTCTCATTTGAACAGGGCAACAAAACACACTCGAAACATATATATATATATATATATATATATATATATATATATATATATATATATATATATATATATATATATATATATATATCATATACATAAAGTATGTGCAGTGACAAATATAGCATGCACCGTCTACAGGCGAAGCAGTCGTCTGCCTGCCTTGCGTAGGATGTGTTTGGAACCACCGCGGAAGTTTGTGCACGAAAAGAATGCTGAGGTCACGTGGTGGTTCTCCTTCTCCACAGCCTGCTGGTTGAATGCGCAAAGGGCACCATGCCTTTGGACAATGTCTGGGACGTGGAAAACCATGATGTACATGTATGGCGTCACCATGGACTTCTGGTATATCGCCAGGAACATGCTCAGGAATGTTGAGCACTCCAATCTCACGAGATCACCGTCATCACTGCTCTTCACAATCTCCATGACCTTTTCAAACTTGGCGAATAGTGCTCTTACCATGTTCAGACGAGCAGCACTCGCTCGCAGCATAACTGTCTTGAGGAAGTCCCCTCTCACGGCAGCACTAATTAGTTTATCACGGTCGCGACACTGCAGGCTAGAAAATTATAGCGCGCCACTATCGTTGGAAACGAGATGTCCCTTCAGCCCTAGGGCATCCAGTGCCGCGAGCAGAGCCGCTCTGGAGGGCGTGTCGTCAGGTACCTCCTGTTCCACCAGTCGGTGGAAAAGTCTAACGCTCACACGAAAGTACATGTGAAGGACATCCACAACAATGTCTTCTGGACTGAAGCTGGGCACCATATTGTCCAGTTTAGTCCCAAGATCACCATAGCTGATACTGCACCGTGCTTCAGCCGGACCTTGAAAGTAATTCGCGCTCTTGCACGTACAGTAGATACAGGCATTTGACGATGTTGCAGCCTTCATACCTAACGCAATAAGCAGAAATTTATAGTCCGCACAAAACAACACACGGAGTTGCCGAGGGGAGCCACCCACAGCAATTGTTTCCTTTTTAAGCGCCTGATTTCATCATCGAATGTTCGCATGACCTCGCGCACGTTAACATAGCGTTCACACAACTCCACAATACCTACGAGATGAGGGCCACGAATCCTTTTGTCCAGTTCATCGACAAATGTGATTGCAAAATTTGTAAAAGTTCTAAATTTTCCAACATTTGCACCATCTGCTGAAAACTTCACGCGAATGGCGCCATCTGTCAGGGTCTCCGGCTGAAGCAACTGGACAATGGATTAAATCGTGCGGTATGCACCGTTTTCCAAGGTCTGAATGTCTCTGTCTACAGTAACGTTTTGGCACTGTCTTTCTTTTTGAACACTGTACAATGACGGAGTGTTTGGTAAACACTTTCTCAATTTATTATATTTTCTTAGAGAAATATTGCCATCGTCCAACACCTTGCTGATGGCTTCCGGCGAGACAGATGCAGTCTCGCTAACTGGACCAAACGATACCTGCAAGCCGTAACGTTCTCCTTCAGCACGCAGCTTTTGCTTTACGCGCCTACGAGTTCGTTCTGACGCGCCTCGTACAACTGACGTTTTTTTTAGACTGGTGCTCTAATTTGGCAGATAGGGAAGCCGCCTTAGAACGGATCCTATTGTACTCGGCAGAAGAAACCAAAGGAACACTGTTTACCTCAACAATTACCGGCCATTCAAAGAACTCTCCAGCTAGCCTACTTTGCAACGCGGCTAACTGCCTCCCACCCTTGCATTTGTTTACTGTACACCGTATTCTAGACAAGCATCTACCAAGTACAAGCACCTGACTGTCGGAAATGCTACACTTCACTTTTTGGTTCTCTAACGTTTCTAAAATGACAAGCGCGGTATTCTTAGCACAATACTTGTTCCGCTCATACTGCGAGAACAAAAACGACTTACGAATACTAACGCTCGAATTCTTGATTATTATATGTTCAGAGAGCTTCAGGCTAGTAATAACGTGAACTAATATTTACAAACTTATCAGCACAGAACAGGTACCTACACTTAAACATTCTTAAACTAAGCCATTCGGCTCCAGCATAGTTTTACAGCCACTAACACCGCTGCCGGTACACTTTGGCGAAGATGTAGGAGCCGGGGTCCAACACCTCGGCCTGCAGACCCGTAGGCGTTTTCACCCACTGGGTCTCGCGCCGGTGGCGACGGATCTTCACTGGCACTGACTTGCACTGAAGCTCGTTGACGTCGCCGTGGTCGTTAATGTATCTCACCCACCACTCTGAGCACACTTTCACCGACGCCAGTCGGATGATGTTTTCTAGGTTTTTTCCCCGGAAGTACCCAGCGTCAGACACTCGAATGTTCTCACGAATGATGCTTAAGCTCGGTTCACACTTGGTAATTCGGAGCGTCAATCATTCGTAAAACGAACGGATATCGAACGTCAAACAGAAGATAGACGTCGTAAAACGAGCGGAAATACACCGGGAATAACACACGCTGTTTCCCCGAATGAAAACGTTCATTTTATGCTTCCCTGCGAATCAATTATGACGGCAATGAGACCATTCTGGCGCGACTGCCACCGATCCAAGTTGTGTGGAAATAAATCCTGAATACTTGTACCAATGCAAGCTGAGATATATCTCGCATTTACATGTGCCAATTCCAATACCAACTCCAATGAATTGGCATTTACAGCAATGGAAATTATGAATATGTTTTTTCACTATCATGCATAACTTGGCAATGCCAAGTTATGTTTGGAGTATCAGGAATTGTTAGTGGTTTTTCATTGCTTACAATAGGCACTTAGAACTCACTGGGCCAATTATTTCCTACATGGCTATGTTATTTAGAGATGCTTGCAAGATTTTGTCAGGGCTGCACGCACAGCCCCAAAATATTGTTTCCCACCTTTGCATCTTGTGTGAAGAAGCATGCTTTTTCAGTGCCAATAAAACACAAACACAACACAACATTGCATACAATTCCGCCTGCGACTATTTTCCAGGGCTACCTCTCTACCACGTGACCAAAAGAGGTGTGCTAGGAAATGCAATATTCTAGCCGCAGGCAAATCAATGCTTCCAACCTGGTTATAGACAGCCAACAAAACTTCGAATATCTCGCGACCACTCAATCACACCAACAAAACGTTAAACGCCGAATCGGCGTTGAAAAGATAAACTACATCTATCTTTTGGACGTCAGATAGACGTTTCATTACGCCATCGTGACATATCCCGGTTCACACTGTGCGACGCTCCGATCGCGTTAAACGTTCGTAAAACGCAGTTTTAACGGGCGTCTGAAATACGTTCGATTGCCGTTTGTTTGACGAAACGGCCTAAAAACGATGAATAAACGCTCGGAAAGCGTCAAAAGGCCATAGTGTGAACCGAGCTTTACACGTCTGCCCCTCTTCGGGAATTTTAGCAGTTGGCGCACTTGTGCGTATACATTGTTCGCAACAAGCTGCACACTGGTGGGTTGCAGAGGCCGTGGACACCCGTAGAACGTCACGGGATCCATATATACCTGCAAAGAAAACGGAGTGAGATCCGGAACAAAAATTGAACCGGAAATGTAGTGACATCAGTATAATATATTTGTTTTCAATTGGGAATGCCGTAAAGCCTCAAGACCACAAAATATGCTGACTAGCACCAGACAACAAAAGCCGCAGGCCAGCACAAGTCTACAAAACAGCAGATTAGTACCTGACCACAAAAACCACAGACCAGCACCTGACCACAGAAGCTGCAGACCAGCAGCAGACCACAAAATCCACAGACCAGCACCAGATCCCAAAAGCCACAGACCAGCACCTGACCACAAAAGCCACAGACCAGCACTAGACCACAAAATCCACACACCAGCACCATACCATAAAAGCCAGACTAGCACCAGACCCCAAAAGCAACAGACCAGCACCTGACCACAAAAGCCGCAGACCAGCACCTGACCACAAAAGCTGCAGACCAGCACCTGACCACAAAAGCATCAGACCAGCACTTGACCACAAAAGCCACAGACCAGCACCTGACCACAAAAGATGCAGACCAGCACCACACCACAAAAGCTGCAGACCAGCACCAGACCATGATAGCCACAGACCAGCACCAGACCCTAAAAGCCACAGACCAGCACCTGACCACAAAAGCCACAGACCAGCACATGACCACAAAAGGTGCAGACCAGCAGACCACAAAAGCTGCAGACCAGCACCAGACCACAAAATCTGCAGACCAGACCAGATCACAAAAGCTGCAGACCAGAACCAGACCACAAAAGCCACAGACCAGCACCTGACCACAAAAGCAGCAGACCAGCACTTGACCACAAAAGCCACAGACCAGCACCTGACCACAAAAGCTGCAGACCAGCACCAGACCACGAAAGCCACAGACCAGCACCTGACCACAAAAGCCACAGACCAGCACCAGACCCTAAAAGCCACAGACCAGCACCATACCCAAAAAGCCACCGACCAGCACTTGACCACAAAAGCTGCAGATCAGCAGACCACAAAAGCTGCAGACAAGCACCTGACCACAAAGCTGCAGACCAGCACAAGGTCACAAAAGCCACAGACCAGCACCAGACCACAAAAGCCATAGACCAGCACCAGACCATAAAAGCCACAGACCAGCACCTGACCACAAAAGCTGCAGACCAGCACCAGACCACAAAAGCTGCAGACCACAGCAAATCACAAAAGCTGCCGACCAGCACCAGTCCACAAAAGCCACAGACCAGCACCTGACCACAAAAGCCACAGACCAGTACCTGACCACAAAAGCCACAAACCAGCACCAGATCACAAAAGCCACAGACCAGCATCAGACCACAAAAGCCACAGACCAGCACCAGATCACAAGTCACAGACAAGCCCCAGACCACAAAAGCTGCAGACCAGCACTTGACCATAAAAGCCACAGACCAGGGTAAATTTTTGATAAAAGTTTTTTTTTAATTTTGGGAAATATGTTTTTTAGAATATGATGTTTATGAACATGGCTAAGAAGATGTGACCACTCATTTTTGGTGCTGATGCTTACTTTTCAATTTGGACGATGAAGTCACATTGGTATGGTGTAATGATGTGATAGGTATGGCACTGAGGCTTTGACTGGCTAATGCTACAAATGGTTCACATACCTTAATGAGATGGTCAAAGTAGCTTAACCTAGCCTAACCTAACCCAACCCAACCTAACCTGCTTACCTCTCAGTTTATCATAGCTATAATTTATACAATGCACCATGAGGTTAGGTTAGGTTAAGCTACTTCAACCATCTCATTAAAGTATGTGAACCATTTGTAGCATTAGCCAGTTGAAGCCTCAGTGCCATACCTATGACGTCATCACACCATACTGATGTGATGTCATTGTTTAAATTGAAAAGTAAGCATCAGCACCAAAAATGAGTGGTTGCATCTTCTTAGTCACATTCATAAACATCATATTCTGAAAAATAATTCCAAAAAATCCCAAAAATACCCTTTTTCAAAATTTTACCCAGACCAGCACCTGACCACAAAAGCTACAGGCCAGCACTAGACCCCAAAAGCCACAGACCAGCAACAAACCCCAAAAGCCACAGACCAGCACCTGACCACAAATGCCGCAGACCAGCACCATACCACAAAAGCCGCAGACCAGCACCAGACCACAAAAGCCGCAGACTAGCACCTGACCACAAAAGCTGCAGACCAGCACCAAACCACAAAAGCTGCAGACCAGCACCAGACCCCAAAAGCCACAGACCAGCAACAAACCCCAAAAGCCACAGACCAGCACCTGACCACAAAAGCCGCAGATCAGCAACTGACCACAAAAGCTGCAGACCAGCACCAGATCACAAAAGCCACAGACCAGCACCTGACCACAAAAGCTGCAGATCAGCACCAGATCACAAAAGTCACAGACCAGCACCTGACCACAAAAGCCACAGACCAGCACCAGATCACAAAAGCTGCAGACTAGCACCTGGCCACAAAAGCCACAGACCAGCACCAGACCACAAAAGCTTCAGACCAGCATTAGGCCAGAAATTCGCAAAATCCTCTACATATGCACCAGACTTTGTGGCAAACCAAAATAATGGCCTAACAGTAACAAATCACCATTTTCTGAAGGACAAGTAACCACTTGCATTGGCGCTGTGGTGTTGTTTTATACTAAACATATGCTTAGTCTGGATTTCACGTACCTTGCTGCTTCCGCCTTGACAGCACAGACGTCTCGATGTCTTATTTCACACCTCCGGTAACTTGTAACACGTAAAAATCGTGTCAATATTCCTTTACCTCACTCGGCCGATACAACTCTCAATGCCGAATGAACGTCTTTGCGCCACAAACACAACCGCGGGGTAGTTTCCCGCCAACTCGCTGATTGGTCAGTCACGCACAGTAGCGGCAGACGAAAAAGCGCTTTAAACTTTTCTTCTTGGCCGCGCACGAAACGTTGAATGTCGAGATTGTTTTCACTCTCTGAGTGTTAATTCATGGACGATATAGCATGCAAGGCGTTAAGAATGTCCATTATGCATTTTTCTTGCCATAGACTAGCTTTCATTTATTATTTGCAATGATGATTGAAATATATATATGATGGCTTTAAAATGTACTGCTATGTCATGCGTCGAAGCAATACGAGGCTTAATAGGTGTTAATTTATTGTAATATCATACAGGCCTATTTATTTTTACAAAGCTCAGGCCTGGTCACGAGAAGCTACATACTTTTTGACTTTTAGAAGTGCAAAGCTTTTGATTTTTGAAGAACACATTTCATTTTTGAATGGCAGCCTTCTGAGTTTTGAGTTTTCCATTCCACTTGCTCACAAGCCACAGGCTTTCTGCATGCTCACAAACTGCAGACTCTGCATGCTCACAAACTGCAGGCTTTTCACATGCCCACAAACTGCAGGCTTTCCGCATGTTCACAAACCACAGGCCTTCAACATACTCACATGCTGCAGGCTTTCCACATGCTCACATGCTGCAGGCTTCTAGATGCTCACAATTTCAGGCTTTCCGATTGCTCACAAACTGCAGTCTTTCCACATGCTCACAGACTGCAGGCTTTCCACATGATCACATGCTGTAGACTTCTACATGCTTACAATTGCACATTTTCTGATTGCTCACATGCCACAGGATTTCCATATGCTCACAATATGCAGGCTTGCTGCATGCTCACAAAGATGCAAGCTTTCTGCATGCTTATATGCCACAGGCTTCTGGCATGCTCACAAGCTGCTGCCTTTCTGTATGCTCACAATCTGCAGGCTTTCTGCATGCTCACAAACTGCAGGCTTTCCACATGCTCACATGTTGCAGACTTTCTGCATGCTCACAAGCTGCAGGCTTTCTGCTTGCTCCCAAGCCAAAGGATTTCCATTTGCTCACAAGTTGAAAGCTTGTTGCTTGCCAGCAAGCTGCATGCTTTCTGCCTGCTGACATACTGCAGGCTTTCTGTATGCTCACAAGCTTCAGACTTTCTGCTTGCTCATAAGCTGCAGGCTCTGCATACTTACAGGCTGCAGGCTTTCTGCTTGCCCACAAGTTTTAGGCTTTCTGTTTGCCCACAAACCGCCCACAAACCTGATTAATTGATTGAACTATAGCATCTGCAGCAACGAATTGCAAATGCAATGTAATTTGGCCTCTAAAGTAACAATAGTACGACATCCCGGATATTTTTGGCAGTTGCCTTGCATATTGCTCTGCTTGAAAGTGGGCGTCGAAATTTGAAAATGATTGCACCGCTAAGGTGAGGACTAAATAAGATCAGGTTGCGTGTAGTTTTCACGGATGTCCAATGTTAAAATCGGCTTGCATGCAAATCTTTCATGCAAATTGGCCTCTTAAGTACGGCAACTACGGTCACAATGAGTAGTGCATCTTATAGCGAAAGCTTGGTTCCACTTGGAACCAGGCATCGAATTTTTGTTTTCCCAGTCAGTTAGTAGCTACACCGATTACATCACGATTTTAAGTAAATTTCCCTATGGCGGGTTAACATTCGCACGTCCGGCGGTCCGCGCCAACTTCGCCGGTCCGGGGGGAGGGCAGATGTCTGCCCCCCTAAGATCTCCAGAACTATGCTAGGTAGCGACGAACGGAAAACGGCGTTGGATAGCTAGTGACAAGCTCTATCGAACGTATTTCGGTAATTTTCTCGCTCAGGTCAATATTTAGGTCACTGGGTCATCATAGGTCAAATTCGACCAGATCGGGTGGGACCCTCAGATATTGACACATATCTCAGGACCTGTAAGAGATAGAAACAAACAGTGAATGCTATTCGACAGCCCTTGAAATGTGCTATCGACAATATGCTGCGTGATTTAAGGTCAGGTCAACAGATAGGTCACCAGAGGTCACCGAACTTGGGTAAAATGTATTGTAATTTTCCGGTACAAATTTTTTGACAGCATGGCGATGGGAAGCTGATTTTGCTGTATATGACGAAAGACGCTTCCGATGACATATAATAGCTAGGTCAATATTTGACCTTGACCTCGGTTGACCCGAGGTCAAGACCGTTTTCTGGCCTAGGTAGGTCATGTCGCATATCATTCAAAACGTCTCAACGAGAGCATTTCGCTGCTGGTATAATTTTACATAACATTTGGTTTTATACCACATTGATGTTCGCTATATAATTTACTGCGGGATAATACACGGCTGCGTTAATGTAAATGGTCGCACAAATGTTTGTGATATATGCGCCGCGTCCAGCACCGCTACATTTCCGAATATTCCGAGACGATTCGCAAGAGACATGATAGAAAGGCACGATATTCAAGACCGGGGGCCTTTTTTATTAAAATTAAAAAATTTTTAAAAAAAAAAAAAAAAAAAAAAAAATTTTTTTTAAAATCTTTTTCTTTAAAAAAAAATTTTTTTTTTTTAAAAATTTTTCTTTTTTCTTTTTTTGTTTGTTTTGTTTTGGAGTGTTTTCTTAATGTGTCGGTAACTGAAATGTTGCGAGCACGATAACTTCTTATTTCCGTTACAAACAGATACCTACATCTAACTGCAATACATCATAAATGTTCAACATACAATGTGTACGACAAAATTAATCCAGTACCTATAAAACGACGGGCTCCGATCGCCGGTTTCTTTCTTCACTAGTTGTTCGTTTACATTATCAGCTGACTGGCCGACACCATTAGGGCATACCGATAATAGATGGCGATAGTAGTTACAATATACATTGTGATACGGAGCCGAGGTCGAAAAATAAAATATAAATCCTTACATTCATTGAGCATGGGTTCCAGAAGGCAGCAACGCCAGAAAAAAAACTGAAGTGTTCCGAGCGATATTAGAGAAGAAAGAGATGAGCATGAATCTGATGAATAGTTATGGGCTGAAATGATCTGAGAACGATACAATTAGTGGTGTAGGTAGTCAGGGGTCAGATGATCTCCTGAAATCAGTGAAGCTCTGTATGCCTTTGGGAGGACCCTCGCAACCCCCCTCAATGTTGGCTTACCCCCAAATAATTCTAATTTTAACGTGTTACCCTTGGTCGCATGTCTCCCTATTAATTTGGGCCCGCCCATTGCCTTCATGTACCCTTGTAAATTGCTGTTATTGTAAATTATTGCCCTTCCAATAATTTTCAGAAACCTATATCTATGCCTGAAATTTAGCGGGGATGCCCAAAGTACCCTTCAGGGCCTTGAATAAAACGGCACATCATCCTACTACTCAAATGGTTTGATCGGTGAAATTTCACCTCGGAACCCCCACTCCGTTATCATAGTTGGCGGAACATCCAAATCTAAGGGGTGGGGGATAGACACCATTTTATGGGGCGAATTATTTCCAGTGAGCGACATAAGGTCATTGTCAATTTCGGGATTGAAGGAGGATGTTGTACCCCCTCCCCCTCTGGTGGAGGCTCCGCATAATTATTATTCGATTTATTTCTTTATCTAAGAAGTAAATCATATTTATTGTTTCAAAGATACTTCAATCACACGGTAACCAATTCCATTCAGTCACACGGTAACCCTCTCCCGGAAGATCCGTCTTGTCCGGCGATTGCGGTCCAATCTTGCCTCTTCCATAGTACACAAAGATCAACGCACAGTAAAACGTAAACTTCGCAACACTAATACAATAGCACACCGAACAGACTAACACGTTCAAGTAATTTGCGATGGAAGTAATAGTTCCGACCGAACAACACTCCACCACACTGCAGCACTACATCCAATCTACGCAAAATTATGTGCTTGATTTCTTGCTCTGGAACTTAAGACATTTTCGTGAATTTGTCTTAAATTCCGGCTTTCATGAAACTCAACCGTCCATGTTTTCTTGAATAAGAAGAAATTTGTCTTTAGTTTTTGTCTTTGTTTTACATTCTTGTTTCTTAAATAATACTTTTTCATGAAACTGGAAAAGTCTTATTCAAGACCAATTTGTCTTAAATAAGACAATTTGGTCTTCGTGAAAATGGCCCCGGGTCTTTATTGTAGTGGATAGGTACGGGAACGATGCATTCCACTACAACAAACGATATGTATGTGTTCAATGCTCATATAGAACAATACTCGAGACATGCGAAACGCTTCTAAATTATTGCTTGGATATGAAAGACATCTCTTGACATCGAACCCAACTAGCTCTGTAGCAAAATTTGCTCATATGCATTTCATTTATTATGTAGTCAGTCATTGCATTCCCGCCTAACAATTTCAATGCAAGACAAAATCAAGTAGCGATGTAAAAGTGTTGGACAATATACCACATTTTACTTGACCTGAACTGACCAGGTCAAATGTTAGGTATGTGACCTTAGATCGAGGGTGCTAAGTGACCTAGGATCATTCGACACCTTTTTTTGGCGCATTGAGGGGACAAACCGATTGGCGTTGGTTTGATCGCTCCAGTCCAATACTGTGAGAAATAATTTGCAGTTATGTGCGATGACCTAAGATGACCTTGCAGAGGTCATAGAGTAAATGATTGAGTCGCATATTGATAAACGACCTCAAAGTGCATGAGTTTTACAGAGGACAATCGAGGCCAACTACGTACCCAAGCAGGAATACTTTTTACTCCGAAACTATGATCTCAGGTCAAGGTCATGGGGTGGCTTAGGGAGGTCATGTTGTGTATCAATCGACACGTCTTGGCGATACAAGCACAATGACGGTAATTTCAGCCTTCTAGCTCAATGCAGTGCGATATAATGCGCATAAATGTGCTAGTGATCTCAGGTGACCTCAGATGACCTTGGTGGGGACGAGTGGTCTAGGGGTAAGATGCTCGTCTCGCAATCGAAAGATTGTGGGTTCGAATCTCACCTGTCACTACTCTTCGCCCGCGACCAATCGGCGGGAGAGATTGGCGACGCTATATGACTCAACGGTCGACGTCTCGTAAAACCAATAACCAACAACATGACTTTGGTGAGGTCACTGAGCAAAAATGTCAGCGGTAACATTGAGAATAGCTTCCAACTACACGCCATAACCGTTGTGAGGTCATTCCGAGAGCAAATATTTAACCAGGAAAGATTTGTATATTTTACCATAGGCCTATAATGGGGGAAGCCATGGCCGCGACCTGACCTCAGGTCAATGCTACGAAAAAAACGTGATATATATTATAGTCCCTGATAAGATCATGACGTGATATAAGTTTGAAATAAATCGCCCAATTATTGTGGAAGTGATGCCACCTAGAACTCCGAGGGATGTTGGGTCACTTCGCCTGACCTGGTGACCTGACTTGAGATGACCCAGGGTCAAAAATGTATGAGGAAATGCGGAAAAGACCAATGAGCAGCCATGCGAGGTTTCGCCTTGCTAACGCGATTAGTATGACGGCAAAGTATGAAAAACCGCAGGGGGCAGATATCTGCCCCCCCCCCCCCGGACGTGCGCGGGTTAACGCTTAGAACCGGCCCAGAACGCTAAATGAGCGACTCGGTCCGTAACGTGGGAATAGGCACTGGCGGATCCAGGGAGGGGCCATTCCGGCCATGCCCCCCCCCCGAAGCGCTTAAAAGGGGGGGGGGGGCCATAGTGTTTTTGGGCCCCCCGAAACCAACAGAAGTAAACTAAATTAAAATGCAGTAACCTTTGCCGAGGTAAAAAAATAGCGTCTGGATGAAAGAATCTTCAATTTTAAAGGATTGTTTAATAATTGTTTGGAAGCCATTATGGTAGCATAGCAGATTCTGACACACATCGAGGGTTCCATGCTGCTCAAGTTCTGCTTACAGCAAGAGTTGACAAAATCGAATCGGATCCGCCAGTGTGTACACGTGCACGAACGTTGACGTGGTACAAGACGTTCAACGTGAACTTGAACGTTTTGGTTAACAAGAACAAATACCCGGTAGCATAAAACGGTGGAGGTAGGCTGGGGCCCCTACACAGGAAATTATGTTGTCAATTAATATTTTATTTTAATTTGTATTATTATTTTTTTAACGAGCCCCTTTGCCAAATAGTGGTCGAAATCCGGTGCTTTTAACCAAGAATAGTGGGAGAATTGGCACCTTCCAAATCCGTTCGACCCCTCCCCTGATGCAATTCCTAGGTACGCCACTGGGGGAGGGGGAGGGGGAGGGGAGGGGGCGGGGTTGACGCCGAAAACCGAAAGTTGGCCCCCCTCCCCAAACCGGTGGGCTAGATCCGCCAGTGGGAATAGGTACATCAAAGTTCGGCGTTCCGGCGCACACTCTTTTCCACTGCCGGTGATATTCGCCAGTGGAATGGAGGGGGAGGGGCAGAACCCCGCCGCCAGCAGGACGCCGGTTAAGATCATTGCCTTCCAATGGCACTCGTCATCTTTCGTGCTTATAAGTAACTGATGGATGATCAGTCATTATCTCGGTTGTCGTTGGGTGCACATCCTCGTATCGGTGCTGATTCCCTGCTGTCTAATCTGAGAACCAATCGGTTCATCAGTTACAGCGCAATTAATCAGCCGGAATGTAGAGCCTGCAGTGTGGTCATTGTGCAGACCTCAGACATTTGATAAGGAATTGTCGTGTGAACCGAACCATTTCAACACATTCCTATGCACCTGTCAACCACCTCGAAGCTGATTGTAATATTTGCCTTGAACTGCCGATGGAGAAAATACCCCCACCCCCTTCCACTGCGGGGACGAGTGGTCTAGGTGTAAGATGCTGGTCTCACAATCGAAAGGTTGTGGGTTCGAGTCTCACCTGTCGCTGCTCTTCGCCCGCGACCAATCGGCGTGAGAGATTGGCGACGCTATATGACTCAACGGTCGACGTGTCGTAAAACCAATAACCAACCAACCTTTCCACTGTGGTTTTTCTGAGATAACTCCTTGACCCATCGAGGTATCACACCGAAGCGTTGCCAACATTCTAACAATTCAATATTTTTTATTTTTTAAAAATAAATTTAATCCGAGTTCTTGCTGGGGTGGCTTTATGAACCTGGGTCCTATTGCTAAGCAGAGCTTGTTGCGTGAACCCTGGCCCACCACCCGATCTATGAATTCCAGTTCAGCTGCATAATTTTGATCGAAAGTTTAACGTGCCGTCAATGCACCGACACGGCCGCCCGGTAGCTCGTCCCCGGCCTGATCTGGCCAGCTGCCAACTGACCATCCCAGCCGGGGGCTAAATGCGAGCGCGCGAAGCGACTCGAACCCTGTATCGCCAGGACAGGGGAGACCAGAGCAGGCCAGCGCTCCAACCAACTGCGCAGCGCAATATTGGATCACGTGATGGGAACTGATTTTCCGGGTGGCCCGGAATCTCGGGGTATTCTAGGCCAACTAACATTAGCACATATACGTTGGATACACACCAAATTGGACAATGTTTGTGGGGCAGAGGCGAAATGTTGCTACAAAACAAGTGTAAGCACGTCTTCACTTACGAAATTAGCATTATAGCTTTCATCTGTTTGCTCGTCGCAGAAAACAATTCGAGTATGGATCAACGTCCTCCTCACAAGGCCAATCATGGTGCTGAACAACAAATTACTCTATGCCTGAGCTAAAACATCCCGGAATAAGGTCATGGCTAAGTAATACTGGTAAGGTAAGGCTTTAGGAGAGATACCCTAAGTGGCATTTTGAAGTAAAGTAAATGTAGGCATATATATGACAAACATTGACATTTCGAAACAAATCATCGTCAGTTACATTGGTAACTAATATTATCGCGGCAGAAGAGCTCATAGTGACGGGTCTGTGGAAGACCTGAGATGAAGAAACCAAACGAAGAAACCGAGAACACTGACAAAGGTTGTTTACGACACAAGTTGATCACTCCAATTAGAATCGGATGAATATCGACCCAAGCTGATGATGAACATGTTGGATTGTTATTTGCCACGGTTCAAGGAATCACGTCTCGGAATTGCGGTAATCCTGAGGTGGACGTTGGAAGACCCGGTGGACGTTGTTGCCCACGGCGGACGTCGTCTGCCCGACGGACGTTGTCGACCTTGGCGGACGTGTTCACTCTGGTGAACCCGGTGGACGTTATTTTCTCGGTGGACGTTGTCGACCCGGCGGATCCTGCCCGCCCCGATGGACGTCGTCTGCCCAGTGGACGTCGTCTGCCCAGTGGACGTCGTCTGCCCAGTGGACGTTATCGATCATGTGGACGTTGTCGGCCGACGAACGCTCTGTTTTCCCTATGGACGTCGTCGGCTCGGTGAACATCGTCGATCCAGTGGACGCTGTCGATCACGTGAACGCCGTCGGCTTAGTGGACGCTGTCGGCCGGCGAATGCTGCCGGCCATACGGACGTCGTCGACCTCGTGGACTCTGATGCCCGGCGGGTGCTGCCGACCCCGGCGCGTGACCTCGGCGACGCCCGAGGCGTATCACGTGTGTTGGCGCGCGGCAATGGCTGTCGGCCGTCCAGCGGCCGCCTCGTGTGTCAACCGTGGGTCGTGCGAGCGACATCGCGTGCCCGACCGTCAGTCCACTTCATATCGAGCACGGCCGCCTCGTGTGTCAACCGTGGGTCGTGCGAGCGACATCGCGTGCCCGACCGTCAGTCCACTTCATATCGAGCACGGCCGCCTCGTGTGTCAACCGTGGGTCGTACGAGCGACGTCGCGTGCCCGACCGCCAGTCCACTTCATATCGAGCACGGGTCGTGTGTCAACCGTGGGTCGTGCGAGCGACCGTGCCCGACCGTCAGTCCATTCATACGAGCGTTTTTTAACCGTGGGTGTCGAGGACATCGCGTGCCCGACCGTCAGTCCACTTCATATCGAGCACGGCCGCCTCGTGTGTCAACCGTGGGTCGTCCGAGCGACATCGCGTGCCCGACCGCCAGTCCACTTCATATCGAGCACGGGTCGCGTCGGCGCGGCGCGCTGAGTCTCAGCGACCAGCCGGCTCGTCGGGAATGGAGGGGTGGCACGTCGGAACTGGGGTGTCCGCCCCTGGGCAGCAGGCGTGTCGGAATTGGGGTGTCCGCCCCTGGGAAGCAGACACGTCGGAACTCCGATATCTCCCCTAGACAGCAGGCGTGTCGGTAATTGCTGGAAGCAGGAATGCTTGCCGTCCGGGCAGAGGTGATGTCAGTCAGTCAATCAGAGGGAAGGAATGACGGGAGAGCAATGCTGTCGGTTTTGCCGTGATCCAGGCCAGTCAGCTTGCGACACGATGAGAGCTATAGCAAATGGCACAGCTTAACTCAGCACTGCAGTGATGTTCTTTGTTCATGTATAGCTCTTAGACAATGACAGGATGAGAATCATAGCAGATGACATTGTTTAACCCAGCACTGTAGTGACGTTCCTTGTTAACTTAGAGCTCTCGGTTAGCCTAGGATAGAATGAGAGCCAATGAATGAGCATGTACCATATGAGGATATATAGACGCACAACACCCAGATGCGAGCCGACAACATCGTTCAACAGACATTACTGAGACAGAGACAAATAAGATCATTATTTCTCACGCCCATCTGGTTCGTTTTGCTTGTTTCGTTCTCAGTTGCTTAGTTTGGAACAGTCTTTTTGAAGCGCCACAACGATTGTTTTTGGCAACCAATCGTGTAATCCTCCCGAATTGAAAGTGTATTTCAGTTCGTACGATGTTGAGGTGACATCCCTCGAGACTCAATATCTCCCATACAGCTATACAGTATTACACATTTTACATATATCGCAATTGATGCTCCTGTGCATTTTACATCGCAGAACACTGCACGGCTCTGTGCATTACATGCCTTTATGATTTCCGTACTTGCGAACAGCACAAGGACATGTATCTGACAAGACATCACAAACCTCTACCCATCGTCTTCCGATGGGTAGAGACAAATATCTACCCGCGTACATTACATCTGCATGCTTTACCTGGTTGAGTCAATTCTCAGAGCACCTCAAAGCACCCCGAACCGAGTCAGTTCCAGCCGCGTCCCCGATCGAATCTCTCACCCGTGAGAGATTCGAATCTCTCGAATCGCTCGAATCTCTCACCCGTGTAGGACTCGATGTATCGACCGGCACAGGTGTCCCCTCTCGGCGAGGGATTATCTCCAAGGCAGCGTCAGGCCTCAGAAGAGACGGCTGCGTCAGTTTTGCCGGGGCGGAGCTCTCAGTGCCCGGTGTGAGCCTCACCAGACGGCACGGCCGCCGTCGCAGCAGCCTCCTCGGCCGCTCTCCATTCAGGTTAAAAATCAATACGACGTCGGGCCGGCCGGCCGGCCGCCGCACTCGAGGCCGGTGACGTCACCTGGAGACCTACCTGGGGCGATGACGTCACGCGGCAGCTGTCACGGCTCCCGCCGGGGGACGGAGCGCGGCGTGGTGCCGCGCGACACGGCAACAGAAGCGGGTGGTGACGTCACGCGGCCGTGCGACAAGCCAGCAGAAGCGGTTGGTGACGTCACGCGTCCGTGCGACAAGCCAGCAGAAGCGGTTGGTGACGTCACGCGTCCGTGCGACAATTGGCAACGGCAGACGGTGACGTCACGCGGCCGTACGACAATTGGCAACGGCAGACGGCGCAGCCGCCTCGTGAGAGACGTGCGTGGTGCCGTTCTGAAGGGCGTGTACCTGTTCGGAATGGCGTCCTCACAGTGGCCAATGGAGCTGCTACGTATTCTGGCGGTTTGGCTGCGGTGTTATGCTGCCGCGGCTAACTTTGCGTGCGTTCCTCCCTGGCACGGGGCAGATGAACTGATCCAAACATTCCTGCATTTGGTCGCTATATTTCACAAAATGCAGTTGAACGAGAAGACTATCTTAAGATTGCTGTATTACACGGTTCAGCACCCATTGTCTTCTGGTATTTACTGCAACAGCTGACTGCCGTGATGAAGTGGGATGACACACATTGACAAGCTGACATAATATAATTATATTCACTGAGAGCCTTCGATAGTAAGATGCCTTCAAAGTTTCAATGTCAATTTGATAGGGCATATGTTGTATATGTAACGAGTTTATTTAGATTCCAGATGTGAATAAACTCCTTGTCTTCAGTCCACATGTAGGTGTAGAAACGCGGAGGATGGAGAGGGGGAGAGGAGCAGGAATATATGGTCATCTAATAATATATGGTCATCAAAAGTCGGCCGTTCGCCTGTCACCGTCTGCAGTCGGCCGATCGCCTGTCATCGTTTACAGTTGGCCGATCGCCTGCCATCGTTTACAGTTGGCCGATCGCCTGTCACCGTCTACAGTCGGCCGATCGCCTGTCATCGTTTACAGTCGGCCGATCGCCTGTCATCGTTTACAGTCGGCCGATCGCCTGTCATCGTTTACAGTCGGCCGATCGCCTGTCACCGTTTACAGTCGGCCGATCGCCTGTCACCGTCTGCAGTCGGCCGATCGCCTGTCATCGTTTACAGTCGGCCGATCGCCTGTCACCGTTTACAGTTGGCCGATCGCCTGTCATCGTTTACAGTTGGCCGATCGCCTGTCATCGTTTACAGTCGGCCGATCGCCTGTCATCGTTTACAGTCGGCCGATCGCCTGTCATCGTTTACAGTCGGCCGATCGCCTGTCATCGTTTACAGTCGGCCGATCGCCTGTCACCGTTTACAGTCGGCCGATCGCCTGTCACCGTTTACAGTCGGCCGATCGCCTGTCACCGTCTGCAGTCGGCCGATCGCCTGTCATCGTTTACAGTCGGCCGATCGCCTGTCACCGTTTACAGTCGGCCGATCGCCTGTCATCGTTTACAGTCGGCCGATCGCCTGTCATCGTTTACAGTCGGCCGATCGCCTGTCATCGTTTACAGTCGGCCGATCGCCTGTCACCGTTTGCAGTCGACCTTCATAGGGCAGTTGTGTATCGAAAGGGACGTACCGCCGCCAGGCTCAAATCCAGCAACACTACGAGTGCATTTCAAGTTGTTTGATGGCCTGTTTATTTTTGTTTTAATACTTCTGACAGATGCAATTCACGTCGATGCTATTTTGACAATGGGCATCTCAAACACACCCGAAACTCGTGTTCATATCGTGCTTTGATGTAAAACAAAAATAAACGTACTTGTCATTGACTCGCCATGCTAAACAACTCCGGGTCCTGTGCTGTATCCGGGCCCTCGCCAGCAGCCTGCAAGCTCCGCCCACTAGCTCGCGGACAGTCTGCGTTGGGCTCTCAGGCGCCAGTGACCCGACTCGGGTCACTGGAATTGCCGGTGGTTGAGCCGCCGGAGAAGGGTGGGCGGGGCTTCGCGCTGGCGTAAGCGCCATTATCTGTCACCAAAGCGATCCGATCGTGCTTCTTACGTATTGTATCAATGACATATACCTTAAATATTCCAGCAACACTGATAAACCCTAACAATACAAGTTCCGGCTGTGTCTGAAATGTCCATCGCCAACGCAATATTTTCGGGCGTTGTTTGTGTTGGAAGGTATTCCCAAAACAAGGCACCAAAAAGCTTCAAATGCATAGTATTGTTCATCAAAGTCGATCACGGAAATGCTATGTCCCCACCCCTGTCTAGCCGCCCTACCCCAGTGCAAGGGAAGAGGGAGGGTCGCGGCCGGGCGCAGCTCTGCCCCGTCGCCGGGACGGTCCGGCAGGGGATGGGCAAGCGCGCTCAGGTGAGCACACCCGTTGAGAGATGCCTTTTGGACGTTATGCACTTTGCAGCAAATAAGCCTTTGATGCTATGATATCACGATATCACCGTGCGTGTTCCGTTCCCGTGAGCACGTTCCCAGGCGGCACCAGCGTCACGATGCGGCGCTCCGGAGGCCACAAAGTCAGAGTGTCGCAACACAACAGACTGGCACTCACCTGAGGTCCAGCGTGGCGCGGCTCCGTGCGAGCGACGCGCAACGCGAAACATCACCCAACAAGACATGGGGGACGATCTGATCAAGTTCATGGCTCACGAGAATACCAGATACAGACAACGAATCTTCCAGGCAGTCTTCATGGCTGGAGGGATTACCGTCGCTCAACATCCTACGGGACCTTCAAATCATCCGAACGTTTTACGTGATATATATATATATATATATATATATATATATATATATATATATATATATATATGTATATATATATATATATATATATATGTATGTATATTTGTATATATACCTATATATATATATATATATATATATAGATATGTGCATATATATATAATGTAGATATGTATATATGTACGGATATTGTATGAGGCTACTGGTAGGACTCCCGTTAAGTTGAGTTTGTAACTCATCCAGAGTCGTAGTTTTCGTGCGACGTAGCAGCACATGCAAATTAGCTGGAACTTTTTGGCAGCGAGTTTATCCTGCTGAGATGTGTGCCTTCCGCCCAATCCTCTGAAATGTGTCGGGAATTTAAAACACGTTACCGTATGGCGAAAGAAATACATTATCCAGATAACATGCATGTTTTATGTATGAGACTTGGGAGACGCGATTCGGAACGGGTTACCATCATGGTGACCGGCTGTAAGACGTGACGAGATGTTGGTATGCTATACATTTCGCCGACAGAGTAATCAAGGCAATTCAGGTTAAATTAGCGCTTTATGCTGATACAGGAATGGTTTCGACTTCATCAGACTGTCTCGCCAGCCATCCCTATGCGCGGGATAAAATTTGGAATAGGACACTTTAGTCGCGAAGTTCTTATTCGTCCTTGTGAACTTTGTGAACTGTTCCGGTTGTGTGGTCATTGAAAGCAGAGCACTGATCTTTTTTCATGGGTGTTTTCAAACAAGACGATGAATTTGAATGTTGCACTTAATTAATTTCGTTGGTCCTGTAAAACGACGTTTTCGACCACACGTTGGCGAAACGCATCTTACTCTCGAGTAATGCAGTTGAAATATAGCACACTGGCAGATACAGTCTGCATCTGTACAGTCGGAGAAATATAATAACATATTTGGTTTCAAAATGAAACGTTTAACTGGATGCAAAGGTGCAGGAATAACCCGAACGTAAAGGAACCGTCCTTCGTAAGTATGGCATCTTGTCACCAGCAGCACACTCGTTTCGTAATTATGGCATCTTGTCACCAGCAGCACACTCGTTTCGTAATTATGGCATCTTGTCACCAGCAGCACACTCGTTTCTTTCCTCGTTTCGCTAGCGTGGTCGCGTTGAAGACGCGGGGGTGTCGTAGCGTCCCCTGCCCTTCCCACTCCTGCACTAGCGAGAGTGGTAAAATGCTGGGACCAGGGTTAACATACGCAGATCGGATGACAATCTTGCTATGTTTCTCCTCCTGAGAGTCTGACTTGTTGATTCAATAATGACTGGATTGCATCGTCATGTGGACTTCGTGTCTAAATCTACGAATTATATCCTGTAAATTTTGGGAGGTCCATCATAGAGTCCGGATGCAATAGACGGGTGGACTGTTTATTCTGACATTTACTCGCCGATATTTCACGCAGTGATGAAGCTTCCGAGTGAGACGTTTCCAAGAACGGACGAGTTCAGCAAAGTAGCCAGCAGGATGTGGTCCGCAACCTTTTCAGCTGACGGCAGTTGTAGTTGTGCTTGACCTGAAGGCGCTTGCATCTGGTCGCCAGTAGTCGCCAGTAGTCGCCAGTCTGCCAGCCGTGGTGCGCGGTCCGACTTGTGTACGCGATGGAGGTCGCAGCTGACTGGAAGCCGGCGGGTGCAGCTGTTTTTGTCGACACGCGCCGCCGCCTTCGCCTGTTGTGCCCGCACTGCTGTGTACGCTGCCTGCGCGGCAGCCATTCGCCCCGCTCCGCTGTGCCGGGGAGCGGGTGTGGCCGGGGCGCATCAACGTCGGCACCCGTCACCCTCGAGCGGCTGATTTGAGAGCGGGCCGCAGCAGCGGCCGGTGCTCGGCCGGTGTTCGGTTGTTGCGCGGCCGGTGCTCTACTGGTACTCGATTGGTGTTAAGTCGGTGATTTGTCGATATTCGGATGGTGCTCGGGTGTTGCTCAACTGGTACAGCACTGGTTCTCGAATGGTACTCAACTGGTGCTCGGTCCTTGTTCTATCGGTACTTGGGAGGACGAGTGGTCTAGGGGTAAGATGCTCGTCTCACAATCGAAAGATTGTGGGTTCGAGTCTCACCTGTCGCTACTCTTCGCCCGCGACCAATCGGCGTGAGAGATTGGCGACGCTATATGGCTCAGTGGTCGACGTGTCGTAAAGCCAATAACCAACCAGCCAACTATCGGTACTTGGCTGGTGGTTGGCCGGTGCTCTACTGGTACTCGTCTGGGTCGGTGTTTTGTCGGCATTCGGCTGGTGCTCGGCCGGTGTTTTGTCGGTACTCGGCCGATGTTCCACTGGTACTCGGCTGGTGCTCGGCTAGTGCTCCGGCTGGCGCGCGGGCGGTGCTCGGCTGGTACTCGGGCGGTGTTCGGGCGGTGCTCTACCGGTGCTCCGTCTGGACGGGGCAGCGCTGCTGGTGACGCAGCGCGCCAGACTGTGCCGACAGTCGATGAGCGCCGGTCGATGAGGAGAGAGGTGAGGTCGATGCAGCTCTCGGCCGAGCAGTCGCCGCCGCCGGATCACGACGAGATGTCGCCACCCACTCAGGTCCGGGGACACGACCGGCGACGTTGGTCAGAAAAATCCAAAGCTGAATGCAGGCAGCATCGTAGCACATCTTAAGCACCACAGCATACTCGAGTCCCCCGTCCGTGGAAGTATCGCCAAGTTCAGAACAGATGGACTGTGCAACACTCGGGGGAGGGCTGGATGGCCAAGACAATGCCTGATTGCCTGCGGAGGAAACTGGATCGCTCCGCTCAGGGAAACCTGGGCACCTCTCAGAGGTTGTGGACATGACAGCTGGGAATTCCAAAAACGAATGTTCACTTGGTCATTGAAGAGGCTGGAGTTAAGTAGAGGAAGAGATCGAGAGCACCAAAGGCAGCAGATGAACCAGCTAACGTCCACACATATCGACTGCACTCTCCGGCAGCCGACTCGGCGCCGAGATCGGCCGGCTGTCTGCCGCCTGCCAGCCGTCTCGCGCCGCGAAGCGGCTCTCGCACTGGCCGAGCGGCGAGCGCGCGGCGCGCGCGAGATTTCCGCTCAAGTCCGTGCGGACGGCCGCGTCGGCCGGGCATATCGATCATCGCGGTTCCGCCTGGATGCGGATATCGACCTGCGCCCGGTTTGACGTCAGCTCCGCCCCGCGAGACTGCCATCACGGCCGTCAGATGACCGCGATCGAATGGACGGTGCCGGCGCCGTGGTGCTCGTCGGTCGGCCGGCGCGTGCAGCCGCCGCCCGACCGACGCACAGACGAGACGACGAGCAGTCTGACGCGGGCGTGCCGACGGCTGACGGCCGGTGGTGTCATTTCGCCGATCGACCACGCCGTGCCGGCACCACACCGTCCCTCTCGATCGGCAGGCTGGAGTGTGACCCGAAGCCTTCCTCGGACCCCGTATCCTCACCGCGCACTCACAGCTGACCCCCCCCCCCCCCCCGCCTCCCGGTCCGGCTGTGGCCGCCGGGAGGTGACGCATGCAGTCTCCCGCCGGCGTGCAGTTAGCGATAACATCCGCAGGGATTGTCCGCGCCGCGGCTGGCAGCCAATCGGAATGCGCCGCCGCTGTCCGGCGGCCAATCAGAGGCGGCGCCGCTCGGCGGCGCGGTCGCGGTCGGCCGCGGTCGGTCACGAGCGGCGGCGCGGTGTTGTCCGGTGGCTGCGGCGGCGGCCACCACTCGCCCGGTTGCATGGCTTCCTACACACACTTCTTGTCCGCTTCTGCTTGTCCATGCTACACGGGTCGGCACTACCGTGCATGTGCTACAGCTGTATTATTTTTGTGTAATGTTTGTTATCGTCACGCCGATGCGCGGAGAAGACTTTTAGCTTGTCGGAGAAGGGCGGGGAGGAAGGATTCAATCGAGGATCTGGTCTCTAAAGACATGGACGCTAAGAACTGTAGGCGTTGCGTGTTTTCTTCGCATTGACACAGCACGATGAAATTCCCCATGGCGTTGGCTTTCCGTGCGGTAAGTGTGTTATCCCATGGCAACTCTAGTATGATGGTACGCAGTTCCGCCCTTCTCGAAGTAATAACATAGGGCGCATGACGTGTTTTTGGACTTCCAAATTGTCATGCCAACAACCTCTGGGAGGTGCCCAGTCTTCTTGAGCGGAGCGAACCGGTTGCCTCTGCAGGTAATCAAGCATTTTCTTGGCCCTGCTGCACTCTCCCGAATGTTGCAACAGTCCATCTGTTCTCAACTTTGCGATACCCCCATGTACGGGAGACTCGGGTATGCTATGTTGCCTAAGATGTGCTACGATGCTGCCTGTATTCAGCTTGGGATTTATTTTGCCTGCACAACTTCGCCGATCATGTCCCGGGCCTGCTGCATTCTCAAGGATGGCATTACTCCGACAGCACAGGTTGAAATTTTCCGTGCGCAATTGCAATAATCAAATTTTCCTACATCCCAAATGCTATTATAATCGGTCGACTGATTCCAGACATATTGCACAAGAAACACCTCCCATTCCACACTGACCACCGGTTGCTGTGCCATATTGGCTGATGATTCTCACCGTGATCTACGACCGCTTTGTCGAGGTCATGGCAGTTGCGTTTTTGTCAGCCAAAACACCAAAGCAGAGGCATATCCCGCAACGATTTGTCGTGCTAGATCAGGCCAAGAGTGATCTGACACCGCTCTACTCCTGCAGATATCTGCGCCGTGGCGGTCTGACACCGCTTCATGTTGGCAGATATCTGGAGCGGTTTGACACCGATTCATCCTTGCAGATATCTGCACCACGGTGGTCTGACACCGTCCCATGTCGGCAGATTTATAGAGTGGTCTGACACCGTACCGTACCGACAGGTATCTAAAGTGGTCTGACACCGCCCCCTGTCGGCAGATATCAAGAGTGGTCTGACACCGTACCGTGTCGGTAGATATCTAGAGTGGTCTGACACCGTACCGTGTCGGCAGATATCTAGAGTGGTCTGACACCGTACCGTGTCGGCAGATATCTGGAATGGTCTGACACCGCCCCGTCCCGGCAGATATCTGGAATGGTCTGACACCGCCCCGTCCCGGCAGATATCTGCACTGGTCAACAGTCAGGAGAGAGCGGAGCGGTCGCCGCTGCGGAAGGAGCAGCTGGCCGCCGTTCAGAGGGTGGGCCAGGCGGTCAGCTTGGCCGTGGAGAGGTTCGTCACTGTCGGCGAGACCATCGGCGATGACAACCCCGAGATCAAGGTCGACATGTACGAGGCGTGCAAGGAGGCGCGCGCTGCAGGTGGGTAGCCTGACTTCAGGAACACAAGGGCTGCAGGTGGGTGGCCTGATTTCAAGGGCACAGGAGCTGCAGGTGAGTGGCCTGACTTCAGGAACACAAGGGCTGCAGGTGAGTGGCCTGATTTCAAGGGCACAGGAGCTGCAGGTGAGTGGCCTGATTTCAAGGACGCAGGAGCTGCAGGTGAGTGGCCTAACTTCAGGAACACAATGGATGAAGGTGGGTGATCTCACCTAAGGAAGGAATGCTCTCCATGTCATTAATCTGATGTCAAGGAGACATGAATTACAGGTAAGTGACCTGACCTAGAGAGGGCATAACCTTCTAACGAGTAATCTGACCTCAAAGGAACATGGTCTGAATGTGAGTAAGGACTAACGAGTAAGGACCTGACTTAGGGAATGCATAAGCTACAGGTGTGTAACTTGACCTCAATAGAACATGGGTTACAGATGGGTGACGTTGACTTCAAGGATGCATGGGCTGCTGGTGGATAGCCTGAAGTTTTTTTTATACGTCATGCAATTGTGTCAGTGACGTTTTCTCGGATTTCACAACGTGAATATCCTTTTTTAATGTTGCTCGTGTCGGGACTGTGGAGTTCACGTGTGCTGTTCGGAAACACTACACGGAGCTCTTAGCAAACAAGGTCATCCGATTTGCGTGTGTGGTGACACGGGAGAACTTATACTGGCGGTTGTAGGCTTCGTCGCGTGTCACTTCAAGCATAAGGGCACCATAATCATCATCTTAATCGCAGCGAACTGCACCAGCATTCATACCGCACTTTGTACCAAGAATGTAGTGCACATTGGCAATGTGAAGCTTCTACGTTTCCGTGTGGGTGTTCAGAATTGTGGATATGCACCACCGAAAGGGTTGCATCTACGATGTCCAAAGCTCGAGGAGTGGCAAGTCATTGCACACAGCAATGCGGAGAAAGTATTATAATGTTATGTGTTGCATAGTGTGCACCTGTTCATCTGCATACAGTTGAATATGGCAAGTAAATGTGTGGGAAATTGAAAGTGTAGCTGCTTGTATATTTCTCACATTTGAAAATAACTGCTTCCAAACATAATATTTCCATATCGTCAACGGCTCACAAACTTCTTTCCGAAACTCTTTCTGAAAGTATCAAGGATTGCTGAGACAGAAGCACTGCTCGAACTTTAAATACTTTCATGTACCATTTTCCGTTGGTTGCCCAGCCAGCCTGTCTCGTAAACATCTGTATAATCAGCTAACATATCACATGAGTCCCTCTATAACCAGCTAACCTGTCCCGAGAGCCTATCTATAATCAGCTAACCGATTACATGAGACCCTCTAGAATCAGCCAACGTCTCCCGTGATCCTCTCTATAACCATCCAGCGGGTCCCATGAGTCGTTATATGATCAGCCAGCCTGTCCCGTGAGCCTCTCTATGGCAATCCAACCTGTCCCGTGAACCTCTCTATGAACGTCTAGTCTGTTCCGTGAACCTCTTAATGCCCATCCAACCTGTCCCGTGAGCCTCTCTATGACAGGCCAGCCTGTGCCGTGAGCCTCTCTATGGCAATCCAACCTGTCCCGTGAGCCTTTCTATCACAATCTAACCTGTCCCGTGAGCCTCTCTATGACAAGCCAGCCTGTCGCGTGAGCCTCTCTATGATCAGTCAACCTGTCCCGTGAACCTCTCTAGAACCAGCCAACCTTTCTCATGCGCATGTTTGTATAATCTTGTTGCTAATTCGTGCTATTGTCAATTAATAAATTAAAACAATGTTGCGCAGGCCAAGAACCGATCGATTTTGAACTGGTAGCCACGTCTGCGCGGGCAGTCATCTGTGAGGAACTCTGGCGCGAGGAATTCAACAAATAAAATGATTCCGAACGCCAAACTGTTGTTCATCTATGACTTGGACGTTCACAGTGATACGGTTCTTTTGGTGCACTCACTCGTGCGGACATTAGGCATGTGCACAACACGTGAGGGTGGTGTACTTGTGCATCTATTGATATAACTAAGAAATCCGCACCAAATGCACCACAACAACCTCACATAGAAAGTGCACGAATCAATCGTATGGTTCTCTCCTACCTTTCTTGAGTTGAGACCACAACGCAATGTGCCTACCTCCTCACACAAACAACCACACCTCTATGCACGTCTATGCGCAAACTGTCGCCCACGACTGAGCATAAGCACCTTCTGACCGAGGTCTTTAGGACGGAAGCTGACACGTCTTTTCACACGTACATCCGCCATGCGAACACGCCCTTCGCCTCGCCGCTCCTCGTGCAAACAGCCGCGCTACAAACAGACACACGCCATCGCGCGCGAGCCACGACACTTCATTCATGACGCTGACGAACAAGGGCGCAGCCAGGGCTTTCTTCAGGGGGACCCGACCCACAACATTGAACAAGCTACCGATATTTCTGGTTTGGGGTGGTGAAAATCCCTGCATTTCTTGTCTGATCTAGTGTAGGTTTTCTGTTGGGCGGGGGTGGGGGCGGGCCCTAGCGCCTCCGCCCCTTGGCCCTAGCGCCTCCGCCCCTTGGCCCTAGCGTCTCGCGCCTGCGCCTCTGTTGACGAACATTATGAAACCATTTCTACTCGTGCCGGTGAACTTCAGTAGTGCATGGCAAACGAGCACACACAATGCCTATCACTGCCTTCCAGACGCAAATAACCGAAACGCGAACGAATCACTCTTATGCCGATGAGTTCAGCAAGAGTAAGCCATTCGATGCGTCCTGACACTAACATCACGTGCTGTTCAAAGCAAAGCAACACAGACACACTAAGATAACGCGAATAAACCCATCGCATGAGGACCCGCCACCATGACCTTCACCAGCCGGCTGGTGGAAGACGTAGTTGATTAAAACAATGCTCAACAGTGGCCACATGCAACCCCAACAGCACAAGGAAGTTACGAGCCCGAACCTCTCTAGTTCCTCCCACTTTCAGTGCAGGCGACGGCCTTCTGCACAATGCTAATGCGCTGATCCGCAACTTTCAGTCGACAATCCGTTCAGCTCCCGTGGTGTTCAGACCGCCTGAACAGCGAGCCGCTCGGGGCCGCCGCTCCGAAGCCGCTCCCATCTATATGTTGATGGAATCCCGCCCCGTCAGCGCACGCACGCACAAATGGGACTCCACTGCCGTTGTGCTGGTCGTCGGAGCGTGACGATGATGCGGGCGAGGTGGGGGTGGAGGGGGGGGGGGCAGTTCTGTGGACGAGCACGCTGGTCACGTCAGCAAACCCACCTGTGCGTTCGGCACTAGTGACGCGATCACAGCGGGGAGCGACGGCCGTCGTCGGCCGGCGGGACCCGCTGTGGGAGGGCGGGGACGAGCAGAGCGCCTCGTGAAGTCTACCCCCCGCCCTCCCCCACTCCGGCCTTCCGACGGACTCGCCGGCCGAGATGTATTATCGTGGTGGCCTCGGATGCCATGACTAATGGGGTCGATCCCGTAGCCTGTAAATAGCCGACTGCACACTGGCTATTGCCGACAGGCAGTCGGTTCCATGACCAAGGTACTTTATTAGCCGTGAGCCACATTTGGACTTCCATTGGATGTATGGAAAGGATATTGATAGTTTATGGCGAATGGGCAATGCAAGAGGAACAATGGGACCGACAGTCTGGAAGAATACCCGCGATATATGGTCACAATGAATTAGTTGGTGCTAGTGATGAAAAGAATCCGGTCGTTTTCCAGCACGTGCGCTGCGCATATTAAGGTGTCACCTAATTGTTTTGCTTGGTTCCGTAACACACTGGTGCAATATACGGCATAATATACGGAATGCATCGAACAAGGACAACTCAGAAAGGTAAAAACAAAGAAGAGACAGAGAGAGACGGAGAGGGAGAAGGTGTGAAATGCTGACCGGCATAATATACAGCATACATGGGACACGGGCAATTCAAAAAGTATAAACAAAGAAGGGAGAAAGGGAGAGGGAGAATGAGATGGGGAGAAAGTGCAATGCTGATCGGTATAATATACAGCATGCATCGAACAAGGATAGTTCAGAAGGAATAAACAAAGAAGAGAGAGAGAGAGAGAGAGAGAGAGAGAGAGAGAGAGAGCGAGAGAGAGAGAGAGAGAGAGAGAGAGAGAGAGAGAGAGAGAGAGAGAGAGAGAGAGAGAGAGAGAGAGAGAGAGAGAGAGAGAGAGAGAGAGAGAGAGTGAGATATAGAGAGATAGAGAGATAGAGAGAGATAGAGAGAGATAAATGAGATGATAGAGATAGATGGATATAGAGAGAGATAGAGAGAGATCGAGAGAGATAGAGGGAGAGATAGATAGATGGATAGAGAGAGATAGAGAGGGATAGGAGAGATAGAGAGAGATAGACAGAGATAGATAGAGATAGAGAGAGATAGAGGGATAGAGAGAGATAGAGGGATGGAGAGATAGATGAGATGGAGAGAGAGATGGATAGAGAGAGATAGAGAGATAGAGAGAGAGAGAGATAGAGTGGAGAGAGAGAGTGAGATATAGAGAGATAGAGAGATAGAGAGAGATAGAGAGAGATAAAGAGAGATAGAGAGAGATAGAGAGATATAGAGAGAGATAGAGAGAGATCGAGAGAGATAGAGAGAGAGATAGATAGAGATAGAGAGAGAGATAGAGAGGGATAGAGAGAGATAGAGAGAGATAGACAGAGATAGAGAGAGATAGAGAGAGATAGAGAGATAGAGAGAGATAGAGAGAGATAGAGAGAGAGAGAGAGAGAGATAGAGAGAGATAGAGAGACATAGAGAGAGATAGAGAGAGAGAGATAGAAAGAGATAGAAAGAGATAGAAAGAGATAGAAAGAGATAGAAAGAGATAGAAAGAGATAGAAAGAGATAGAGAGAGATAGAGAGAGATAGAGAGAGATAGAGAGAGATGAGATAGAGAGAGATAGAGAGAGATAGAGAGAGATAAATAGAAAGAGATAGAAAGAGATAGAAAGAGATTGAAAGAGATAGAAAGAGATAGAACGAGATAGAAAGAGATAGAAAGAGATAGAGAGAGATAGAGAGAGATAGAGAGAGAGATAGAGAGAGAGATAGAGAGAGATAGAGAGAGAGATAGAGAGAGATAGAGAGGGAGAGATAGAGAGAGATAGAGAGAGATAGAGAGAGAGAGAGAGATATATATATATATAGAGAGAGATATATATAGAGAGAGAGAGATAGGGAGAGAGAGAGAGATATATATATATATATTTGTATATATATATAAGAGAGAGATAGAGAGAGAGATAGAGCGAGAGATAGAGAGAGAGATAGAGAGAATAGAGAGAGATAGAGAATATAGAGAGAGAATAGAGAGAATAGAGAGAGATAGAGAGATAAGAGAGATAGAGAGAGATAGAGAGAGATAGAGAGAGATAGAAATAGAGAGAGATAGAGAGAGAATAGAGAAGAGAGAGAGAGAGATAGAGAGAGAGATAGAGAGAGATAGAGAGAGATAGAGAGAGAGAGATAGAAAGAGATAGAAAGAGATAGAAAGAGATAGAAAGAGATAGAGATAGATAGAGAGAGATAGAGAGAGATAGAGAGGGAGATAGAGAGAGATAGAGAGAGATATAGAGATAAATAGAAAGAGATAGAAAGAGATAGAAAGAGATAGAAAGAGATAGAAAGAGATAGAAAGAGATAGGCCCATTGTCGATATGAAATCCTATCGGATTTCGTCGTTCACCATTAGGTTTCGCATAAGTACTACACTACTAGAATGACAATGGATTAACGACTAATCCAGATTTTACGTTTCTGAGTAATATTATGTTATTATTATGTTTCTATAATGGTTATTATTATGCTATTGTATCCATGCATGACGCCAGCATTGGCTGTAAACTAATTTGCGTGAGTGTGTGGTTTCGTAAGACTGCATTTTTAACTTACCATGACCACAACGTGAACTATGGGACTTCACCCATGGCCTGATACGACAGCGTTCTACACCAAAAAGATTTCAAGATTCAAGGCTCTCGATTTCCGCCTAAATCTGCCCAATCCGTTAAATCGGTGTTGTGGAAGACTAGTGGGAATTTTATACCATCAAAAATGCAATTTTCCGCATGACCTGACCTGTGAGGCGATCCATCGCTCTGAGATCATAATGTACAACGCCATGGGTACGTATAATGAAGAGCTATAAATCACCGTTTTAATGAGCTCGATTCGTCCCTCGGTTACTGATTTAGATCGGGGGCGTTAATCCTCGCGTCAGTTAATAACGTTTGGTGCAGATCCCAGTCAACGCCAGGTTAGGCATAGTTTACCGAGCAAATTTTGTCAGCCTTCTCATCTCAATGGGCGTGAGTGCTCCGTCCCATAACACGCGCCCTGGAGGGCCTCTGAGAATTACGCGCACTGGAGGGGGGGGGGGCGGATTTCGCCCCCCCTAAGATCTCGGCTCCTAGTAAAGCTGGAGGAACGAAATTCGCAGGGTGGATGGGCACGGTAGTGAACTCTATTGTGTGCAATTTTCGTGACCTTAGGTCAATATCTTCAAGGTCAAATGAGGTCAGATTGGCAAAATTTTCCGGCTTTGCGTGGCTTGGCTTGTCATCGTTATGGATCGCTGTGATTGTGTTTAAATGCTCAAAAATGGGCATCAATGATGTTTTGGACATTACTAATGATGCAATGCAGATGATAGACCCAATATTTGACCTCAGGTCACCTACATAGCACCACTTTATCAGGTCAGTTACCTGTTCCAGTTACCGGAACCGGCCGCCCGCCCGACTGCTCCGTCGGGCAGCTCGGAGCAATCGGCTTCGTGAAGAAGGGAGTGAAGTACATGAATAAAGTATGGAAACGCAATGATAAACAGTACAAATGACAACCAGTAGTGCATTTATGGCAACATTCCAGTTGATCAAGTTTGGTTCCATTAACCTGTCATGAACTTGACCTGACCTGACCTTAGTGACCTAACATGACCTTGAAACTATACAGCATATCAATATGCATCAAACAAGTCCCTAACGTTGCCTAGAACACTTCCCTTTTGTCAGTATACTGGGAGCGCATCTGCGCCGATTTTTGTGGTCTGGCGCTCTAACATTTTTTTGACTTTAGCGGCCCCTAACTTGAAAAATGTTCGGGTGATTTCCATTTTTCTTGCTTTAAACGACGCGCCGTTCATTTGTAAGCAGGTACACCGAAAATCGCGTATATCGACCGGTAAAATCTGCAGTTATTTGCGAATAATCGGAGGGGTGGGCGGATTTCGCCCCCCCCCCTCCAGTGCGCGTGTTAAACTCAACACGATATTTGGGATAGAGTCCAGGGACAAAACAAATAAGGCGTTGCATTGACCGGCATGAATCCAATATCGCCCAATTTTGAAGCATGTCTTTCGGCTAGCCATTAATCGTCCCGGGCAGGTCAAAAGTACAGATTTCTTTAGACGTGTGGCATCGCCATCTTTATTACCACGCAACTTGCACGCTTAATGGGCCACTTCAGGTCACGTTACGTGTCAAGCGCGGACATTAGCCGCCGGCCGTCGGCCGGCGAAACAAGCGCGCCAATCGGCCGACGGGGGAAACTATAGGCAGAGCGGCCCGACATTGTCATAAATTCAACAATACCAAGAAACCATGCAATAAATTTAAAGAAAAGTCGCAGCACTGCGTTGTAATGCCATGAATTCGGCGAACGTTAAGCTTAGTTGCGATCATTTTGTTGACAAATTAGCTTTCGGGATTTGAACCCTCAAAATAATGCCGTCATTGATCCGTTCATGAACTTGTAATTGTTTGCCGCGATATCAAGAAAACGGGCCAAGAGTCTAAAAAAGTCGCAGCACTGTCTTATAATATCATGAATTTGGCGACCATTAAGCTCAGTTGTGGTCATTTTGTTGACAACATTTTGTTCGGGATTTAGACCCCCAAAACAATGCCGTCATTGATCAATCCACGAATTTGTAATTGCTTACCGCAATATCAAGAAAACGGGCCACGAATCTCAAAAAGTCGCAGCACCGCGTTATAATGTCATAAATTTGGCAACCACGGATGACATAGATGGCAGGCCTCTCTAAATTCCCTCCAACACGCTTAACGCCATGCAACCAAGACACTGCATGAAGCCCAATGGATCGACTCAAGATCTTTGTCGAGAAGAGGTACTTTTACGACATAACTACCGGAAATGATTACACAAAATTATTGATAGCTGTATGGCGGAAGGCATTGCAAAAAGGAGCGCATTAGGAATGGGGAAAGCCAACTGATAGGAACTGGGTATGCAGCTTCTCACGCCTGTCTGATCTCACCCGATAGATTCTTTCACCACCAAGTGAACCATTTAATTGCCGGCTTCAGAACACGTCCACGTTCGAGAAGACAACTATAAAAGCTCTGACAGAGACGAAATGTGTAGCTTAACGATCCCAATTGGATATTTAGAGCACGTCGCAGAACGAAGACGATCATTGAATTGCTAATTTCGTTGATGTCACAAGGCTGCCCCGGTGCATTGCTCAGACGAAGTAGTGAATAATCAGTTCCTTGTCTGCGTTCTTGTATGTGTGGAGCAAATTGTCAACTGGGACATTGCGGCATGGAGACTGCTGGTGCGGAATCAAGGTGCTTGACTTCACTAAAATTAAGAATGCATATTCTGAATAATAGGTTCATAGACGCGATAACAGCTGAGAAGCACATTCTTTCCGACAAATAATGATAAGCATAGGATCCATTTTGAATTGCATTATATTTTAATGCATTATATGTTTTTGCTTATTTTAGACGTCGTCGTTCTCGAAAGCTAGCTATGTGTTGCGACAGAATGCGGTCAACAGTGTTAATGCGGCTGGTTGGCATCAGCAGCAGCAGTGTTTAGATGTCATGTGCCGCAATAGCAGCAGTGCTGAGACGGCCGGTGTGCCATCAGCAGCAGTACTGATATGATCTGTGTCGCATCAGCAGCAGTACTCAGATGTTCCGTGTCCCATCAGCAGCAGTACTCAGATGTTCCGTGTCCCATCAGCAGCAGTACTCAGATGATCTGTGTCGCATCAGCAGCAGCACTGATATGATCTGTGTCGCATCAGCAGCGGTGTTGAGACGGTAGGTGTCCCATCAGCAGCAGTACTGAGATGGTCTGCGTCCATTAACAATAGTGCCGAAATGGTCCCTGTCCATCAGCAGCAATGCTGAGACGATCTGAGTCCCATCAGCAGCAATGCTAAGATGATCTGTGTTCCATCAGCAGCAGTGCTGAGACGATCTGAGTCCCATCAGCAGCAATGCTAAGATGATCTGTGTCCCATCAGCAGCAGTGCTGAGACAGTCTGCGTCTGACCAGCAGCAGTGCTGAGTTGGTGTGCCGCTATCAGCGGCAGCGGTGAGAGGCTCCGCGCGGCTGGTTTCTCGTGCATCAAGTGAGCCGGCGACGCGAGGTACCGCTACAATGCTGCTCCGGTACTGCTTCAGTTGAGGGTCAAGGTCACCCACGGCTTGCGCCCGTTGACTCGGAAAAGCAACCGACCCGCTTGATCCATGCTGATTGATCAAGGTTCGTGCAGCCCTGTGGAATACCAGGCACCTGCGATACGATGGCTGAATAGAACAGGACGGAGCGAAAAGACATTCGTTGGAGTTTCATTGAGCATGAACTTGTTATGCCGCCCACATGCCTTGTCGGTTCGAGAGAGGTTTTACTTCGTTTTTGGGTGCAGTAGTTTTCTGTGGCAGCGGACGAATTGACCACGGATGGGCCCAAGCTTGGTGCACCTTGTCTACACCAATTTCGCATGTTTTGAATAAAACGGTTTGGTTAGGTCATTCAAGGTCACTGACCTACGGCCGGCCAAGTGAGATCACCTCCGAAAACGTCTACGAATGTGTCCACACCTTCCCGAATGCAAATGTTTGCATGAAACTGTCAGAGATTGCTTATCTTGACATAACCAACAAGACTGCTGTCTCCAATGTTTCGGAAGCTGGTTTTGATGACGTTATTTGAATAATTATGAGCCTTTGTGAAATTTTATATTTGGATAATTCTAAAGAACCGCTCGATGGGTCTTTTTCTTCTCGTTGTAAAATGCTTTTATGTTTTCGAACATCGAAAAAATCAGAAAGAACATAAAAGTAATGTCATGCATGACATCAGTTGGGCCAGTTGTGACATAATTATGTTGTGCAAATAACGAAAGCAAATGGCTGCTTTCTTCGGAATCGTCATGGGCTATCCGACAATACCTTCATTTCTTTCTGTGGGTACCATATTCTATGTGATCCTCGGAGTGGAGGATGGAAGGAAATCTGCCCTCCTCCCCTTATGGTCGGGAGAATGACGATCTGAGGTCCGGTCGAGCGCGGGATATCCGGCATGCAAATCGACGAAAACTCAAATTCAGCCGAGAAGCTGGCTTTGCGTGTGACCTCAGCCGGTTATGGCAGTGAACCACCCTAAGGCTCCAAGTAAGCCATTGGAGATCAGCGCTTCAGAATGCACCACTATTCTGCTGTTGAGCCCGGTACTGATCTGCTGCAAAATTCACTGTTACACTGTCGCTGAACACACCATTATATCACCGTAACTACCACCACATGATCTTGCACACCTCACCGTTGCACTGCTGCAGAATCCATCACAATAGCGCCGCATAGCTTATCACTATATTCGTAGCTCATAGCTCATCACTATATTCGCTGGCGGATCCGGCCGACATTCAGCAGAGCCAAAGAGCGGCCAACAGCTGGTCCGATTTTGGCAAGCTTCGACAAGCCGCCACATCCTGACGGGTGTATTGGAAAGCAGTTGTTGAAAGGGGGGACGTGATGCTCCTTTTGGTTGGGAGAGCAAAGGACATGTTGGCTGCATTTGGTGAGGATATTTGTTCGCGGCCAAATGGTCCGATTCGAGGCCAATTCCGGACTAATTTTCAAAATTGGCGGCCAAATGACTATTACCATTTCCAAGACAGGGGAGGGTCATGGCCGCATCCCCCTCCCCGTAAATCCGCTGGTAGCTAACTGTATTTCCACGGAACGCACGCAAATGTTGCTGTAAAATCCACCGCAATATCGCGACAAATATCACCGCTACGATGTCTAGGAGCCCACCACTGTGCCCCTGTAAAACCTACTGCTGCAACACCGTAAAACACTTACCTCTATAGTGCTGCCGAACCCACCGCTATGCTGCTGCGGAACCTACCACCACATTCCCGCAGAATCCATCAATACACTTCGGCAGAGCCCACCACAATGCTGCTACAGGAGGCCACCACCGCGCCCAGACTGACGGTGGTTGTTGTTCCAGGTTCTGCCATTGAGAAGTTCTGGGCTCTGCAGTCCCGCCACTATACTACGCTGTAGCGGGCCGCCACCGTGCCGAGACTGACGCTGGTTGTTGTTCCAGGCTCTGCCATTGAGAAGCTCTGCGCTCTCCAGTCTGAGGTCAAGCAGACGGACAAGGCGACTCTGGTGCGGGCGGCCCGGTGCTTGCTTTCCAGCGTCACCAAGGTGCTGCTGCTGGCCGACACCGTGGTGGTCAAGCAGCTCATACTCTCGAAAGATAAGGTTAGTCAGCCGGCGGAGACCATCTTTACATTTATTTTCACCCGCTTGCTTTTCGATTGTAATGTTTGCTATTCCGCTAGCTGGAAGCGTGCTTTTGTTTTGTCTGAGAGTACATGTGGACTGTTCGTGCTGAATATTTTAGTCGCATGTTCGCAATTCAGGAGAATGTGATCACGATGAACGTGATAATCGGCCAGCGAGAGAAACACCCGATCTTGGAGTATGATGCGGATCAGAGAACGTAGCTACACTGAATGGGTAGAATATGCCTTGTTGAAGACATTCATGCGAAATATGGTGAAACCATATTGCAATCTCCCTTTTCCCAGAATGGAGCGGTCCAACATTAGGAATTGGAAATAAGCTGGCGCCTTGGTGGCTGAGCAGCAGTCTCAGCATTCCAACTGCATTTCCTGGAGCTGTTCCATCGTCACCAGTATATCAGTGGCTTTGCCTACATGCCTACTTGCCGTCGCATTCATTCAGCTTTCTCCACTGGTCCAAAGCGCTGCCACGACATCTCCTTTGATCGCAAACTGGCATTGAATGGGTGAAATAGGATGAAAAGTCTACGTTATTGTTATAACATCGTTGCTACCACGCATTTCATACAGTTGTTATCAATGGGGTATTATGCGAAAGTCCATGAATTTAATCAACTCAAATAGTGGCAAAGGATAGTCAGAAAGTTCACGAGTTTTCGAAAGCTTTGCGGGCAGCCAGGGACGTAAGATTATGCAACAGAGATACATGCATTCTCCGTCACGCGGCGACATTGCGTGTGTGAGCAATTTTAATGTGGTTCACTCTATCATACGTGCAACCAGTGTAAGGCACCGATAGGGGTGTTGGGGAAGCACAGTGGGCAACATTGGGCCGGGCAGCGCAGGCCGTGGACGAGCATGTGTTGTAAGCACGGGCCAGGTCGAATCTCCGTGAGTCTTGGCGCATTCCTTGGGTTGTTATGCAGCCGCACGCATTCAAGCAGAGCTGAAATGTCATGCAGAGCTAAAGTGATTTTGGATGCGATGCATCGACTGAATTGCATTAATACAAACAGAAATAAAAGCGTCATCCTACCCCGAACTTGAACTCGAGACCAGACTCGGCTCCCATGTGTTCAGACTCGTCGGGTCCGGTCATGAACACTCCGAGCGGAAGCCGTCACCCGTCACCCGTCACCCGTCACCAGTCACCATCACCCGTCACCCGTCACCCGTCACCCCCCCACCCACCCCACCGCACCCGCACCCGCGCCCGTCACCCGTCACCCGTCACCGCACCCGCACCCGTCACCCGTCACCCGTCACCCGTCACCCGTCACCCGTCACCCGTCACCAGTCACCCGCACCCGTCACCCGTCACCCGTCACCCGTCACCCGTCACCCGTCACCCGTCACCCGTCACCCGTCACCCGTCACCCGTCACCCGTCACCCGTCACCCGTCACCCGTCACCCGTCACCCGTCACCCGTCACCCGTCACCCGTCACCCGTCACCCGTCACCCGTCACCCATCACCCGTCACCCGTCACCCGTCACCCGTCACCCGTCACCCGTCACCCGTCACCCGTCACCCGTCACCCGTCACCCGTCACCCGTCACCCGTCACCCGTCACCCGTCACCCGTCACCCGTCAGAAACGGTCACCCGCCGGCCGGCGACCGACTCACGCTGACGTGGCGGTTGAGGCCTCGAGCCGCGGCTGCGACGGATGTTATGCTTGGTTATCTCCGGTGCCGGGCGGCGACAGCCGGTTGGCGGATGCTGTGACGTCATGGGATTGTGACAGCCATGCGCCATGCAACCGAGCCACATGTGGGGCGTGTCTGGACTGCGACGACCGAACCCCTCCCCTCGCGGTGTGTTCAAATAGGTGGTGCGAGCCAGTAACAGACCAGGGCGTTCGCCGGGTAGGCCCCCTCCCCATGAGCGACCAGCCCCCTCTCGCGTGCGCTGCTCGTCCAGACGCGACTGAGCGGCGAGGTTGGTAAGATGTAGCCCTGTGGTAAGATGTGGACGCCGGAATGGTTGTCCATTACGGGTGCCTGGATACTTGGAGGCACGGATTTCGAAACGTCACGTGTCAGTGTCATTGCTGTTGAAACCGTTGCACAAGTTGTCGCCATATTGCTTAGTTATCAGCCCGGTCAATACAAGGGCATTAGCGGCTGTTGGATTTGAGAACTTGTTGGATCTGAGAACCAGTTACCGTACAAGCGGAGGCAAACCGTAGAAAATCACAATCACGCTCTGCTACCATGCCTACAATTGACTGCCCTGGTCTGATCCAAGTTATCTACATAAAATGCATGAGCCTTGTCGCTTCCAGTCACGAGGACGAAGATAATGGGTAGCTCAGAATGGTCACATGCGTAGTTCATAAAGCATTGCGGGGAAACCGATGGGGTAAAGACCGCCGAAGATTATAAGCATGAAGCCATCACCCCACCGTCCGACTGCCTGTGTGGATCAGCGAGCTGTACTCCCGCTGTCTAACATGGGCGACACGGGTACACACGATCGGCCAGCCTGTGACTCAGTTGGAAGGCAGGCTCTGATTTTTCGCCATCAAAGTCTTAAAGTCAGAAAGTGTTCAGACTTAATAGGAGCCACAGGGACCCATCCGGGTTGAGCCTGCAAAGTGAAGGTATTATAAGCCCAGACGAAAATATGTACAGCATGCTAACCAATACTATATCATAAATTATAAAAAGATGTCTACCAAGATCCTACCTACCCATCCACCTACTTACATAAATGCCACCCCATCCACTTCTAATTAAAAAAAACAAGATTTCCCAACCTAGAAAACTTGCCCACCCTATTTTTCAGTACATTCAATGAGAGACTCCCCACAACATCAGCAGGCAGCCAATTCCACTGATCAACTACCCTTTGACTGAAAACCTGTTTTCGCTTAACTGTTCTACACCCTGACTTGTCTAATCTGAATTGATGACCCCTATGCGATACCATAAATAGAAATGCATCAGTCAGGTTAACCTTATATAACCCTTTAGCGATTGTATGCATTCAGTCATATCATCCCTTAATCTCCTATACTGGAGTGAATACTATATAAGCCTTTCTCTATATTGTAGGAAGTTACCTAGTCCACTGATGGGTACAGTGGCTTTGTGCTTCACTTTTTCTAGCATATCTATATCTCTTTCGAAATAAGTGCTCCATGCCTGTGCAGAATATTCCAAGTGGGATCGCACATAGGCTAAGCACAGTTTTACACATGGACTAATGGTTCCCTCCATCAGCCCAGGGGTCCTTCATACTAAGGATCCTCATACTAAGGTCCCTTCATACTAAGGGCTTCATACTAAGGACCCTTCATACTAAAGGCTTCATACTAAGGGCCCTTCATACTAAGGCCCAGGGGCCCACCCCCGACGACTAAGGATCCTCTCCGTCGGTATGGGAGCCCCTCTCAGCGATCCAGAACTTCCTCTCTCAGACCGAAAGCTCTCTTTCAACAGCTTGGGGCCCGTCCATCAGGCCAGGGGCTCTTGTATGGCTTGGGCCTCATCCGTCGGCCAAAGGCCCCTTTTTGACGGCCCAAAGTCCTCTCCGGTGACTAGGGCCCCCTTCCGTCGTCTCAGGGGTCCTCTTTGACGACCAAAGTCCTATTCCGGCAAGCCGCAGGCCCATTTTCAAATGTTTGAGCCCTCTCCATCAGGTCAGAGGCCCTTTCTTCGGCTTGGGCTCCGCCGTCTGTCCAGAGGCACTTCATATTGGCTTGGAACCCTCTCCATCAGCCCGGGGTCCTTCCAACGATCCAGGGCACACTCCGTCAATCTAGAAGCCATTCACGTTAGCCGAGGAAATGGCCCTCAACGTCTTCCGGTGGGCATTCTCCGTTGACTCGGGGTCTTCTTCATCGGCCTGGATCCTTTCCGTCAGCCCGGCCCCTTTAGTCGGTCCAGGGGCCCTTCACTTCGGACCAGCAACCCTTGCGGGCTCCTTAGGGCGCTCCCCTGGAGGATCCCATCCGGCCCTCCAGGGGCGGCTGCTCCATTCGCCCTCACCCCCTGGCTACGCCACTGAGAAACAAAAAACAACAACAAACTAACAAAAAACAACAAACTATTGATATAACTATCCCTCTAACCTATTTTTAGACACGTGGCCCCGCCACCAGTCACACTGCGTCCACATGGACGCACCACTGTGTCTAAAGACCTGATTCACTAAGATAAGTCAGATATACAGAAATTCAACAGCCTAGCCTCCCTAACTTAACATGGGACCTACAATAGAACAAATTCTTCCTCTACTAACAACCACATTATTTGCGAATTAGGTGGCACGTTTCGCGTGGTGTACTAACGACGTTTTTGAATGATTGTGCTGTTATTTCGCAAATTATTAAATGCAGTAGCAATGTCCATTAGACACATTAGCAATATCATTTATTCCTCGGCGCAATTTATCATTAGAATATGTGCAATCTGTAATCAAGTAGATAAGTAGTCCACAATTACGCCACCATGGCACTATGGCGTCGGTTTGTGAACACATCCGTCAGTAGGTACGAATTTAGATGTTGTGCATGGGTACCTTCACGCAGTAGCCTCGTTATATGTTTCCGTGAGAAGGAATGGAGAAAGCAAATAATTCATTTTTAGAACGCTCAAAGGCAGAGGGAGTTACGCGATGAACCCCAGAGTTTGGTTCAGTAACAGCGCTCATTTCGCTATTCTCGAAGTGGATTGAGTAGGATGAAAACTGTAGGGTCAACATAATGCATCTCTTCTTTTCCAATCACATATCTAGTAATAGGAGTTATAAAAGCCCGGGGCACGCCCCTCGTCCGTATCCAGGCATCATTAGGAATGCATTAGGTAACGAACAAATCCAGTGTTCCAGTGCGTTCCACTTTTTGGCCGGAAGCTGGCAAGTGGAAGTGCTTCAAGACACTCAACTGCAGAGACTCCGGGTGATTGGATATGGATCTGGACCCGGCCAGGGGCGGAGCTAGACCCTTTCGTCAGGGAGCTCTTGGCCTACAAGGGGCGGAGCTAGACCCTTTCGTCAGGGAGCTCTTGGCCTGCCAGGGGGCGGAGCTGCTGTCAGAGGGGCTATTCCACCCAGCCTCCATTGATTCCCGTGCAAAATTGCAGTGAGTTCCGGGGGCCACAGGAGACGCCAAGAGGGTGTGCACCGCTGTCCTGCCCTTCTCCTGGTGACGCTTCTGGCCGGGATCCACTGATCGAGGGAAATTTAACGTTAGGTCTATAATATGCACACGATATGGTGAAACAAATTTCATTGTGAATCCGCGGTGCCATGAGAGGTACCAGTGCTGCACGGACACTGTAGGTTACAGTTGGCTAGTGGGACGAATAATTCATGAGTGCTAATTCCAGGCACAGGTCAAATAGAAAAGCAACGTAAGTAAAAGGTCTGCATGTTCGAATGCATTTAGGCTCGCGGAACATGGTCACATATTTTAGTGGGAACGAGAGGATTAATGGAATTAATGGAATTTTTCATGGAACGCCACAGGCACATTGCTAAAATTTTAGGACACGTGTCCTCCCGCCCTCCTCCGTGGCACCGCCCATGTCTTAGACGTATTCCTCATCCGCACCGTATGGGCGCTAAATGACCTCGTAGTCGGCGCGCCCTTAAGCCCAAATAACTAACTAACTCATCCGTACCGTACTGACACTGCGTGGCAGTGCCCCTGCCTTATAAGCGTCTCCCATCCGTACCGTACTGACACTGTGTGGCAGTGTCCCTGCCTTATAAGTGTCCCCCATCCGTACCGTACTGACACTGCGTGGCAGTGTCAGTACGTCAGTACCTTATACGTGTCCCCCATCCGTACCGTACTGACACTGCGTGGCAGTGACCCCGCCTTATAAGCGTCTCCCATCCGTACCGTACTGATGCCGTTTAGCGATATCCCTACACGGGCACTGTGGCATGACCTTCGAAACAAAACTTAAGCTATGCTTCCATTTCCAAAAGAAAGCTTGCAAATTTATCCGGGCTCACAAAGTGTGCCGGAACTCCAACCGGTAGCTTCAGACGAGTGGGAAATAACCAATCATGGCTCCCCTGGGTCCGCCTCCAGTCTCATTGCTCCACGTGGAAGACGTTGGTGTAGGCACGAGCCATCACAGCTCTTTAAACAGCTCTTTAAACAGCTCTTTAAACAGCTCTTTAAACAGCAGCTTAAACAGCTCTTTAAAATATCCGATGCAACATCTGTGGCTACTTTACATGCACGGCAGCAGCCTCCCCGACTTCAAGCTACCTGGAACGCCTCATCAAGAGTCTCTTCCCATGCACTGCATGTAATTCTGGGAGGCCTAGCACCTGCCTACATATCTTACGATGTTATCATTCGGGTACACTCATCAAACAGGACAGCTAACGTTCGACGAGCGCGCTCTCGCACACACATCAATTATATTTCTCCTTTTCTCACCGGCCTCTCCTGTCTCCCATCTGCGTCACAGAGTCGTTGCTACCAGCTTCGAGCGTCGCTGCATGTTTGGGCGGAACACTCTCCCAGATACGTACTCTCGGTATGGATGACATCGACCGCACATCCGGTAATCGCACCACGCACCGCGTTTGAACCAGCTCACGCTCGGCCCGGGGTCGGTCGCGGCCATTTCCTCCCGGCCGTCTCATTCGCGGCGCGCGCCGCCTCTCCGGGGAGCGGTCCCGACGGATGGTTGGATTTGGTGCGTAAGTAAGGCGCTCAGATGTGTGCTGTGGTGCGAAATTGACGGCCCTGTTGACGGCATACCTCCCGGCGGTAATTACCAGCTGAGAAGGCTGCCGCGGGCGGACAGGACCGGGCGACGGGCGGCCGCGACGGAAGTGGCGCAGACCGACGGAAGTGGCGCAGACCGGCGGCCGGAGCGCCACCTGCGCCGAGTGCGGCGGCCGAGTGTCGCGGTTCAATACCGAGCGGCCTGTGGCGGGATTTGACGAGGCCAACTGCGGCGCTCGTGACGCCGAGACAGCTGCAGAGCTGTGTAAACAACGCCGCGGCGACGTCGGCGCGCGCTGTCCGACACTGCTGTGAAGGGCGTGCTGGTGGGCTGTCCGACACTGTTGTGAAGGGCGTGCTGGTGGGCTGTTCGACACTGTTGTGAAGGGTGTGTTGGTGGGCTGTCCGACACTGTTGTGAAGGGCGTGTTGGTGGGCTGTCCGACACTGTTGTGAAGGGTGTGTTGGTGGGCTGTCCGACACTGTTGTGAAGGGTGTGTTGGTGGGCTGCCCGACACTGGTGTGAAGGGCGTGCTGGTGGGCTGTCCGACACTGTTGTGAAGGGTGTGTTGGTGGGCTGTCCGACACTGTTGTGAAGGGTGTGTTGGTGGGCTGTCCGACACTGTTGTGAAGGGTGTGTTGGTGGGCTGCCCGACACTGGTGTGAAGGGCGTGCTGGTGGGCTGTCCGACACTGTTGTGAAGGGCGTGCTGGTGGGCTGTCCGACACTGTTGTGAAGGGCGTGCTGGTGGGCTGTCCGACACTGTTGTGAAGGGTGTGTTGGTGGGCCAGAACTTGATAACTGTAATGAACAAGCATAAGGCTACCAAAAGCCAACTGAAAAGTGCGTGATTTGGTGCCAAGCTAGTGAAGGTGATTTAGTGCATGATTTAGTGGCCAGTAGAAAACAACCGCAAGGTTGAGTTGGATTGTGCGAGTATAACAGAGGACATCCGACTGGTGTGGAGTTTAATGGAGACGATTGTTGTGCATGCGTGTATTTGTGTGCATGTGTATGTGTCTGTATGTGTGTGTGTTTGTGCATGTGTGTGTGTGTGTGTGTGTGTGTGTGTTTGTGTGTAGGTGAGTGTGTGTGGGTGTGTGTTTGTGAATGTGTGTAAAGGGGAAGGCCATCGAGTTCACAAGAAAAAGCGAAGCTGAACCCGGTTACTGGTAGCTCTTGCTGCGCTGGCCGAGGAAATGTCTGCTCGATGAGTGAGGCGGCTGGAGAGATGGGGGGTACTCTCGACTTCTCCGACTCAACCGTCGAGCCTGGGGTGCTCGAACTCAGCACCGAAGTGGCGAGATAATCTGTTGTGTTCACTGCTAGAATTGCTAGCATCATTATTCCATTTCTGAACGAAGTTTTCGTGGGAAAGCTAATTCAGACTTTCCGAAGTCAGCGATGTCGCCAGAGAGGGAGAAAGGGAGAGAGGGGAGAGAGAGAGAGAGAGAGAGAGAGAGAGAGAGAGAGAGAGAGAGAGAGAGAGAGAGAGAGAGAGAGAGAGAGAGAGAGAGAGAGAGAGAGAGAGAGAGAGAGAGAGAGAGAGAGAGAGAGAGAGAGAGAGAGAGAGTGAGAGAGTGAGAGAGTGAGAGAGTGAGAGAGTGAGAGAGTGAGAGAGTGAGAGAGTGAGAGAGTGAGAGAGTGAGAGAGTGAGAGAGTGAGAGAGTGAGAGAGTGAGAGAGTGAGAGAGTGAGAGAGTGAGAGAGTGATAGAGTGATATAGTGAGAGAGTGAGAGAGTGAGATAGTGATATAATGATATATAATGATAGAGTGATAGAGTGATAGAGTGAGATAGTGAGATAGTGAGATAGTGAGATAGTGAGATAGTGAGAGAGTGAGAGAGGGAGAGAGGGAGAGAGTGAGAGAGAGGAAAAGAGAGATGAGAAAGAGATAACAACAACCCAAATCCAGAGCGATCCTGTCTCGACGAACAGCTCCAATAGCTCTGAGCTCTGAACGAACGAACGAACGAATAGCTCTGAACGAATAGACTTCCCACGTCCATGATTGGGCCCATGCCTGGGCAGTACACGACACTGTTGGGTGCAGAGACATTGTCGCTGCATGGCGCAGCCTGCCTCTCGACAGCCTCTCGACACCGTCGGTGATACTTGCGCCCCGGAAAGGCCCACTTTGCCTACACGAACGACAGCGATACACGTGACACGTGTCGGTCGACAGTAACGTTCAGCTGGCGCGACATTGAGCCGTATCGCTTATCACAAATTGACGCCTGCCTGACCGGGGCCAGCTAAAACGGCGTGTTTATGGTGGCCGTCGAGCCTGATTCACTAAGCGGTGTGCAGTTATGGGCCGATTGCCGGTTGTGTGACGGCGTGTGTTCGCGGCCGATGCATTAGCCTGTCGCGGTGCCGAAATAGAGGAACCGTGTGCAGTGCGCCAGAGTGTCGCTGTCGGTCACAATGTCGCCTCCTTTTGTAAAGCTGTGCCTTCCTTAGCTTCTTCCACTGTGTTTCGGTGTGCACGTTAGTAGGCGTGCAAATGATCGCCTGCTTGAATAAGTCCCCAAAGTATTGCTGATTGGTAATGCGCTGCGATTGGCTCAGAGTCATTAATACGAGTCAGGCCTAAACGTATCTCATGTAGGCCTGAAACATAGCGTGTCTCTAATCATGATAAATTATCTACGACGATCAAGAACAGGTACGATTTGTAATAAGATGCAAAACGTAGCTTTTGCCGCGTTCCTACAGCACAGTTTGTGCTAACCTGATCTGCTTCCCAACACCTTTGCGGTGACCTGCTTCAGCCGAGCTCCCGGCCGAAACACAACGGTGTCCTTTAAATGACAATGACCAGCCCTTCGCCTGTGTTGGTGTTCTCTGGGCCTGCGATGATTCAGCCACCTCGATCCAGGCCAACTCAGCTTTGGCCAGTCCGACCCAACCCCAGCCAGCCCGAACCAGCTCGACTAGCCTGAGCCAGCCCAAACCAGCCCAACCCAATCCAACCCAGTCCAACCCAGCCTGAGCCAGCCCAACTCAGCCTAAGCCAGCCCAACCCAGCCTGAGCGAGTCCAACTCAGCCCGACCCAACCCGACTCAGCCCAACCCAGCCCGAGCCAGCCCAACCGATCCTGAGCCGGCCCAACCAAGCCTGAGCCAGCCCAGCCCATCCCGAGCCAGCACAACCCAGCCAAGCACAACCAAACCAAGCCCAACGCAGCCCGACCCAGCCCAATCCAGCCCGACTCAGCCTAACCCAGCCCAATCCAGCCCAACCCAGCCCGACCTAGCCCAACCCAGCCCGAACCAGCCCAACCCAGCCCGACTCAGCCTAACCCAGCCCAATCCAGCCCAACCCAGCCCGACCTAGCCCAACCCAGCCCGAACCAGCCCAACCCAACCCGACTCAGCCCAACCCAGCCTGAGCCAACCCAACCCATCCCGAGCCAGCCCGAGCCAGCCCGAGCCAGCCCAACCCAGCCCGAGCCAGTCCGAGCCAGCCCGAGCCAGCCCGAGCCAGCCCAACCCAGCCCGAGCCAGCCCGAGCCAGCCCGAGCCAGCCCGAGCCAGCCCGAGCCAGCCCGAGCCAGCCCGAGCCAGCCCGAGCCAGCCCGAGCCAGCCCGAGCCAGCCCGAGCCAGCCCGAGCCAGCCCGAGCCAGCCCGAGCCAGCCCGATGCATTCATCCGGCACCGGTCCGCGCCGGCTCGCACCCCACTGCGCCCGCCTCGGCTCGCTCGAGCAAATAGAACCTCGTCTGAGCCCCTACAGGCCTGTTTCGTCCCACACATGCCAGCCAAATTCCATAAAAGCGGCCAATGTCGTCCGCAGATGCGGCCTTGCGAGCCAAGCCCAGCTCACTCGGACGTGTTGTATTCCACCGGAGCTGGCTTGGCACAACTGGAACATGAGAGGATGCCCGGCAGACCTCAGAGCTTGTGTTCTGTATCATCAGACCGTTGGTGCTTATAATCATGGATGAAAAAATCCACGACCATTTGGCGCCCGGTGCTAAAGCTAGCGCCGGCACAGCATGGCTCGATGCACCCGACCAGAGCTCATCTCAGTCCATGCGATTTCACTACTGGTTATGTAGTTCCACAGTGGACACGTAGTCGGACCATGTCCACATGAACCCACCATGTCCACGTGAACCCGCCATGTCCACGTGAACCCGCGATGCCCACACAGTTATGCACGTCAAGAGAGGCACATGGACGTTCTAAATATCCGATCGGAGTCACAGTGGTGGATGTGTATGCACCGAACCGGATTGTCTCCATTGCAGACAATCTGGTGGACTGGCCGATCAGTAGAGAGGAGCAGATCAGTCCCTACAGGCAATAAGAGGGGGCCAAATAATGCAAGCACTGAGTGGGAGGAAGGCATGATACTGTGTGTGGAGGTCAAGCTGAACGGGAGGTTAGTCTGGCTGGTATGTGACCTCTATACTGGGAAGTTGAACATGAGACTCTTCATCACCAGCTTGGATGTTCCTGCACTCAGCAACAACATGTGGAGGGGAGAAATGGAGGGGAAGGGGAGGGGAAATTTGGTGAGATGCTGGACACTGCTACAGAGCTGAACATACACCTTTTGCCAAGATCTGTGTGCGATCTGCCCTGATCCATTTTAGTGACGATGTTGTGAGGGACCTCTCTACAGATTGGTCTTGTGGGTACTGGATTTCCCAGACGATCAGGTCTGGAGAGCTGCCTTGCTACTTGACTCTGCTGGAAATTGAATCAGGCTGACAACTGCAGTAAGAATTTGCAGACTGTCGGTGTCTAAGCATGGACTAAATGAGGGAGCATCAGAAGAACATGAAGCTGATTGTGGAGTTACATACTGTGTATGTACTTGCCTATCTGGTAGAACAGCAAAGTCAACCACAGCTGGATGGAGGAGTCCATGTACATTCTGCGCCAGCTGGAGCTGCTGAGAAGTCAGAAGAAGGTGTTGGACACGGTGCAGTGATGGCTATTGCGAGGTCAGCCTGGTTTGCACACCCAGAGGCAGTGTTGCAGATCATGATGCATAGTGAAATGAAGAAGGAGAAGAGAGAGGTATTGAACAGGATACTGGAAGTGGGTGTGGAGGGGAATGAGGAGGCGCACATTGATGAAGACCCTCTCAGGCCCAGGACAACATCTGACGCTCACCGAGATGCCACCATGCCGTCAGAGCTGATAAACTGGATTACTGGAGTCACTGAACCTCTCAACACCTGCTCCCTCACTACAGCTCAGGTCAAGCAGTTTTTGCAGAGGCCAATGGAGGTGCCAAACTGAACTTTACAAACGCAAAGTGTGGTGACGTGTCTCAAGCTTTTCACAGGGGCAGCTAGCTACACATGTGTATAGTCACAAAACAAAGGGGGTGGGATGATCAGATCTCAATTGGTGAGCAGACTGCTGAAGTCTTGGAATAGGAGCAGGTAGGACCTGACCTTTCTCGCCAACCTCAAGAGGTCAAGAGCATAGTATGTGAGCATATGCATGTGTGTACGTATATGCAGGTCAGGGGTGGTCCCAGGAATTTGCATGGCAAGTGGTACTCGTCTGCAAGACGCCATCTGCCGGGAGCAAAATTGAGCATTTTGGCCAAACTTACAGAATTGAAAATATTAATAGATGTAGATACAATAATTCCAATCTCGAAACCAAGGTTCCTCCTGAAATATATGTGTAAAAACGCATTTTTTGATGGCCCTGTGTCGGGCCGACTCCTAAATTCTCGCTTTGACACCAGCCATTGACCCACCCTCGTGCCCACGTAGCCCTGCTCATCACCACTCTGTCACAGCTGTACCACGTGAACCAGCCCGGCTCAGTTGAGCCTGCCATCGGCCGCCTGATTACATCACGGTCTGCCTGGGCCAGCTACCAATCCCCGACTGTGACACCTGACGTCCGAGTAACGCATTGCTGGACTGACTTCGGCGGTCATAACCCGCCAGTATAGCTGCGGTCTCGGCGGTCAGATCATGGCCCGCCAGTATAGCTGCGGTCTCGGCGGTCAGATCATAACCCGCCAGTATAGCTGCGGTCTCGGCGGTCAGATCATGGCCCGCCAGTATAGCTGCGGTCTCGGCGGTCAGATCATGGCCCGCCAGTATAGCTGCGGTCTCGGTGGTCATGGTTCGCCAGCATAGCTGCGGTCTCGGTGGTCATGGTCCGCCAGTATAGCTGCGGTCTCGGTGGTCATGGTCCGCCAGTATAGCCGCGGTCTCGGCGACCATGGTCCGCCAGCATAGCTGCGGTCTCGGCGGCCATGGTCCGCCAGTATAGCTGCGGTCTCGGCGGCCATGGTCCGCTAGTATAGCTGCGGTCTCAGCGGCCATGGTCCGCCAGTATAGCTGCGGTCTCAGCGGCCATGGTCCGCCAGTATAGCTGCGGTCTCGGCGGTCATGGTCCGCCAGTATAGCTACAGTCTCGGTGGTCATGGTCCGCCAATGTAGCCACGGTCTCGACGGTCTGATCCGCCAGTATTGCTGCGGTCTCGGCGGTCATGGTCCGCCAGCATAGCTGTGGTCTCGACGGTCTCGGTCCGCCAGTATAGCTGCGGTCTCGGCGGCCATGCACCGCCAGTATAGCTACTGTCTCGACGGCCAGGACCTACCAGCATAGCTGCGGTCTCGGCGGCCGTGACCAACCTGAACGGCTTCCCTCCAGCATCGCCATCGACGGTATGGCGGCAGTAGGGCGAGAGTAGGGCGACAGTGGGCGAGAGTGGAGTGACAATGGGGCGACAATAGGCCAATGATGGCACAACAGTAGGGCAACAGTAGGGCGACAGTAGGGCGGCAGTTGGACGACAGTAGGGCGGCAGTTGGACGACAGCTTGACCATAACAGAGCGACAGTAAGAGCGACAGTAAGAGTGACAGTAGGGCGGCAGTTGGACGACAGTAGGGCGGCAGTTGGACGACAGCTGGACCATAGTAGAGCGACAGTAAGAGCGACAGTTAGAGCGACAGTAAGAGCGACAGTAAGAGCGACAGTGGCACAACAGTGCGGTGGCATTGGGGCGACGTTGGGCAGCCTTGGGCCTGTCTGCCGCCGCCCACGGCCCACACTGACGGCAGCTGCTGACCGCTTTATGGCCGTGTGCGGTGCCGCAGTGGCAGCATTTTTCAGCACGAGTTGCTCCCACGACGACGCTGAAGGTTGAGGGAGTTTTCATCCGGCGTTATGAGTGGAAACTTTCCTCGGGCATGGCTAGTTGGAAATGGAATGCTACGGGCTGGGTTGATTAAATCGCACTTTAAACGGCTTCACCGCGATGCTGAGCGCTGGCTTCCTGATTGCTTGCAGTCCTCAAAAAGGCACAGGAGAGGAGCAATCCTCGTCAAAAAGGCACAGGAGAAGAGCAACCCTTGCAGACAGGCATGGGAGAGGAGCAATCCGCGGATTATCAAGGATGCCGATGTTTGTCTTTTTTTGTATCTCATTGCTTGTAGCTCTAGCGCAGTGTACTGAGAAACCAAATTCTGACGTAGTCGATGCCATTTGAGACTGAATGACATACGACACGTCATACACCATCCTAATTATTGTAAGATGCTTCGCTTTATTTTATATATGGCCATCAAAATTTAGTAGCATTCACTGTCAAACATTCATGCAATACGTTTGCATATTTAGGCGTTGGGCCAACTGGGTCAGGTCAGGTCAGGTATGTACATGATTCACATGATCAGATTCTGTTTTCTGCTGGTACCCGCTGTTTTCTGCTGGTACCCGCTGTTTGTGACGACTGGTAGAATTTTTGAATATGAAGATAAATTGTTGGCAAAATTCCGTGCTAAATCTCTGAATTTGCCTCTCTTGATGTATGCGAATATGTGTGCTCTTTTGGCATCGTTAAGTGCTCATCTATCTAAAATAAATGGAGCCGTCAGTCGGGAAGTGCGTGTCCACCAATATTTTGCAGACCTTCGCGGCTCTCTCCCACCCACTTTTGCCTGAGAAGCTCGTGCTAGGGATCGAGGTTGCATGCATAATGTAGCTAAATACTGAGCAGAGAATATATTTGCGTTCTAGGAAGTAACTCAGCTCAATGTACTGTATAATAATTAGCAGAATACTCTGACCGAGCTTTCCTGTATCCAGTTCTCCGCATTCATGTTAAGTTAGCTATGGGCGCAATACAGCCGATGCAATTGACGCGCCAAAAAATCCCAAATACCCACACACACACATACACGCATCCATGTTAGGTATGGCTCCTGAAAAAAATTATTATATCTCTCAATCTCTCATGTCTTATGTACCGTAGGTGTCACATGACACGCATATTGCTACTTAGTATGGTGTGTGTTCTGATCGAAAATAACCCCCTTGCAAAAGTAATTTGTCCGGGAACACCTGAGGGAAGTGTATATAAAGATGAATGTGGTTTATGCTTTCTAAGCAACATGTGATGTAGCTAATAATGCGTGACTGCAGGTGTTAAAATGTGACGGATGGTACACCCTACACGTGGTGTTTGGCGGTTTACGATGACTTCGAATGGCAATTATGTTATTTTGCTTTGTGATATATGAAGTCTCAATTATCTTCGCCCTTCTTCTCCACAAATGGTTCGCGTGATGGGAATATCTCCAACTATTCCACTTTTGCTGCAAAAGGCTAGCATATTGCCATAAAATAGGGAAGATTTAAAAATGTAATTCAAAGGAGATAGATGTCTGATGGTAATTCTTCAACCGAACTACCTTGCCAGGCTGGACTAACCACACACCAGCTGACGCCTTGTAGCTGGACTGTACCGCACAGCTTGTAGCGTTCGACTGCTAGACTGTGCCGCATATCTCGCTCTGTGTTATATTTGGTCGCGCCGTCGCGGGCAGCATGGGAACAGCCCGACTCCAAGTTGTTTTCGTACCTGGTGTAGCCAATGTTGTGTCCGAAACAAATGACAAATAACCCATACGGCGTCAAAACACAACACATTTTCCGTGGGATAATATGCGGTTTGCTCACTGCCAACAGTCGTAGTTTAGCCTGATCTGCAAGTTTTGAGTGTGTTGCAGTGTGCATAGTGCTGGGGCATCTGTTGGGCCAGCCCACCCGTGAATCCCTGGGTCGACACCCAGTCGCTGACCCAGAAATTAACGTCATATACATCATGACACATCACTTGCGTTACGAGCCAGGCCGTTTTTGTTATTAGCTCATTAATTTCCCTGAACACGGACGCGCTGTCGTGTAAACTATGCTCATTTGCAATCACGAGTCGGATGGCTGCCTCTGTGATTTCCGTTCGGTCGTCTACCACCTAGACGGCACGTTGCAGTGGACTTTACTCACATTTTCCACATAGTTGTGCACATATGTCAGTGTAGTGCGCGTTTGCGCTGAAAACCTTCCCTCCGGGGCGTTATGCCAACTATGCTATGTGACTGATGCATGCGACAGCCTATACTAGATTCAGCCTATACTAGATTCAGCCTATACTAGATTCAGCCTACACTAGACAGTACTACCACAGCTGTCTCAACACGCTCACGTCCAACTGCAGATGCGTTTCCGGCACGTGACTTGTGTCCTGCTCCGTCCGCAGGCAACGCGAGCCCTCAGCCGTCTCGAGAGTGTCACCAACTTCACGGAGTTCGTCAAGGCGTTCAGCCAGTTCGGTCAGGAGATGGTGGAGTTCGCCCATCTGACCGGTAAGGGGATGGTGTAGTTTGCCCATCTGACCGACAAAATGTGGCTGGATTCACCCATCCGATCCTTGTAGAGATGGTAAAGTTCGACCATCTGACCGGTAAGGAGATGGTGGAGTTTGCTCATCTGACCGAAACAAGATGGCTGGAATCGACCAACTAACCGGCAAGGAGATGATGGAGATTGCCCATCTGGCCGGTAAGGATTGGTGGAGTTCTCCCATCTGACCGGTAAGAAGATGGCAGAGTTTGCCCATCTGACCTGTAAGGAGATGGTGGAGTTCGCCCATCCGACATGTAAGGAGATGATAGAGTTTGCCCATCCGACCGATAAGAGATGACTGGGTTCGAATATCTGACCGGTAAGGAGGTGGTGGAGTTTGCCCATCTGACCTGCAAGGAAATGATGGAGTTGCCCATCTGACCGATAAGAGATAGCTGGGTTCGCCCAACCGACCGGTAAGGAGACGGTGGAGTTTGCCCATCGAACCAGTAAGGAGATGGCTGAGTTTGCACACCTGGCCGGTAAGCAGCTCACTCAGCAAGAACGTATGAAGAATGATACGCAGTGTTGCAGTGTTTGTCGGAGACAATTCTGCAGATGCCGTACCTATTATATTTGCTTCGTGTCTGATGTCATTTCTCTGATGTTGATGCCGTCAACTTTAACCCACGGTCAGGATCTCGTCATAATCACCTGACTACAACTTCAGTTGGATTTTGACGTGTTTCTGGGGTAGTTAATCAATCATAAATGACATCCATGATGGCGTTCGGAGGATTTCGGTCGTGCCCATATGTGCATAGTAATAAAATGATGAACATGCACAGGCATGTTAGATAATCATCCGTAACTACGCCACACGCTCAGCTCTGATCATGCCCTCAAAAATTAAGTTGAATCACCGTTCGACCTGGAGTCTTCATTAAGTCTGGTCACGCGTCTTCGTGAGCTAACGACACAGGGGCCATGCTGCTCCCAGTATCTGGAGAAACACATTACAGCTAACGACACAGGGGTCATGCTGCTCCCAGTATCTGGAGAAACGCATTACAACTAACGACACAGGATCCATGCTGCTCCCTGTATCTGGAGAAACACATTACAGCTAACGGCACAGTGGCCATGCTGCTCCCAGTATCTGGAGAAACGCATTACAACTAACGGCACAGTGGTCATGCTGCTCCCAGTATCTGGAAAAACACATTATAGCTAACAATACAGAGGCCATGCTGCCCCTAATATCTGGAGAAGCACATTGGTTCCGTCATCTGATCTGTTTTCTTGAGAAGCATGATGGCTCAAGCAACAATTTTGGGTCATGGGGAAGCATATTGGCTCAGGTAGAATTCTGGGCTCTGAAGGAATACTCTGAACTCTGGGTATTGGGACAGGAGCTCCGTTCGGACTACATTATTTTTAATTGCATCGTTATTTCATTTGATATGTTTATGTGAAAGTACTTTTGTGAGGCTTGTGGCTACCATTGTGCAATCAAGTAGGGTGGGGTAGTAGTGAAGTATGTTGGCTAGACAGGTAGTTCTGGTAGCACCTATGTAAATTCACATGTTGCATAAACCTTTGGCTACCTACAACGCTTCTTTTCGCTCGCCAATTATGTAGCAAGTGGCCGATAATCACCACCACCAACAGCAATGGCAGTTCGTGGGACGGCCACCCATGACCTACGCCCATCTAGTGACCTGTATGTCCGCGCCCTACGCCCATCTAGTGACCTGTATGTCCGCGCCCTACGCCCATCTAGTGACCTGTATGTCCGCGAAAGCCGGCACCAGCCCGGTGCCGACTGACGGCGGAGCCGGCCGGCGCGCACGTAGCCGGCGATTAGGTGCGCTCATCGCCGAGCCCAGACACGTCCGCACACAATGAGACCGCATCGATTGCGACCGCGGCAGCACGCGACAGTGTGGCCGAGAGCGGCCGCCGCCGCTGCGACGTCGGCCGGCCGCACGCGACAGTGTGGCCGAGAGCGGCCGCCGCCGCTGCGACGTCGGCCGGCCGCACGCGACAGTGTGGCCGAGAGCGGCCGCCGCCGCTGCGACGTCGGCCGGCCGCACGCGCGGCCGCGCCCCGGCTGCCGGCGCCGAGGCGCAGAGATTTAAGGCAGACGACGACTACTGCTGCTGACGAGATGCTGTGTCGCGTCTGCGCCACCGAGACGGAGGGATTCTCTGTCGCCGGGAGGGTTCCGTCGGCGATTCACTACCGCGACTGCTGGTAACGAGATGCTGCGTCGCGTCTGCGTCACTGAGACGGAGAGATTGCCTGTCGCCGGGAGGGATCCGTCACGTGTTCGATCATGCAGCGGACAGCCTACACCGCGGCTTGGGAACTACTCATTGCTGACGAAAAGCATGTCCTCGAGCACAGTCGCACATGAAGGAGTTATGCTAACAATCAGTCAATAGCGCCCGATATCAACAAGCCGTCCTCAACACACCTCTCCAAGCCGTTGCCGCCAGAATCTGCTTTAGTCGTCACACGGTTACAGTGTACTTAGTCTATCTGTTGCCGGGAATCCCGTTCCCTTCCGTCGAGCTAAGACGAATGATGCTGGAGCTACCTCCCTCTGCTACGTTTGTCGCAATGTTTTACCTGGGCAGTAGATGACGATTCCCCGGGCAGTGACCATTTTCCGGTACTTCTCGAGTATGGTGATCGGGATGTGCTTGGTTTGAGAGCTCAGAGGTGGAATTTTAAGAAGGCTAACTGGGAGAAGTTCGAAACGGAAGTGCAAGCGTCTTTTGGAGACGAAGACGATAACACCACTTTGTCAATAGGACAATTATCTTCCCTGTTTCTACAGTCGGCCGATGCCTGCATCCCGCGGACTTCTGGAGCTCTCCACCACACCCCAGTTCTATGGGGACACGTAGCATGTCGGGACACCATACGCGAACGATAACGAGCTTTAAGGAAATTTAATTTAAACAATATAGGCTCTTCGGCCAACTGAATAGCTTTCCAAAAGACGAAAGTTGTTTTCGCGCGACGAACAATTAGACAGGCCAAGCGCACATCCTGGATGGAGTGCCTAACCATACTAAACCGATGTACTCCAATTACACAAGTGTGGTCTCGTGTGAAGCGCATCGCGGGTAAATTTAGTTCGGTCCCTCTCCCAGTAATCTGAGTAGCTGGCGCAGAGCTCAGCCATCCTTCCGATGTTGCAAACACACTCGGTCGAGCAATGGAGACACGCAGCCAATCAGGAAGCCTGCTCCCTGAGTTTCGTCGTCGGCAGGCTCGCTTAGAAAGCCAAGCGGTCAATTTTTCACGTCCGAGCACTTCTCTTATAACAAGCGATTCACCGCAGCAGAACTGCGGTCGGCGATAAGGAGCCTGAAAAGTGTCGCAGGGGGGCCTGACCGCGTCCACAACGAGATGCTGAAGCCTCTTCCAACACGAGTGTAAAAATTCCGGGTTGCGGACCAGCAATAAAAAGTATTTTGACTCTAGGTGATGAGATAGTCTAGTAGGCCTCGCGCTTACTTCACCCCGGCTGTCCAACACAGATCGTCTACTGCACGGTATATTGTGCAAGTAATATTAGTCAACACGGCAGCTCGCGTAAGCGTACGACTTCAGCGTTCATACAAGAGTTCTCAGACACAGGCCGCTAACCGAAAATATTCGAAGTCCCGAAATTCATGCGTCACTCGGCAGTCACTCAACAGACACACGCAGCAGCCACCCACAGACCCTCGTCGCTCGACTGTCTCCCGGCGACTGACTCGGGGGGACTTGAACAAGCCAGTAGCCCTCCGTACACAGCTGTCCATTTGCTCAACACTATTCGTCACTTTTTGATTGGCTAGCTTAATAATGACGTATTTTGGGCCCCGATTCCAATTGGCAATTAAATGACGCCTTCCTTCCGATCTAACCCGGCGAGGCCTCCCGGTGACGAATCGTCGGGTGACATTTCCCCGCCCCGCAGACGACCCGGCAAGGCCGCCGTCTATTTTTCGAAATTGGACCTTCGACCCACCGTCCGGTCACTGCCGCGGCGCAGACCGGCTGCGAGCCGCCGGCCGGCTCAGGCTCGTGATATGTTACATTTACGGGTCGGCAGGTCGGCTGGCTTACGGGGTTACAGCATCTACAGTTACTGGACAGCATTATAATACTATGCCAGTTACATTACATATGTTACATTTACGGGGCGGCAGGTCGGCTGGCTTACGGGGTTACAGCATTTACAGTTACTGGACAGCATTATAATACTATGCCAGTGTATACCCATTTGACAGCCGAAAAGTACATTTATAGAAACTTCGCTACACGAGTACTGTAGGCACTCCTCGCAACTTTTAATATGTTAAAGAAGGTCAATTTCCGGCCCCATGGCGGGAAGCCACAATGCTCCCCATATTAAAGCCAGGCAAGAGTGGGTTCGATCCGCTACACTACCGGCCATTTGTCCTGACCTCGTGCTTGTGTAAACTGGCAGAAAAAATGGACTATGTGCGGCTTACGTGGTTTTTAAAAGCGCACGACCTTTTTAGCTACGCGCTGTGCGATTTTAAAAAAACATCGTGGAACAACGGACCATCTACTAACACTCGACGCTGCTATACGTGTAACCTTTAAGCAGAAGCAGCACGCTGTAGCCGTCTTTTTCAATCTCGTCGGGGCATATGATGCAACCTGGCGCCACGGTATTTTGATGAAAGCGCGCAAGTGTGGAATCCGTGGCCATCTGGGCACTTCATTCGCAGCTTTTTGACTGAGCGCTTCTTCCGCGTCCGGGTAGGACACGAGCAATCTGAACGGTTCGAACAAACCAATGGAGTAAGAAAGGGCATTGTCTTCAGTGTTACTTTGTTCGGCATGATAATCAGTGACATTGTCGATGATGTGCTGCCGAACATCGGACGGTCGCTATTTGTCGACTATGCCGCAATCAGATCCTCCGCTTCAAATACTTCAACAATGACACGTCAGCTGCAGCTTGCGGTGAACAAGCTGCAGAGCTGGAGCATCAAAAATGGTTTCCGGTTTTCCACCAACAAAACGGCTGCAATCCATTTCTGCCGCAGACGATGTATCCAGGAACTGGACGTTGAGCTGTACGGCGAGCCTGTCCAAGTTAAACCAACCGTGAAGTATCTGGGTATACAATTTGACAGTCGTTTGACATCAAGACACTTGGAGATAAATATTTTAAATCTCTCAACCTACTGAAATGTATTACTAAAAATGTCTTTCGGCGCTGACCCTAAAACCCTGATGATACCTTAGAAAGTAAATTATCCGGTCCAAGCTAGAGTACGCGTGCTACGTGTACGATGGCGCTTGCGCACTTTGAATACAGTGCACCACTTAGCACTGCGTATTATCACTGGTGCCTTCAGAACCTGACCGGCTGCGAGCCTGACGACAGAGGCCAATGAACGCCGCTGGCACTGGGGCGTGAAATGTTGAGCCTGCGATATGCGTGTAGGCTGCGGCAGTTTCACACGCACCCCACTTACGACGCAGTTTTCTCCCGCCGCATGTCGGCTCTCTAATGGGAAAAATCAGAGAACATTACCATTATGTATGCGGATGCAGAACCTTTTTAAAATTAGCAGAACGAGAGTGCGCCGAGAGATGCGAGTATACAAACTACCGATACCACCCTGGAACCTGGCTTCACCTCCAATTAACGTATCATTACCAGCTTTGCACAAAGGAAACTTTCCGTCGAAATTGTGTCCGTTGAAAACGATTAAGCAACTGGATTCCTACCGAGGACATACAAGGACTTTTTGCTGATGGCTCCAAGAGTGCCATAGCAGCAGGGTGTGCCTTTGTGTGCGGTACTTGTGTACGCTCGCTTCGTTTGTTTGTAGATGTCTCCATTTATAGCTCTGAACTCATGGCAATCGTGAAGGCACTGTCATTCATTGAGGTTTCTCAGGACGCTCTATATATGATTATATCTGACTCTCTTACAGCCTTTTGACACTGACTGTATTTTATCCCTCAGATCATCTACTACTCGACATTGTCCTACGAATTACTACGTTGGAACGAGATGGAAAACCGTCCGCTTGTGCTGTATCCCAAGCCACATCGGGGTGTGGGGCAATGAGCGTACGGACTCTCCGGCGAAATGGGCTGCATAGAATCCCCGCCCACGCATATGTCCATTTCCTGTTAAGGACCACTTATTCAGGATTCAAAATGTCATACTTCCTAAATGGCAAAGGGCATGGGATAAAGAAGGCAATAATAAGCTACATGCAATATAGCCAGATCTAGGACCTAGGGCGTCATGCCTGCGTAGGTCCAGACAAGAGGAGGTCATACTTCGCAGGACGTGCATCGGACACACCTACGCTACCCGTCGCTATCTCCTGTGCAGGGAGGAGAGACCGCGGTGCCCCTGCTGTCCGGAAACCGTGACTGTGCGTTACCTACTACTCATGTGCCAGTACTTTTCACCAGAGCGCCGATTGTTTTATCGAAGGAACGCGGACCGTTTGACATATGGAGGCATTCTGGGAAACAACTCAAGACTTCTGCATTCTGGAAACTTATCCGTTGCTTGTCAGCGATTGGATTTGAAACCGTCTACACACCCAGATAATGGTTCATCAGTGCGCCGTTAAACCCAAATAATAAATAAATCACCGACAGTGAAGCACTATAATAATAATTATGGCGCAAATGATCAATCCTGGTTGAAGTGCCCTAAAGCGCAAATAACCAACGATCAGGACTTGGGAGCACGTGGGACGCAGCAGCGTGTCTGTTCTGTGTGACTGCCCAGTCAGCAGAGCAATGTTACACGTGTCCACAGTCCTGGTAACTGTTTCGCAGTAACAATGCCGGTCGTCGAGTGGGTCTAACGCAAAGTACTGCGTATTTCTATGCTCGGTGTCTAGGCTTGTCAGCTGGGCTATTTACTACGTGCATCGGAGGGCCTTCCTTTATGACGAGTACAAGAGGGGAGGGTTACCACACCCCTCAATATTCCGTATGCAACATGGTTAGAAACACCAAATTTGCCGGCTCAGGTGGCGTTTCACGGCACTGAAGCTGACAATGTCACGTATAAATATCAATTTAGATCAATCGAGGTCACCCCTATCAGAGTCGCGATTTTTTTCCCTTCGAGATTCCTTGACCTAGAATGATATTAGCAACGATGTCATGTGGTTCTTAATCTCACTAGGAAAATTGCTTGTCAGGGTCGGGATGATAAATCCAAAGATATGGTAACAGCACCACAAAAATACCGCTGTTGACCGAATATTAACCAGCAACATCTACTTCGAAGTGTGATACCTTCTCAATTGCTGGCTGATCTTTACAATTCTAAGAAATTTGAATTTTGCCATTTACAAACAAATGAATAAAATAAGACAGTTTTTTTATTGATTGTATTTTTTAATTGTCAGTTTCAAATAAGGTAAAATTGTTTCTGAACCTGAGCATTCAACAGCACAAGGAATCCTAAAAGTTATCGACGTGTTATACAAGGCTCCCGAGATTCTTCTTACTCATGGAAAAGACTTCCCATTGATTAAGATTAATATCATTGGCCGCCCCGGTATTACGTTCGGTAAACCACTGCCTATTCGTTTCCTTCGTGTCGTGACAAAGGAGAGTTCGTGTCGTTATACACGCTCGTATTTAGCCTCTTGCTGAAAAGGTCAACTGAACATTGGACCGATGGGACCGGGCACATTGTAGCGGAAATATATTGCTTTCGGTGGCGGAGATGCTGGCACTGACAATTTGTTCATGCTCAAGAAGCAGCACATTTAATTTTTCGAGGAGTGGTTGTCTGGTAACTGTGATGCCCGCCGGCAAAACGACGTCACGGATTTGGAATCGGGTGGGGGGGGGGGAAGAGGGCTTGACGTCGATTTTTCAGGAAGGCCATGAAGTGCTAAGAAATTTCCGGAATCCGATGACTTCCCGCTTAAAAGGAGGGCCACATTTGATCTGTTTCCAACCTTAATTTATGCGACAAAATTGGCCCCGCGATTTGTCGTGCGCGACAAATCTCACTATTTATTCACCTCTATATGGCAGGGGAACACGCTGTCGAAGAATCGGTGGCACGCTAACATCTTGATGAAACTCCAACTATTGAATTTGAATTCCCCCACCGTGTGGTGAATCCAAGACCTGCGCGACAAACTCTGCTTAGTGCGGGTCTGAGCCCGCAACGGCACCACACAGAACTGACTGGACGGATAGAGAAAGAGTAGAAAAATGCCATTCAACTGGTCGGTGGAGATCTGGTCAGAACGCATAAAACACCACAGGAAAAGACAAAATATGGTCTTTTGACACACCATGCAGAAAACACCGGGTGTTTTTATGCGGGCGTGGATGGCAGTTTTAAACACCTCCTTGAAAGGTGGTGCAGTGGTAAAACATAGACATTTGTTATCGTCCTCGTCAGTCCATGCATCACTGCGCGACCTGCAGGACCGGTGTCACTGCTACTTCCACGTGAGCGACAGCTTGGGCACTTCTGCACATCTAGATATGCCAGCGGCTTGTCGTTCTGCACGGCACCCGATCCTGACTACTGCTTGGCGGGTGTCCGTAAGACGCTATTAAGTGATTTTCTATCGAAGGTGCCTCTGACGCCTATTTCTGGATTCTTATAATTTAAATCGAAATGTTATGCGATTATGCAACAACTTGCATACAGCACGACATGATTTATACAGAGGCAAGCCCTCATCAGTATATTCAATTCATCGAATTTAGCTTAATAACAAACAAACAAAAAACGCTCGCAAAAAAAATATCATGTGCTCTTCTTTCCCCACAACAAACGGAGTCAGTTATATCATCATGACTTACACTAAGGCTGGCTCAACTGAGGATGATTTAGCTAAGTGTAAGAGCTGATATTGCCAACAGTACGTGCAGTACAGACAAGGGCCATTTTAACGTGCTTACTGCGGGGGAAATTATCTCCCCCTAGAGGCTTTGCTGCTGCTCCACCAATCAAAATTCCTGGATCCGCCACTGAACACATGCAATATGACATTCGCGACAAATGCCTGGATGGGATTAGTAGCTGACCATGTTCCAGGTCTTTCAGATCTCTTCTCCACATATACAAATTCAGCTGAGCTAATAATGCAGCACATTTAAGCCATCTGCGTTTTACCAGCATAGGTTTGGCACATTGTGTGCGAGTTTTCCTTGCCCACAGATGCATGTCTTTTTGCTCTGATTATTCAGTGCCCAGCGTTGTGACGTGTATGAACGCAAGCTATGTGAAGGACCGGTGGCCTGTATGCTTGAGGCCAAAGCGACCCACTCGCCGGTTTTGAGACTGGCCGGGACCCGCGTGCTGCAGGTGGGCTGCGGTCCGACCGAATCGCAACGTCAGCAATGGCTGACTGCCGGGGCCCACCTGCTCACCCGATGAGATGGCCGCTTCTGAGCACTCAAGACTCCGTTTGCGTGAATCGCGCCCGACGTGCATGAAGCAGTTTATCGTCAATGTCATTCATAAACATACCATTGACCATTTACCACACAAGTTGCTTGAACCGGCAACGTAGCTTATTTGGCCGGAAAACAGTTTTCCGGTGTACGTAGCTTCCGTGAGGCATTCAGCCTCCTTTCTTGGCATACCTCAGTGGATTGATTGTTGTTGGTAGTTGGACCACATCACATCGAGGGCCCAAATTGCCGTAGGATCCAAAGATCAAGACGAGATGGTGGAAAAATGAATTACCCACTGGGGTCGTGGGTAATTAATCCCAACCCGATTACAAAAGTAGCGTTGCAGCGCCGCAATTTGCAGGTCAAGTGCCAATAGGGGAATTGACCGGCACCAGACTGACCTCGCTGAGTGGTCACCGGGCCTCGGGGCACCTGGTGCGTGTGCGATAACCGCATGGCCATGTAATCGGTGATAAGTAGGTAGTTAGCCACAGGTGTCTTGGCAGGCCACGGCAAAACTATGACGGCAAAACCCTTTCCTTTGCGCAAAAATGATCCCACTTCCAAGAAAACATTGCTACGAAAGCTGCTAAAGATTATAGTGACAAAAACAGACCTGGCCCTGAATGCCGGAATGCGATGCTACGGTGTAGCTCAGCGCAGCAGCGTATATCAATATATATATATATACTTATGCATATGTGAATATATATGGTTTCGAAAGCATCACCTTCGGGCCGGGACGTGTCGCTCAGATGAACTTGTGTCGTCCATGCACGGGGGCAGAATGTCTGATGCTTCGCCCTCGCTGGCAATTAGCTTTTTGTTGTGCCAATTTGGATACGCCTCAGATAATGGTGAGATGTTTTGTGGGCCTAGTGGGCATTGCTCATGCCTATGACATGTCATGCAAAAACGACTATGTGTGGTAGCAATCAATATGTTAAATATGGTATAAGCAAAATGGTAGCAATGTACGATAGTCCTACGATCAGGCATGTGACGTAAATTGCATGCATTTGTATCAATTGATTTACTAGTGGACCATCGCGTTGACATTTGTGTTCGCAAGTCTAGTCCTGTAATAATAATTGTATGGCAATTCTCATTCTCTCTCTCCGTCTCTGTCTCTGTTTCTGCCTCTGCCTCGATCTCTGTCGCTGTCTGCTTCTGTCTCTGCTTCTGTCTCTCTTGCGATCTCTCACTCTCCCTCTCCCTCTCCCTCTCCCTCTCCCTCTCCCTCTCCCTCTCTCTCTCTCTCTCTCTCTCTCTCTCTCTCTCTCTCTCTCTCTCTCTCTCTCTCTCTCTGCCACTCCCTCTCTTTTTTTTTTTTTTTTTTTTTTTTTTTTTTTTTTTTTTTTTTTTTTTTTTTTTTTTTTTTTTTTTTTTTTTTTTTTTTTTTTTTTTTTTTTTTTTTTTTTTTTTTTCTTTTTTTTTTCTCTCTCTCTCTCTCTCTCTCTCTCTCTCTCTCTCTCTCTCTCTCCCCCTCTCCCCCTCTCCCCCGCTTTTCTTCCCTTTATTCCCCTATTCCCATCCTCTCCACTTCTTGTTAATTGTATTTTCCCTTGGTCCGCCTACCTTCCTTGAAGACCACTAAACATGGTGCGCCACCACTTGGCATACCTTATGGGGCATACCTTATGGGGCGTACCTTATGGGGCGTACCTTATGGGGCGTACCTTATGGGGCGTACCTTATGAGGCACCCTTTACCGACCTCAGGGTGCCAAAAATTGAGGATATCGCTCGGATCACTGACCTATGACGGGATATAGTGTAACATGTCAAGCGATCTTTGCCAACGTCGCGAACTATCGATAATTTATCTCACTTGTAGCCCCAAATCAAATGGGTGTGGTAGGATGATGGACACTCAGCTAACCTGTCTACATAAGTCATTAAGTGATCCAATGTCGTTCTAGGTCACTGATTTAACTTCGCCTCAGATGACCTTTTCAGGGTTAACAATTACCGTGGAGTTGTCTGGATGCTAAACCTGAATTTGGCGTCAATTTTTCCCCCTGGATACTGGAAAATAGTGTGTTCGGGCAGTGTTTCGGAAACTCAAAAATGATTGAATAATTTAACTTCATCTGACTCCTTACTCATAGGTTGGAATGAAACAAATGGCACAATGGCTACAATCCCAAGGTACTGGGAAACATCATGGTGGATATTTGAAGAGCCTATCTTCCACTATTTTGACGCAGATAGCGGTTGAATGTAAAGCGTTTATATTTTAATTAAACAGAAACAGGCTACAAGTGACCTGGGAGGTCGTCCTTTTGGCCCAAAGTATCCAAAAAGGGTCTCGTGACGTGCAACAATGTACTAATTTTAACTACGCACCAACCACAAAAAGAAGATGAAGATGAAGAATGTCTTTCTTAAGTCGAGCGTTTCCTAACCTACGACTCCCCCCCCCTCCAGTGATCGTTTTTAATTGGCTCTGAGTACAGAACTACAATTACACCTTTTTCTAGCCGTAATTACATGCAGCGAATACCTGTAATTATTCACAACGTACAGCTGTAATCATACGCAGCGTACAGCTGTAATTATATGCAGCGTACAGCTGTAATTATATGCAGAGAACAGCTGTAATCATATGCAGCGTGCAGCTGTAAATATACACAGAGTACAGCTGTAATAATACGCAGCTTACAGCTGTAATTATACGCAGTGATTCAGCTGTACAGCCGTAATCTCCTGTCTTCTAATTTCTGAACAGTTCCGTGATATATCAGCAACATGACGACCGACAACATGCCCTGGTCGCAGGTGGGGACGAGTGGTCTAGGGGTAAGATGCTCGTCTCACAATCGAAAGATTGTGGGTTCGAGTCTCACCTGTCGCTACTCTTCGCCCGCGACCAATCGGCGTGAGAGATTGGCGACGCTATATGACTCAACGGTCGACGTGTCGTAAAGCCAATAACCAACCAACCTGGTCGCAGGTACCCGGCAGAGCGACCTCAAGGACGAGCGACGGCGAGCCCAAATTGCTGCTGCACGACAGGTGCTCGAAAGGTCAACCATGATGCTTCTGACGTCTTCCAAGGTGGGTATTCTCGGGTACTCGAAAGGTCAACCATGATGCTTCTGACGTCTTCCAAGGTGGGTATTCTCGGGTACTCGAAAGGTCAACCATGATGCTTCTGACGTCTTCCAAGGTGGGTATTCTCGGGTACTCGAAAGGTCAACCATGATGCTTCTTCCAAGGTGGTATTCTCGGAAAAGGTCAACCATGATGCTTCTGACGTCTTCCAAGGTGGGTATTCTCGGGTGCTCGAAAGGTCATCCATGATGTTTCTGAAGCCTTCCAAAGTGGGTATCCTCAGGTGCTCGAAAGGTCGACCATGATGTTTTTGACGTCTTCCCGGATGAGATTTTTCAGTTCCTCGGAGCTTCAGATGTCGACCTTCGATTCCAGTGTGGAGATTCATGGATGGTGGTTTCAGGTGGAGATCCCTGGACCATGCTTCTCAGGTTGACATCCACACGGTACACTGTGGATAAGTGTGCATCCCAGATTTCCCAAAGACCCCGTTGGTAATGTGAGAACATGGGAATCTTGTACATGAAACTTGGAAGGTGACTCATGCTTATGCAGCAGTATCTGAACATACGCCTTGGAGGGAACATGACTGCCTCGAAATTACACCAATTTGAATTTGTGCCAGTGGTGGCAAGCTTTATTTTCCTCCAATATAAGCAAGAGTGATCGCTTAAAGTGGTTCGAATTCGCTCGGGAAGTACCGGCAATGTTCTTAATGTTTTTTCTCCACATATTCTGTCACCTGATTATGTCTGCCCTACTCCGCGCGTCCAATACAACCGCAGGCAGTCGCAACGCCAGGCTCATCATGTTAGCTCAAGGAGGGCAAGCTGGCTGCAGAAAGCTGCACTGGATCGAACGAGGTTAGCTTATTATTTCTAGGTGACCAAATATGCGCACCGTTTGTACTCTGCAAAGGTTTCGCGGCAAGTGTAGCCCACAGTACAGCATCCACGCTAAGCTGTGAGCTACAACTCTAACGAAGTGTAGTCCACAATCCAGTATCCACGCTGAGGTGTGAGGTACACCTCCAGCGGAGTGTAGCCAACAGTTCAGAATCCACGCTGAGCTGTGAGCTACACCTCTGGCCAAGTGTAGCCAGCAGTCCAGTATCTACTCTGGGCTGTGAGCTACACCTCTAGCGGAGAACAGCCCACAGTTCAGCATCCACTTTGAGCTGTGAGCTACACTTCCAACAGCCACGGAGCCAGGAATCTTCATAAGGGTACTCGTGTGGAGGGGACCATTTCCTGGAAGGGATGCCACTGCGTGAGTCGCTGAAAATTATTCGAGCTGGTGGGAGGAGGGGGTGGTGCACTCGAACATACTGAAGCCGTGCTCTCCAATTCCAAGGAGTCACCTGTTCCTCTGGGAGAGATCCTCGCCTGAAAGAAAATCCGTTGAGTAGGAGAAAGGGGTGTACTGGAGGCTTGCCGCCGGTGCGCCTTTTCCCGGACAGAGGGGCATGGGATGGCACATGTCCGCAGTGCCCCACTGCGTCCTCCCCTGATCTCCAACATACCTACATAACTGACGATCTTTCGCAGGACTGAACTGGACTAACCGCCTGCTGGCGCTAAGATTGTTAAATATAACGATGACAAGCTAGGTGTGCACTGTGCACACCGTTGCACCCACTTTGCACTTGTTCAGCTTGGCTAAACAACAACGCAATTGTCCAGTCCGTTCAGATGCATGGAGACCTAGTGAGACGCGAGCAGCGACACTGAGTTGCCGGATGATTCGGCACCGCGCAAGTACGGAACAAGTGTAGGAAGACGTTGGTGCTGAAGGCATCAAAACTCGTCACACCAGGCGTGGGGGAATGTTGGGAGTCCACGGCCTGTCTGATGCTGGCTCAAGGCGGCAGAAAGGATGTTAAGCAAACGAAATACAGATGCATTACCACAGTGAAAGTAATCCATCTGGTGATTCACTTTCCGCCTCATTCCCCTTGACTAGGCGGATTTGTGTCACGCTTGTGCTGATGTTTTTCGAGCTCGTCAGCATTTCTCTCTGAACATGCTGGCGATGAAGGCATCAACAGCAAGACAAGCACGAATATTGACTGGAGACATTGGTGGCGACGTGTGCAACGGTCCGGCGACAAGAACCGAATAGCAAAAAGTACCGGCACGGCCTTCCGACCTCCGGAAATGCGATCTCGGTATCCAACGTTCTAGGCATCCAAGATTCTCGGTATCCAACGTTCTCGGTACCAACGTTCTAGGTATCAAACGTTCTCGATATCCAACGCTCTCGGTATCGAACGTTTTCGGTATCGAACGTTTTCGGTATCCAACGTTTTCCGTGTCCAACGTCATCAACATCCAACGTCCTCGGTATTCAACGTCCTCGGTATTCAACGTCCTCGGTATTCAACGTCCTCGGTATCCAACGTTATTGGTATCCAACGTTCTTGATATCCAACGTTATCGGTTTTCAACGTTCTCAGTATTCAACATTATCGTCATCCAACGTTGTCGGTATCCAACGTTATCGGCATCCAACGTTCTCGACATCCAACGTTATCGTACGTAACGAGAACGTTATCCAACGTTCTTGACATCCAACGTTGTCGGCATCCAACGTTCTCGGACTAGCGATGTGCTTTGTGTGAAGTAATGAACCCCTACGTTCGTATGCGTCGATTTACTAACGTATTCGCACCGTTGTCTCACTTAACCAGCGTATTTTCGTAGTTCCTTCGTTCTGGCTGGTCGTGTCTGCAAGCAGAGGTGTGTACCTCGCTTTCATGTGTGAGGTTGGGTAGTATGCGGTTGCTTGTCACGCCAGTGATTGGTTGATTTTCAAACTGAATACTCAGTATTTCATTTTATATTAAAAACCAGTTGATTGGCAGGTCGCTGGTTCGATATCGGTTCTCGGAAGCGGTCGGCGAAGCAGCCAGGAGCGGCTGCAAACATTTTGATTGAGACATTTGTTCCGCAGGAGCGCAATTTCTCCTGTGAGCCTTTTCTACCTGCGGGGAAAAAAATCGTCTGGCGTGGGGAGGGGTACTCAAGCATTCTGAAGGGGAACATCACCTTTTCTATAGAAGGAGCGCTACATCTCCATCGGGGAGGTGGTTGCCACTGCCCCCAGTTGCCGCCTTGATCCGCCAGTGGATGCTTGGCTTGGTTGCAATGCGTTACCCATCGTCAAAACAGCTTACAAATGAATTCAAAGTTATAGACACAAATAAAGACATAATTGAAAAAAGCAATGCCGGATCATTATAGTTTGGTCTTGACCCTGATTTGGAATGGAGATCTGTTAGTGTAGGACACGCTTGGACGCTGGATGGAGAGTTGTGTCGCTGTCGAACTGCTTGACCGACTATTGTCGTCGAAAACCCGTGCCCCAAGACGTGACTAAGGTTATGTCTGTTGCTGTCTATTGTCATGATTTGGCAATACTAATTATGGACGATATTCTGTTCCACAAAACGCGCATCGTGGAAGGCAGAACATTGATTGGCCTAGAGTTGTACGTCATTCATCCATTTGATATCTTCGTTGCAGGTATTTTTGTCATTCTATCTTGTCGTGCCAGGCTGTAACCAACAAAGCATAAGACAATAACAGGGCCATTGGCTTTGTTGTTGTTGTTTTGTTGTTGTTGTTTGTTGTTGTTATCAACCGTAAGCAAAACATGATTGTGTCAGTCTTACATGCGTGGGGTTTATCGGTATATCGGGGCAGTTCTTAAATAGTTCCTAGAAATTATGCATCAATCTGAACCATTCGTATCCAGTGTCTGCTATATAATCACCAATGACCATCGCAAACGTTGCCACAGCGGGTAAAATATGGCCAGGCGAACTCCTCGTGCACTTCAGCAAACTGCGATCTGAGAATGCGCTTCGCCGTGATAGTGTTAAGCGGTGTGTCGGAGTGACAGGTGGTCTGAGGGTGTGTTTGGCCATGATCGTGTTCAGCGGTGTGTCGGAGTGACAGGTGGTCTGGGGGTGTGTTTGGCCGTGATCATATGCAGCGGTGTGTCGGAGTGACAGGTGGCCTGAGGGTGTGTTTGGCCATGATCATATGCAGCGGTATGTCGGAGTGACAGGTGGTCTGAGGGTGTGTTTGGCCATGATCGTGTTCAGCGGTGTGTCGGAGTGACAGGTGGTCTGAGGGCGTGTTTGGCCATGATCATATGCAGCGGTGTGTCGGAGTGACAGGTGGTCTGAGGGCGTGTTTGGCCATGATCGTGTTCAGCGGTGTGTCGGAGTGACAGGTGGTCTGAGGGTGTGTTTGGCCATGATCGTGTTCAGCGATGTTCGGCAAGGGTTTGGCCATGATTAGCTGGTGTTTCTTAGCGGTGTGTCGGAGTGACAGATGGTCGAGGGCGTGTTTGGCCATGATCGTGTTCAGCGGTGTGTCGGAGTGACAGGTGGTCTGAGGGTGTGTTTGGCCATGATCGTGTTCAGCGGTGTGCCATGGCGGTGGGGACAGGTGGTCTGAGGGCGTGTTTGGCCATGATCGTGTTCAGCGGTGTGTCGGAGTGACAGGTGGTCTGAGGGTGTGTTTGGCCATGATCATATGCAGCGGTGTGTCGGAGTGACAGGTGGTCTGAGGGCGTGTTTGGCCATGATCGTGTTCAGCGGTGTGTCGGAGTGACAGGTGGTCTGAGGGTGTGTTTGGCCATGATCGTGTTCAGCGGTGTGTCGGAGTGACAGGTGGTCTGAGGGTGTGTTTGGCCATGATCATATGCAGCGGTGTGTCGGAGTGACAGGTGGTCTGAGGGTGTGTTTGGCCATGATCATATGCAGCGGTGTGTCGGAGTGACAGGTGGTCTGAGGGCGTGTTTGGCCATGATCGTGTTCAGCGGTGTGTTTGGCCATGATCGTGTTCAGCGGTATGTCGGAGTGACAGGTGGTCTGAGGGTGTGTTTGGCCATGATCGTGTTCAGCGGTATGTCGGAGTGACAGGTGGTCTGAGGGTGTGTTTGGCCATGATCATATGCAGCGGTGTGTCGGGGTGGCAGGCGGTCTAACGGTGTATGCAGGCCGGGTCACCCCATCTCAGACTCTTGGAAATAGCGGGCGCACACCCGACACAACTGCTCGTAGTGGCCCCCAACCGAAATGCTTTCCTGATCCTCTTGCTGGATGACATGAAAGGCGAGCACCAGTGTGACGTCGGGGCGGTGTGTAGGTGTCGACATCGACGCCGTCAGCCGATCCGACCTGTCGCTGTGATCACGACCTCAGCCTCCAGCTTGCCCGTGAATGATGCTCTCGTGCCACTGGATTGCAGTGTATGGCGGAGTGTGGGACGTCTGCTGGGTACAATATCTGTCGAAGGCGTGCTGTGTGTGTGTGTGTGTGTGTGTGTGTGTGTGTGTGTGTGTGTGTGTGTGTGTCCGTGCGTGTGTGTGTGTCCGTGCGTGTGTTTGTTTGTGTGTGTGAGATGGACCCTTAAATTATCTCTGGCATTCTGTCGGATTTCCCGCACTATTCCAATTCTGTCCTGAGATATACACGTGTCAAAAACGTCTGGATTTCAAGAAATAAGTAATTACAGGTTGGTAGGTATTACTTGCCAAGGAAGAGGCTTACTGTACTGTACATAAAAAACTTCTGGATTTGAATGTATGGTTCGAAACCTGAAAATATCGAATGTCATTTGAACAAGACACAGGTAAACTAGTAGGTTAAAATGATTGAAGTATTGCACATATTTTGAAGATTGACATGCTAGGCATATATTAGTGACTGGGGAATACTAAAATTTTGCTTTAATTTGTCAAACCTTACTAGTTCATAACATGCTGTCAATAGTTTTATCAATACGCTAAGATTTCTAAGGTCACGCTTTTATCGAATTCCGGATAAGCTTGAGTCGTAGCTATCCTTCCTGGCAATGGATGAGAAGAAGCGTAAGATTCAAGGAACGTTAAATGGCTTCATAAGGTAAGAACAATGCTTTTACCTTTCATGAACGTTGATGTAAAAAAACGATTCCCACGCGACAGCGGAGCAAATATTTAAAATTGCAATCGGCTTGCTTTGCCGATAATTGAGCATCACTCATAAATTTTACGTATCGTCAGGGCTTCAAAATGTTAAAAATATTTTAGAAAGTGGTACAAAAGCAAGTTCGATGCCACACGCGCTTAGTACGGCCCAGCCCAGCCTGGTCCAGTCATGCCGAACGCTTCAATATCCCAGAAAATATGATAGTAGAACCATGAAAAATTACATATCGGTAGACGGGTATGCATTAAAATGGCAGTCCTTTTCATGCTCCTTAATCGAAAGTGGATTGGGTTTTGGCGTGATTTGTTTAGGTATGTAGATGTGGCGATTTCATAGCTTAAACTCCGTAATAATAAGCATTTATATTCGCAATGCCTGTATTGGATGATGAGATCCAAGGTTTTATGTTTGACTATCAACTAATTTCGAGTATTTGTAAGAACTATGAAGGCTTCTATTGACCCTTCCTAGACGAACTAATGCTTTGCGTGGTGATCACGGATGCACGTAACACTCCTCTTTTAATGAAATACCTAATGTCCTGTAGGTGTGCCGGCTCATACCGACACCAGCCAATGTTATTGGAACATGCAGTTCGCATGCCGACGCCTTCTTCCTGAACCGTCCAATGGATTGCAGTACACAAGTAGCTGGAATGGTTCACTTTCACAGCGGCCCTGTGAGGTCAAACAATCACAGTGGCTGACTGGAAGCGCCCGAAGGCATGCAATCCAGTTTGAAGCTGGCGCCGATGATCCATGTCAGGTAGTTATGAAGAAGACCAGCCAAGTATCGGAAATGAGCAGGAGTCACGACGGGCCGCATTTATTAACCCACGCCAAGCTGGTCATCACAAAGTTGGTGGCTTGAAGGAAGTGAGTAGGCAGTTCGTCGAACACTTTGTAGGCGTTTCTTGTTCATGGCTGATGTGAGAAAATTATACCCAGAGTCAGCATTCGCCGATGCTCCGTGCATCGTGACCGGTGAGAAGGAGTTCATCGTGAATCGTTGACCTTCGTCGCGCTCGACCATCCCGCGTCTCCACAGGCTACGGAGAGGTAAAGCGTACAACAGTGCGTCGGTGACCGTTCCCGCAATGAACGCTACTACAATGCTGGGAACGCAATTTTGCAGAGATTTCACGAAGCTTTGGGGAGAATTCGGGCAAACACAGTGCGTCGATGCCCGTTCCCGCAATCAACGCTACTGCAATGCTGGGAACGCAACTTTGAGGAGGTCTTACAGAACTCTAGGGGGTATTCGGGAAAACACAGCGCGTTGATGCCCGTTCCCGCAATCAACGCTCCTGCAATGCTGGGAACGCACTTTTGCGGAGATTTCACGGAGCTCTAGGGATAATTCTGGCAAAAGCAGTGCGTCGGTGCCCGTTCCCGCAATCAACGCTACTGCCATGCTGGCAACGCAACTCTGCGAAGGTTCCGCGGAGCTCTAGGGCCATTTGGGCAAATACAATGCGCTATTATTCTGTTTCTGGTGATTGATGTTCTCCTTGGAGCAACGCAATCGCATTTTATCGTGCTTTTTGTGTGATTGGCTGCTATGCCGTTGTTAGTTTGATGTATGCCGAGCATGGGTTTTATGGCAGCTGTTGATGTTAACGTCAAACAGAGCAATTCCAAATGTGTTGCAAACACTGTACTGATGCTCAGAATTGGCTTTGAATGGACAAAGGATTGCGGATTAAAATATGAATAAGCCATGCTGTTCCAGAACCAAGTATTCAGTCTCTCGAAGTCATTCAATGGTATGTCTGAAATGTGCTGCAAATGCGTCCGAAAATGTTATTTTTAAACAGCCTTGTCAAAAAAGGTCATGTTTAAGGGGATTATAGATGGCATTACTTTGTCGCACTGCTATTGTCATCCGTATGTTTATTTTGCAGATGCAAAATAAATGGACGTATTATTGTGTCGTTTCTATATGGGAGATAATATATGCCTAAAAATATATGTGCTCGATAAGCATTCTTTTATTTATTTTTTGGTGAAGTGAGTCCAAATGCGAGATCAAATAATTTGTATGAACAAACATACAGCGTCTTGGGATTTGTTCGCCGTTGACTTAACTGCAGAATGGTCTATCGCTTTGCTGCTTCGCTCCAGCTCCGTGTGCACCTGATGCATGCTGAATCACATCACGCTATCGCAACTGTCAAGCTGTGAAACACCTGTCAGCTGCAGCCGAGGTCGGTGTCAGCTGAGCCGAGCCACACCCTCCAGGGGTAGGTTGTGAAACACCTGTCAGCTGCAGCCGAGGTCGGTGTCAGCTGAGCCGAGCCACACCCTCCAGGGGTAGGTTGTGAAACACCTGTCAGCTGCAGCCGAGGTCGGTGTCAGCTGAGCCGAGCCACACCCTCCAGGGGTAGGTTGTGAAACACCTGTCAGCTGCAGCCGAGGTCGGTGTCAGCTGAGCCGAGCCACACCCTCCAGGGGTAGGTTATCGTGGCTGTTTTCGATCTTCATTTGCCACCTTCACTGTACTTGACATGGAGCTGGTGAGCGAGGCATGCTGCGACTTGATTCGGAATTATTCCAGATATTTTCGCGCTTATTAAGAGCTATGTACAGTGTGGGTTGCGAGCTCCAATTGGACTTAAGAAACCATCGGAGTGCCAAGAATATTGGAGAGACCAGAGTGGTCACTTAGATGCGCTAAGCAGCTCCGAAGATGGCGGGACCGCCGAGGCCGGCGTACATTGAGCTGGCGCCCAGTGACACCCAGTGACACGGCACCCAGTGACACGGTGCCCAGTGACACGACAATTCATGACATAACGTTTTCAACTTGTTTGCTTTTTGTTGAAGCGTTTTTGTTCCTGTCTTATGTGCGTCAAGGCCAAAGCACGAGCTAAGATTCACTTTTGAATTGAAGCACACTAAAATTAGGTACGAACCTTCACGTCAGAACATGAAGCATCTCGTATTTCAGAGAAGAATAGTCTATCTTTATTTGCAAGCATGGATTTAAGAAGCTGAAGTATGCAGCTTCTTGTTGTGAACAGCAATTATCCACAAAGCAATGCGCCATATGCACCAATTTCGTGACATCCGCATTATAAACGTCTGCTGAATCCACTGCATCCCAAAAAGGCTCTACCATACATCAATATGGCATCAAGAAGACTTCAACTTAGGGCACATCATTGTTCCACCATTATCCCCCCCCCTCCCCATCATTTTGTGGTGACGTGTGTGACCAAGTGGTAAGATCACCACCTTCGGCGCAAATTGTGTGGCAGGTACGTTGTCGGGCCGATGTCTCCGTCTGTGGCAGGTACGTTGTCGGGTCCGATGTCTCCGTCTGTGGCAGGTACGTTGTCGGGTCCGTTGTCTCCGTCTGTGGCAGGTACGTTGTCGGGTCCGATGTCTCCGTCTGTGGCAGGTACGTTGTCGGGTCCGATGTCTCCGTCTGTGGCAGGTACGTTGTCGGGTCCGATGTCTCCGTCTGTGGCAGGTACGTTGTCGGGTCCGATGTCTCCGTCTGTGGCAGGTACGTTGTCGGGTCCGATGTCTCCGTCTGTGGCAGGTACGTTGTCGGGTCCGATGTCTCCGTCTGTGGCAGGTACGTTGTCGGGTCCGATGTCTCCGTCTGTGACAGGTACGTTGTCGGGTCCGATGTCTCCGTCTGTGGCAGGTACGTTGTCGGGTCCGATGTCTCCGTCTGTGGCAGGTACGTTGTCGGGTCCGATGTCTCCGTCTGTGGCAGGTACGTTGTCGGGTCCGATGTCTCCGTCTGTGGCAGGTACGTTGTCGGGTCCGATGTCTCCGTCTGTGGCAGGTACGTTGTCGGGTCCGTTGTCTCCGTCTCCGAGAATATTATCAGCAAGTGCATGCATTCCGCTGGGCGGACTCCCTCGGCTATATTTATGTTAGTATATGTATTACGAGCGAGTGCGAAGTCATAGCGAATGTGTTCCGTGTACATGGTACAAAAGGTCGCCCCAGTGGAACAATGCGGCTACCCGACGGTCACGATATTGAAACGTGATAACTTTTTTTGTTGCGCAGTTTCGCACTCTAATTTCACCACTCAGAGTGAGTCGTGTCTTTGAATTTTGACTTTTACCAATTGTTATCATGGTACTCTTCGTGAAGTGCCCCCAAGCATTTTTTCAAAGAAAGAGGTTCGCGGTTTCATTTCTACTCGCGGTCAACGTTCGACGGCGGTTCTCGGTGTAATACAGCAGTTCAAATTCTAAGTTTTGACTCAGAGCCATATCTGCACTTCTCACTTTGAGACTTGTGAAGTTCATTACAATGTTACCTCCGAAGGGGTAATATTACCCATGAAGAGTAGGATTGTTGCGACACTTCCGCCCACGGGCGGGTAAACATGGACCTGGCACGGGAGCCGAACATCATCACCAGCTCTCAGCAGCTCAGTGGTTGCGTCGCTAGCGAACTCAGTGGTTGCGTCGCTAGCGAGCTCAGTGGTTGCGTCGCTAGCGAGCTCAGTGGTTGCGTCGCTAGCGAGCTCAGTGGTTGCGTCGCTAGCGAGCTCAGTGGTTGCGTCGCTAGCGAGCTCAGTGGTTGCGTCGCTAGCGAGCTCAGTGGTTGCGTCCGGGACTTGTGTTCTGTCCGAGGAGGATGGTGCTTCGTATTTCTGTTCCTAGTAATGTGATTTGCCGAGATTTTGCCTTTTTGCACGGTCGCCGCCCGCCGCACAAATTTCGCTCTTTGTGGTTCGCGCTTTTTGTAAATAATTTGTTTGTGAACAGTTGGATCGATCTGGATGGACGCTGAGCTGCATGTAGCGTTTTAATGACGCAGCCATCCCATACCGTTTGCAGCAGCCGTTTTCGTTCAGCAGCCGTATTTGCCGCAGCCGTCAGCTTAGTCTGGATAGCTAAATGATACTTGCGCTGAGCACAAGTTCCCGTTTTCTCAGGGAAAAGATCACTTCTTCGCTCTCCCTCCAAAACAAACCAGATCATCCAGCAAAGCCCGAGGAACATTGTCATGCCATTGTTAATTAATCTTTAGTGTCAAATCACAATTTATCGGGCAATCAGGAGCGAATTTCGTGAGGGCGTCGCATTTCGACGAAAAGCACGCTCACCACAGCTCGCGGCTTCTAAATTATTCGGGTAAACACAACTTCATTGTGCCGTGATTTAAGCCAATCCGCTCCCTTCGCCGGTGGTGCGCCAAGACAGGTCCGGGCCCGCACCTCAGCCGTGACCTGAGGCGCACCTCGCCTGTGTAGTGCGAGGTCACGGAGACAGGTCTGGGTCCGCACCTCAACCGTGACCTGTGTAGTGTGAGGTCGCGGAGACAGGTCTGGGTCCGCACCTCAGCCGTGACCTGTGTAGTGTGAGGTCGTGGAGACAGGTCTGGATCCGTACCTCAGCCGTGACCTGTGTAGTGCGAGGTCGTGGAGACAGGTCTGGATCCGCACCTCAGCCGTGACCTGTGTAGTGCGAGGTCGTGGAGACAGGTCTGGGTCCGCACCTCAGCCGTGACCTGAGGCGCACCTCGCCTGTGTAGTGTGAGGTCGCGGAGACGGGTCTGGGTCCGCACCTCAGCCGTGACCTGTGTAGTGTGAGGTCGCGGATACACGCCTGGGCCGCACCTCAGCCGTGACCTGTGTAGTGCGAGGTCGTGGAGACAGGTCTGGGTCCGCACCTCAGCCGTGACCTGTGTAGTGTGAGGTCGCGGAGACAGGTCTGGGCCCGCACCTCAGCCGTGACTTGTGTAGTGTGAGGTCGCGGAGACAGGTCTGGGCCCGCACCACAGCCGTAACCTGTGTAGTGTGAGGTCGCGGAGACGGGTCTGGGTCCGCACCTCAGCCGTGACCTGTGTAGTGTGAGGTCGCGGATACACGCCTGGGCCCGCACCTCAGCCGTGACCTGTGTAGTGCGAGGTCGTGGAGACAGGTCTGGGTCCGCACCTCAGCCGTGACCTGTGTAGTGCGAGGTCGTGGAGACAGGTCTGGATCCGCACCTCAGCCGTGACCTGTGTAGTGCGAGGTCGTGGAGACAGGTCTGGGTCCGCACCTCAGCCGTGACCTGTGTAGTGTGAGGTCGCGGATACACGCCTGGGCCCGCACCTCAGCCGTGACCTGTGTAGTGCGAGGTCGTGGAGACAGGTCTGGGTCCGCACCTCAGCCGTGACCTGTGTAGTGCGAGGTCGTGGAGACAGGTCTGGGTCCGCACCTCAGCCGTGACCTGTTAGTGCGAGGTCGTGGAGACAGGTCTGGGTCCGCACCTCAGTCGTGACCTGTGTAGTGTGAGGTCGCGGAGACAGGTCTGAGCCCGCACCACAGCCGTGACCTGTTAGTGTGAGGTCGTGGAGACAGGTCTGGGTCCGCACCTCAGCCGTGACCTGTGCAGTGCGAGGTCGCGGAGACAGGTCTGGGTCCGCACCTCAGCCGTGACCTGTGTAGTGTGAGGTCGTGGAGACAGGTCTGGGCCCGCACCTCAGCCGTGACCTGTGTAGGGTGAGGTCGCGGATACACGCCTGGGCCCGCACCTCAGCCGTGACCTGTGTAGCGAGGTCGTGGAGACAGGTCTGGGTCCCACAGCCGTGACCTGTGTAGTGCGAGGTCGTGGAGACAGGTCTGAATCCGCACCTCAGCCGTGACCTGTGTAGTGCGAGGTCGTGGAGACAGGTCTGGGCCGCACCTCAGCCGTGACCTGTGTAGTGTGAGGTCGTGGAGACAGGTCCGCGCCCGCACCTCAGCCGTGACCTGAGGCGCACCTCGCCTGTGTAGTGCGAGGTCACGGAGACAGGTCTGGGTCCGCACCTCAGCCGTGACCTGTGTAGTGTGAGGTCGTGGAGACAGGTCTGGGCCCGCACCTCAGCCGTGACCTGTGTAGTGTGAGGTCGTGGAGACAGGTCTGGGTCCGCACCTCAGCCGTGACCTGTGTAGTGTCGCGGAGACAGGTCTGGGCCCGCACCTCAGCCGTGACCTGTGTAGTGCGAGGTCGTGGAGACAGGTCTGGGCCCGCACCTCAGCCGTGACCTGTGTAGTGCGAGGTCGTGGAGACAGGTCTGGGCCCGCACCTCAGCCGTGACCTGTGTAGTGTGAGGTCGTGGAGACAGGTCCGGGCCCGCACCTCAGCCGTGACCTGAGGCGCACCTCGCCTGTGTAGTGCGAGGTCACGGAGACAGGTCTGGGTCCGCACCTCAACCGTGACCTGTGTAGTGTGAGGTCGCGGAGACAGGTCTGGGTCCGCACCTCAGCCGTGACCTGTGTAGTGTGAGGTCGTGGAGACAGGTCTGGGTCCGTACCTCAGCCGTGACCTGTGTAGTGCGAGGTCGCGGAGACAGGTCTGGGCCCGCACCTCAGCCGTGACCTGTGTAGTGCGAGGTCGTGGAGACAGGTCTGGGTCCGCACCACAGCCGTAACCTGTTAGTGTGAGGTCGCGGAGACAGGTCTGGGTCCGCACCTCAGCCGTAACCTGTGTAGTGTGAGGTCGCGGAGACAGGTCTGGGCCCGCACCTCAGCCGTGACCTGTGTAGTGTGAGGTCGCGGAGACAGGTCTGGGCCCGCACCTCAGCCGTGACCTGTGTAGTGCGAGGTCGTGGAGACAGGTCTGGGTCCGCACCTCAGCCGTGACCTGTGTAGTGTGAGGTCGCGGAGACAGGTCTGGGCCCGCACCTCAGCCGTGACCTGTGTAGTGTGAGGTCGCGGATACACGCCTGGGCCCGCACCTCAGCCGTGACCTGTGTAGTGTGAGGTCGCGGAGACAGGTCTGGGCCCGCACCTCAGCCGTGACCTGTGTAGTGTGAGGTCGCGGATACACGCCTGGGCCCGCACCTCAGCCGTGACCTGTGTAGTGTGAGGTCGCGGATACACGCCTGGGCCCGCACCTCAGCCGTGACCTGTGTAGTGTGAGGTCGCGGATACACGCCTGGGCCCGCACCTCAGCCGTGACCTGTGTAGTACGAGGTCGTGGAGACAGGTCTGGGTCCGCACCTCAGCCGTGACCTGTGTAGTGTGAGGTCGTGGAGACAGGTCTGGGTCCGCACCTCAGCCGTGACCTGTGTAGTGTGAGGTCGTGGAGACAGGTCTGGGCCCGCACCTCAGCCGTGACCTGTGTAGTGTGAGGTCGCGGATACACGCCTGGGCCCGCACCTCAGCCGTGACCTGTGCAGTACGCGGTCGCCGATGGTCCCACCGGTGTTGACCCAGTTGTAACTGTGTTGTCGGTGCTGTTGATCCAGTTGACTGTGTTGCAGTTGCTGTTGATCCAGTTGTGACTGTGTTGTTGTTCCTGTTGACCCAGTTGTAACTGTGTTGCAGCTGCTGTTGACCCAGTTGTCACTGTGTTGCAGTTACTGTTGACCCAGTTGTGACTGTGTTGCAGTCGTTACAACTTTTTTGATTGTGTGACTGTCCGAAACGCATGTCTGCACTTGACCCGCAGGCTGTGATGAACACTGTGTGCCCCTTTCTCAAGCCGTGATGCGGCACCCCGACTGCCCCCGGTTACGTGACAACCGTGACATGGTGTTCTGCCAACCACTGTGTGCTCCCCCGCAGGCCGTGATGCGGCACCCCGACTGCCCTCGGTCACGTGACAACCGTGACACGGTGTTCTGCCAAATGCGCCGAGCTATGGATCTCATCCACTATGTGGTCAAGGGTAAGTTCAAACCGAGCTCATCACATTCAGTTGTGTGCACGGGAAGATCCAGGGGGCAACCCCCCATCCGCCTCCCCCAAAGGCCGATTTTGCCGACATTTTGCACCAAGATGACATTTTCCCGAATCTACGAATGTGTTATGAGATGAATATTTCCTCAAACAACCCGGCGATTGTTAGCTGCTCAATAATCTGATGTGATTTTCGACGCCGGAGTATTGTAATTTCCCCACACGCTCACCCCCCCCATCCAACCCCCATCCCCACCCCACCCAGCCAGACTTCTGGATACACCCCTGAGTGTATGCGATGTCAGGGTGACTGCCATGACATGAGTCTGTTGGCATTTGCCGTCCAGGTATCGCTTGCTGCGCAGTAATGAGATGGGCTGGAACTTCTACAGCTTATGTAGCAAATATTACGTGTCTAGCCAGATGATTCAGGTTTCTAGAATGCACACATTTTGTTCGTACGTCAGGCGTCATGAGCGGACATAATACCGGTGGCGCAGCTCTGGCGGTGGATTTGTGAATGAACACCACCATGGTGAGCTTGCGATGTTTAATGTTATATTCTAGTTTCGAGAGGAGGTGGAAGTAATTTCAAATGGTCAATTTTGAACAACATTGAAAGAAGCTCTCTTATGATGTGTAGTTGGTTTTATTTTCAATTCATTTCACATTGTCACTTTGCCCTCAAATTCAAATTGAAGCAATTGGCCACTCAACTTCTTGTAATAAAACGAGTCATATATCTTCTGTGTGATGCGCTGACAATTTCCAATGTTCTTAACTAAACGAAAATCGAACTTGCTTCATTTTGATGTAATTTTGCATAACTTCCATGAAGTTTTAACCCCGTCATTTTTGCTCTCAATTCTAGGATTTGTGTCCAAAAATAGCACATTGTATTCCTTTTAATTGTATATCAGATGTTTTACATTAGGAAAATAATTTCCAATGACCACAAATAAACCGGCGTGAAATCAGTTGCATTCTGATGACATACTTGACTACTTTTATACATATCTAACCGTGTCATTTTTTAACTTTCGACATAAAGCTTTCAGGCAATATTGAGGTTCTGGTATGACTCGATGCACGTCCAGCGCCAGCATTGGCTGTCCAGAGGATCCGTAAGGCCACGGAGCGGCGGCATGGCCAAAAAATATAGTTCCAGCCTTGATCAGCCAAGCAGCATCGGCTCTGCCTCGCCAAAATTGTGTTGGAGAAGTTCGCAGTTGTGGATGCATTCTTTACATTCAACACTCAAAAGCGTAATGTTCTTAAATATTATCGAGGGAACACGTCGGCCTCAACTCCAATGGTAGCGGAAATAATGCCTGCCACATTGTCTATCGTTTAAAATGTAAAAATATTCATGTAACTTCGGCGTCGGGGCCCATTAACGTTCCGGGAATGGCTGCGGGCCCGACCACCATTCATGGCGGTCGGTCAGCGGCGAGCCGCGGACGACGCCACCGGCGGCCCGCGCGCCAACGATGCATGCTTATCAGAATATAGTTCCAAAAGACGGCTCGCAAGGTAACAATATGTGCAATATATGAGTGTAAGTGGTAATGAAGATGAAATCTGAAGCAAACTTTAATCGATACACTTCACATCATATTTTATGGAGACAGAGTTGCATAAATTGTAACTATGTTCCTTGCGCACACACTAGTGAGCGGCCAGGCGCGCTTATCGTGGGCGCATACTTCAGAGTTCTTGAATGGAATGGATCAGGAACCTACCTGTTTTCTTTCTTTACTGAAGATCCTCCTGACGTCCGCATTAACAATGCGTCTGACGCCTAACGAATCCGGAGAATGTGCCATGGCATATGAGACCGATTGCAATTAATTCCGATTGACGCATGGTTTTTTATTACTTATGTTGTGCTTGACCGATTTTCAAACCTTCGACCCAGATCGGGTGTAGTGGAGAATGTGGGCGGCCCGTCCTGTCAGGGTGCGTTGGAGAGTACGGACAATCCGCCCAGTCCAGGTGCGGTAGAGGCTGCGGACCCCCTCCCAGTCCGGGAGCGGCAGAGGGTGGGGGGGTGGGGGGCGTGCCACTCGGCCGGTCCCCATGCCTGTCTCGACTGCGGTGCGGCCGACGGTACGGACAATCCGCCCAGTCCGGGAGCGGCAGAGGGTGGGGGGCGTGCCACTCGGCCAGTCCCCATGCCTGTCTCGACTGCCGTGCGGCCGACGGCGGAGCGGTCTCGGGCCGACCTGCGTAACAGAGCTGCTGTCAGCGTCAGCGCCCGTCGTCCGAACGGTCGGAGCGGTCTCGGGCCGACCTCCGTAACAGAGCTGCTGTCAGCGTCAGCGCCCGTCGTCCGAACGGTCGGAGCGGTCTCGGGCCGACCTGCCGTAACAGAGCTGCTGTCAGCGTCAGCGCCCGTCGTCCGAACGGTCGGAGCGGTCTCGGGCCGACCTCCGTAACAGAGCTGCTGTCAGCGTCAGCGCCCGTCGTCCGAACGGTCGGAGCGGTCTCGGGCCGACCTCCGTAACAGAGCTGCTGTCAGCGTCAGCGCCCGTCGTCCGAACGGTCGGAGCGGTCTCGGGCCGACCTCCGTAACAGAGCTGCTGTCAGCGTCAGCGCCCGTCGTCCGAACGGTCGGAGCGGTCTCGGGCCGACCTCCGTAACAGAGCTGCTGTCAGCGTCAGCGCCCGTCGTCCGAACGGTCGGAGCGGTCTCGGGCCGACCTGCGTAACAGAGCTGCTGTCAGCGTCAGCGCCCGTCGTCCGAACGGTCGGAGCGGTCTCGGGCCGACCTCCGTAACAGAGCTGCTGTCAGCGTCAGCGCCCGTCGTCCGAACGGTCGGAGCGGTCTCGGGCCGACCTCCGTAACAGAGCTGCTGTCAGCGTCAGCGCCCGTCGTCCGAACGGTCGGAGCGGTCTCGGGCCGACCTCCGTAACAGAGCTGCTGTCAGCGTCAGCGCCCGTCGTCCGAACGGTCGGAGCGGTCTCGGGCCGACCTCCGTAACAGAGCTGCTGTCAGCGTCAGCGCCCGTCGTCCGAACGGTCGGAGCGGTCTCGGGCCGACCTCCGTAACAGAGCTGCTGTCAGCGTCAGCGCCCGTCGTCCGAACGGTCGGAGCGGTGTCGGGCCGACCTCCGTAACAGAGCTGCTGTCAGCGTCAGCGCCCGTCGTCCGAACGGTCGGAGCGGTCTCGGGCCGACCTCCGTAACAGAGCTGCTGTCAGCGTCAGCGCCCGTCGTCCGAACGGTCGGAGCGGTCTCGGGCCGACCTCCGTAACAGAGCTGCTGTCAGCGTCAGCGCCCGTCGTCCGAACGGTCGGAGCGGTCTCGGGCCGACCTCCGTAACAGAGCTGCTGTCAGCGTCAGCGCCCGTCGTCCGAACGGTCGGAGCGGTCTCGGGCCGACCTCCGTAACAGAGCTGCTGTCAGCGTCAGCGCCCGTCGTCCGAACGGTCGGAGCGGTGTCGGGCCGACCTCCGTAACAGAGCTGCTGTCAGCGTCAGCGCCCGTCGTCCGAACGGTCGGAGCGGTGTCGGGCCGACCTCCGTAACAGAGCTGCTGTCAGCGTCAGCGCCCGTCGTCCGAACGGGTGACGGTGGTGTGGAACGGTCGGAGCGGTGTCGGGCCGACCTCCGTAACAGAGCTGCTGTCAGCGTCAGCGCCCGTCGTCCGAACGGTCGGAGCGGTCTCGGGCCGACCTCCGTAACAGAGCTGCTGTCAGCGTCAGCGCCCGTCGTCCGAACGGTCGGAGCGGTCTCGGGCCGACCTCCGTAACAGAGCTGCTGTCAGCGTCAGCGCCCGTCGTCCGAACGGTCGGAGCGGTGTCGGGCCGACCTCCGTAACAGAGCTGCTGTCAGCGTCAGCGCCCGTCGTCCGAACGGTCGGAGCGGTGTCGGGCCGACCTCCGTAACAGAGCTGCTGTCAGCGTCAGCGCCCGTCGTCCGAACGGTCGCTGCGGCGCGCCGCTAAAAGGACCATCAATTGTGCCGACTGTTTCGCCGCTCCGGTCATGTTTGATGGGCCGGGCGAGTGCCGGCGGCCAGACGGACGTGACGGATTGGATCGGCCCGCTCCAGATTAACGTGACGGCATTGGAGGCCGGAAATGGATCCAACTATAGCCGAATAATTCGAAACGCGGCCCTGTGATATTTGTGCATCATTTCACAAAATGAGCGGCGCACTTCCGGCCCGCTACCATTGGAAACAGTTTTCAATCGCATGCCAGCAATATATGCATGCGGTATGAATTGCGCTGCATTTAGGTGCTTATCTGCAGAGGTTCTTATCTGCAGAGGTGTAAAAATGTGCCAATCGGATGCCCTCTCTTGATTCCAAAGGCAAATTTCGCTACCTATCACATGCGGCCCTACATAGTGCATTTACCTTTTTATGCTTACATTCCAGCGCACAGTACCGCCACTGAAGATGCCGATCACTACCTAATTACTCTTGGGAGGGCAAACATTGATTTTCCTCAGTCCTTGATTTGTTGGTGACAAGAAATATGACAGACGCACAAAAAGCAATGCATTAGCAGGCTTCGCAATGGTGCAAAGGTGCAGCATGACAACAAAGGGTCAAAATTGTATTGACACACTGGGTATGCTAGAACTGCAATATGTCCACCAAGAATGTAAAATCAGTGTGCCTACAGAACATATCAATTTGTGTCACAACACACTTCAGTTCCTAAAAGTGAATGGACATAAAATGTTAAAGATGCCAGCAAAAGCTGAGGTTGCTAAAACCATAACATGACAATAAAGCTTCCAAAATTGCATTGCAACATCATGGGTACCAGGATGAAACAAAAGCAGACTGGTCCTGAATCTTTGCCATCTAGAGGATTGTCTTCTCCAAAAAGAAAAATATCCTCCATTTTCTAGTTTCAAGGTTGAATTGTACCACATTTACAGTGCTGATTTACTATTTGGCATAAGGTTCGCAACTCACTTGAAAGTCACATGGTTTTTCACATACTACAAATAGGAAGGACACTATCCTCCCAGAGTAGGCATGCTCACAAATTTTCCGCTAAATCCATGATTCAAAGACATACATTAAGCACCAAATGTTGATGTCCAGGATATCACGAGGGAACAGGAAAAGCAAAAAGGTTTGGTTAGGTTTTTAAGTGCAATTTTTTCAAGGAAAAAATGGCTTGAAAATATTCTTTTTTAACTCATTCTCACATTGAATGATATGCTAGATTTGGTTAGGTTATGCAACATTTTAAAAACATTATTTTGTATGCCAAATTACCCAACTTCAAGCCCATTTCTGGTGTTATTTTGCCTGTCAACTGAAAAGCATGCAATTGCAGAGAAATGAGTGGCCACTTCGTGTTAACCACATTCATAAACATTGTATTAGAAAAAGGAATTCCGAGAATTCCAAAATTTACCTTCAGGTACAAATTTACCCCGCTATGTTCCTAGGTGTTTCTCAATGACCATTTGAAATGCATGCTATTTCTTTTTAGATTGCTCTGCAGGCGGTTCAGGTTCCAAGAGCAGTCATATTTTTGGAATCTGGGAAATTTCCATCCTTCCAAAATTAATCTTGGACATTAACCATGCAAAACAGATGACCCACAATGGCATGATGTGATGGATATTTATTGGAAGAATTGCATGGTTCACATGAGTTAAATTTTGCAAGAAAACAATGGTTTTATTTAGATCATGAAAGCATGGAATTGGGAAGAATATTTTTTGATAATCGGACATAAATTTGGAGATCATAATTTACTTCGTGTTTGTGATATTTGGGACTGCATTTTGAATATTTCAGTTAGGTTTAACATTTTGATGACATAGTAATAAGCTTTACCTCTGCCAAACAACACATGCATGGTTTAACAATCGCTAGAGAAGGAAACTATGGTTTTCATGATGAGATAATGTTTTGGTTTTTGGAAATCCTCGACCAATCTGTTTTCCTAGTCATGACCAGGACTCCAATGAATCCAAAAGTCCCTTGCTACTCACAATTAGGTGCATGACGCACAATTAGAGATGAACGCACGTTTCCAATCGCTGTTCATCCTATCCGTTTGCGGCTGACAAGGAGGAATTCACGATTGGCGCAGCCGCGTCATAACTGTATTGCCGCCTAATTATTGATATACGAGTTTGTTTGGAATAATTTTATTTTGAGAAAGTAGTGAACGAAGTTAGATATTTTTATTTTGTATTTATACCTCACAACATTAAAACATATTTACATTTGCATATTTACGTCAGAATGTCTCGTTTCACATCCCCATCATCGAACGAAGTTTTGTACACCACTTGACCACCGGCCCTGTTAGTGCGGAAATGTATTCCATGTGTATAGAGTCATAAGAAACGCAATTAATACAAATGTAGCGAAATTTCGTTGACATTTCTGACACATCAGCTGTAAAATCGAAACCCAAAATGTATTTTACAAAATCATCCTCAACAAAATGCTTCTACGTGTTTTATCGCTAGATACCTGATATACTTTGTCTTAGGCCAAACGACTTGAGAGGGTGAACGGACCATCACTTTCTTCAATGGGGTATCCTATTTCAACCATCGCACCAATCAGCTTACGTTTCCCTGGTATTCGACCAATCAGATTTTAGAATAACTTACGGTAAAAATGGTATAGGGTATGGACTGTGTTGCTATTCGTGTTGGTACCACAACACGAAGTGATATCCCCAAATATCTTCTAATCCGAGGCGGATACAGGGGGTGGGGAAGCAATGGTGGCATGTATCCCCTCCGCATGGAAAGGTGGCTCCCCTCCAGGAAGGATTGAGTGCACACGCCCACCTTCCGTTCCAGGGATTTATCAGCCAAATGCTCACCTCTCGGAGGAAAAGGCGCAACTTCGGCATGCTGGAGTGCACCCCTCACCCGTTCAACGATTTTCTGCTGAATGCATCTTTCCGGGGACTTTCGCAGTGGTGGCCCTCCGATGAAATGGTGGTACTCCAGACAAGTGCCTGTGCCCACTGAAAATTTCTGGATCCACCCCTGCTACAATTTGTCCACGTTAATACATGCAATTTTGGCAAGCATCTTCATTTACATGAAACATCCATTTTAACACAGTGGGGGCTGCTAATGTTTTCGACAAGATTGTGCTACCAAGGAGTTGCGTTACCAGGTCCATTCATCCATCCATGCCGTCTGCTACCCCCCATGGAGGGTAAGAGGGTACTTTTTGCACCTCTGCTTATCTGTTTGTTCCTTTGTGTATGCATTTCAATGTTTTGCCAGTCAACCTGTCGTCTATATACTTTTATCTCTGATTATGTCGTGCGTGAAGTAATTTCACCATTCAAGATTGCTATCAATCTAGCCTACATTTGTTCTTGGCGACTTTGTTTATCTAGCTACCGAACGAAGTCAATATGCCCTACCATTTAAGAAGAAACGTTTTGCATTGCTGTAGCACCTCTTCGATCTTCAAAGGAGAGGATAGTATGTGTGAGAGAGAGAGAGTGAGAGACAGAGAGAGAGAGAGAGAGAGAGTGTGTGAGTGAGCGATAGAGTGAGAGAGGGGAGAGTGCGAGAGAGAGTTGGAGAGAATGAGAGAGCGAAAGAGCGAGAGAGCGAGAGAATGAGACAACGAGATGGAGATATAGAGAGATAGAAATATCGAGATATAGAGAGGGAGAGGGAGAGAGAGAGGGAGAGGGAGAGGAAGGGGAAGGGGAAGAGAGCACCATAGGATATAAAGTGCACAAGGAAGCGTAGGCGGCAGGCTCCTATTCCATAGCCCAGCTGCGGGATGAGGCCTCTGGTCTGGAAAGGTGATCGATGGCTATTTCATTTTCACGGTAAATGAGCAGTGCTGGCTTCAGTTCACCAATGTTCCTTCCGATACCTCCGATACCTCTATGGCAGGCTATATACTTTCGTTTATGTTAATTACCGACGAGCTTATGTTTGTGGTGTTGTAAAATGAGCTTAGTACGGGGACGGACATAATTAATAATAACGTTGTGTTTCGGGATGACTCAGGGATGTCAGCTCGTAGAGTGAGTTGGAGGTGAAATGAGGTAAATCACATGGACGAGTGGGCGTGGAACATATGTTAGCGCTTAGTTTGTCAAAATAATCGAAGCTTAAAAACATGTGCTGAGAAAGTTTGGATCTGCGTTGAAACTGCCACCTTTAATTTTTGCTGAGTTAGAAGCAACATTTTTGGATGTAAGACTTGCAAATTGTGACTGAGAACTTTCAACTATGTGATCATTATCTCCCAACATTGTAGGTGACGTGGTGGAACAAAAGTTCAGGCGACAGATTATTAGGCTTAGAGAGAAAGCCAATGCTTGAGGTAGATACGATAATCGACCTCATGGGGAAACTGCAATAAACGAGGTATTGAGGAGACATCTAGCATAGCGTACACGATATTCTTAATATGTGGTATCAATTTGTGGAGGAGCTTAGACAATGGCAATCCACTAGAATGTGCCAACCAATGCTACATCGATTAACTGGCGTACGACCAGTGACCACATTTCCTCTAATCATGTGCGACCCGAGATACTGACCGGCACAACAGCACAGCTCATGGCGGCCAACGACTCAGTAGGGACGGAACGCGAACCCGAGATACTGACCGGCACAACAGCACAGCTCATGGCGGACACCGACTCAGTAGGGACGGAACGCGAACCCGATATACTGACCGGCACAACAGCACAGCTCATGGCGGACAACGACTCAGTAGGGACGGAACGCAAACCCGATATACTGACCGGCACAACAGCACAGCTCATGGCGGACAACGACTCGGTAGGGACGGAACGCGGACACACGTCGACTGAGGAAGACAAACATGGCTTACATTAGGGGAGTCTGAAATCCAATCCGACGTAATTTTCTAAGTGCGACGCCATCTTGTAGTTGAAGTAAGCCATGTTTGATGTCACCTGAGAAGCTTGTTGCACTTCGTGCATGTGCCAGCTGTTCAAATGTGTGTGTTTGATGAATCATTACTGATCGACAGAGGCTCCTCTTAATTTGCAGAATTCCCTGGAACGGTTCCAATTTCATTAAGGGAATGAACAGGTCTTTTGAAGCTCAATCATAATATACAGGATGCTCCCCAGACCATGTGACAGTCACAGTAAGAAAACTACTCGGCGGATGACAGTCTTAACCGGCGCTCCACTGGGGTGGGCAGCCAAACACATCCCACTGGGGGAGAAGATTCTGCCTCCTGTTTAACTTGACAAGGTACTCGCCGATTTCGTTACTCTTAGCGACAAACCAAAGAGCTCAAAATGATGAGCTCAGGTAGGTCAAGTATACTAACCGAAGTGTTACACGTGACATCACAGGTCAGTCCAAAGCTTAAAGGTTGACCTACTTGACGAAATTCCAATTTTAGTCGACCATCATAAAATTAAGCAGTGCAGAGGTTTTTAGTGTCGCCATGCGCCCTATATCCTAAGATAGCCAAGAAAGACATCCATGAGTAAAGATAAGATCGAGGTCATGGTGTCATGGTGAGTCACGTGGTACTATGAGGTCAAATATTGAAACTGGTCTGATACCCATGCGGTGGCTCTTGCTACACCAACTATTTGCCAGGGACCCAACAGAAGCAAAACAAACCTTGTCCAAGCATATGGTGGTATATGGTGGTATATTAAAGAAAAAGCGATAAAGCAGTGGAAAGTGATACAATGTGTCATGCAACGTCAAAGCCATTGTCACGGATGCTGGTTTAATGCTGACAGCAAACAATGGGGCGACGACGTGCGACAATCAAGTTCTTAGAACTCGGACACCATCACTGGACATTTGGGATGCTATATCTCAGTTGTTTTGAAAGTCATTGACTTTGCATTTCCTATTAATATTAATAACTTGAGTCTGAATCACATATATTCCAGTTTTGGGAACATATTTTGTAATGTTCGAAACCAAAAAAAATCGCTGTGTCGCCCAGGGTGGAGGATGGCCGTGACGTAGTCCAGTGCATCAAAACGAGCCCACGGAAACACCACTTACGATGATTACTCTGCGCAATAGACCTAATGACGTCGCAACAACACATCGGACCTAACGACACATCGGAACACTAACGACATCTAACGAGCTAACGACGTCGTAAACAGCTGGCGCCCAGATGCGGCGCACGCGGCCGACGGGGCGCGCCGCCGCCCCAGCGCGCCCACCAAGCCTTATTGGCGGCTGGCCGGCACACCGTGTACACCTCGTTTGTTTATTGGGGTTTAGGAGCACATCGACTACAGTGGTCATGCAGCCACTTTACACCTCAACGGTTCCGATGTTCACAGTTCCGATATTCACAGTTCCGATATTCACAGTTCCGATATTCACAGTTCCGATATTCACAGTTCCGATATTCACAGTTCGATGTCGCCGATGTTCACAGTTGATATTACAGTTCCGATATCACAGTCCGATATTCACAGTTCCGATGTTCACAGTTCCGATATTCACAGTTCCGATATTCACAGTTCCGATATTAAGTTCCGATATTCACAGTTCCGATATTCACAGTTCCGATATTCACAGTTCCGATGTTCACAGTTCCGATATTCACAGTTCCGATATTCACAGTTCCGATATTCACAGTTCCGATATTCACAGTTCCGATATTCACAGTTCCGATATTCACAGTTCCGATATTCACAGTTCCGATATTTACCAGCATATTTGTTATGTTATTACTTGTAATGTGTGCCTCGATGTATGATCAAGTGATCAGCTTGAGTTACTTTATTCCTACTTATTAGTCAGATATTTAAGAAAAAGAACAAGAGGGGTGGGCGAATTCCCACCCCTTCCCGATCGATTGTTACGATTAGCTCCAATTTCTATGTGGCATCTGTTAAATTCGTTTGCACTAAATTCATTCACTTATACTATTACTATTAACATCCCTTTATGCCATTGACATCCACTTATGCATTGACGTCACTGACGACGACGACAATCCACATGCATTGACGTCCAGTGTGAAAATACGAGTTGCTATTTTGCTATCAAAATGACGCTCTAGCCTCTGTATGTTCTGACAGTTCTTTCCGGTGGGCACCGCTATAGTATAATTGTTGATTGTTGCAATGACGGCAGGAACGGAAGTTCTCAGAAACGATTGTGGCTGCCAGAATGGAGTTTGTGTTTGTCGAAGCTGAATGTGACCTAGGGTACACACACATGGGAATGGACGAATTTTGTAATTGCCTGCAATGACTATACTGTCTAGTTTAAATATGCATAATGTCTCAGCTTCACATTTCTACTGGCACTCAAAAGCTGCTCTGCGTACTCGAGCTCCCACAGAGGGATGGCGCTGCAACGCTGAAGAGTAAAATATCTAGCCTAGTCACGATTATGCTCCCTTGCTATCCTTCCATGGACGGTACAGTAGTGCACGTGCTGCGTGACCGACATCAGCCAACACCTCGTCCGTGATCTGTACCATCGTGCACATTATCGGGAAATAAAATGTCCTAACATATATGCGAATTAACATGTCATTCATAGCTGAAACGAGCTAAGAAAAAACCTATTACCAACTAATGGGTGCGCGATGCCGGCAGGTGCAGGCATTAAATGATCGTCTGCGAGGAGCATAATTATCCAGTGAGAACAGCTCTGACATATCAGTTGAGTTCAATCAATTGAGTTGCATTCTTTCCGAACAGTTAACCATCGTCATCGGGAGCCGGGGATGACATCCCGTGCATGTTTTGATATCCCAATATGAGTTCCATCCCTTGCGAAGAATTAGCCACCGTCAAACGAAGCCCGGGGATGCCATCCCGTGCGAGTTTTAATATATCAATATGAGTTTCATTCCGTGCGAACAATTGACCACCGTCATCGGAAGCCATGGATCATCATTGGATGCCATCCGGTACGGGTTCTTGCGACCACGATTGACGTAGCATGACTGATGTACGTCTTCTACTTGTCCGTTGGTAATATAGTTTTGGTCATCTCATTTCAGGTCACTGGGCTATGACGTCAATGGTTCGTGGGTATTCACTTAATCCGCGAGTCACTGGGGGGGGGGACGTTTTTTTGTCCCCTTTGGATTGTCTGCGATAGCAGCCCAATCAGTTTGAGACGGTAGCTTGAGATTTGCAGTAGCTTCAAATGAACACCTGGTGAATTTTGTTGTTAAAATCATTGACCTCAAGGCCATCTTAGGTCAAGTACTAATGACGTCATACAAATTGTCGTAGGCACTGTTTTTATCGTCCCGAAAGGTTGCTTGTTATCATAGGATACAATCGGATTAATGAATTACGGCAGATCCATAAAGGTGCAGTTGGTGTACCAGAGTTAATTTTGCTACCGTTGACCACCTTCTGAGATGTTCGGGGGTTCGATTTTAGCCCAAAGTCGGCCTTGAGTGATGAAGTACACTAAGTGCTGCCGGGTTAACGTTCCGAACTTAACCCAGCTAATGGACAATTACGTCAGTTCGATGCTGCATCTGCTTTTATGGTATGCTTGACGACTTTATGTCCACATCGACATTGTGATAGCAGTTTCATGACTACGCGCATGCCAACGATTACCCAGAGCTTCTATTGAGGACGGTTTTTCGCCCCACCCCCTGCTCACATGTTCGAACTCGCCTCTGAAGCGCTGTGCCCTGCTCACAGATGGTATCCTGGACACGGTGGCCAGTTCCCAGAACGGCCACCAGGGTGCCGCCAGTCGTCTGGACGGTCGAGCTGCCGAGGACTGGGACGCCAACCACACACTCACCCGTGCCATACAGAGGTATGGCGTGGTCACACTCTGCCCTGCCATGCAGAGGTATGACGGGGTCCCACTTCCCCTGCCATACAGAGGTATGACGTGGTCCCACTCTCGCCCCCATACAGATGGTGGTCCCATCTCTCCTCTGCCACACAGAGGTATGGCGTGGTCTCACTGTCTGTCCTGCCATACAAAGGCGTGGTCTCACCTCTGCCCTGCCACACAGAGGTATGACGTCACCAACCATCCGCGCTGCCAAACAGAGGTATGACATGGTCACACTCTTTGCCCCACGCAGAGGTATGGCGTGGTCCCACCTCTGCGCATACAGAGGTATGACGTGGTCACACTCTGCCCTGTCATGCAGAGGTATGACGTGGTCACATTCTCTGCCCTGCCACACAGAGGTATGGTCACACTCTCTACACTGTCATACAGAAGTATGACGTGGTCACACTCTCTGCTCTGCCACACAGAGGTATGACGTCACCATCAATCCACGTCATGGGTAGCATGACGCGATCACACTCTTTCCCCTGAAGCACAGAGCGTGACGTCATCACACACTCACCGTCGACGTCATCACACACTCACCATCGACATACAGAAGAATGACGTTTCCTCACTCTTTCCCGCGTCATGCAGCGGTATGACGTCACCACACTCTCGCACGCACCATACAGAGTGAGAGGTGTGACATCAGCATGCTCCTAGCTGCGCCTGACAGGGGAATGAGGCGGACTGCCGCCACGCCGCCACCGGACGTTTTCGGGAATGCTCTCGGGGTGGCCTCAGGTTGTCCCGTGCTTTGTTCGCTTGTCCACCAGAACGGGTGCGAGTGTGACGGAAACCGTCTGATCGCACCGTGTTTCGGCAACACCGCCGTGTCTGGTGCTGTAGCCAGGAGTGTCGTCTTACGAACACGATTGGGATGGCTCGAATGTTCGAAGGTATGTGGTGCGCTGCATGTGGATTGGTTGGTTATTGGTTATTGGTTATTGGTTTTACGACACGTCGACCGTTGGGTCATGTAGCGTCGCCAATCTCTCACGCCGATTGGTCGCGGGCGAAGAGTAGCGACAGGTGAGACTCGAACCCACAACCTTTCGATTGTGAGACGAGCATCGTGACGCGAGACCACTGGTCCCCGCTGCAGGTGGACGGGAGCCTGGAGTCCGTACTGAGCACACACACACACAGAGGATATCATCACTCGATCGTAGTTCAGACGCATTCCACTTGACCGCGGCAGATACCGAGTGCGCAAAATATGAATGCTATTGCTGTGTCAGCACAAGTTCAGTTCAGCACAAGTTCAGCACAAACAAAAATATCTGTTCTTCGCTTCGATAAGCTGAGTTTTTTGGCTGAACTTCGACTACACCACCTCCTCTTTAAATTCAATGCAGCGCCACCGTGTGGTGTGTGGCGGACTTGTCCCACAGTCATTTTCCCGTGCGGATCGTCCTCCACATTGGAGGAAGATGGTCCCTCTCCGACTTTAGATGGATCCTACTTGCACGAACTGTTGGCACACGACAAGAGAGGATTGCTAGTTTCAAGTTTTTAAAAGCAGATACATCGTTTGGACAGTGATGTGTTGCATATTTACCATTCGCGATACATAACATGAGCCAAGTGTTTTTCGGCACTCCATTAATTTTAATCATTCTGGCTAGCGATATCAAACAAATGTAAAAATGCCAGTCAGGAAAAATGATAAATGGGCCACATGGAGATGTATTTTCACTCAATGATAAATGGGCCACATGGAGATGTATTTTCACTCAATGATAAATGGGCCACATGGAGATGTATTTTCACTCAATGATAAATGGGCCACATGGAGATGTATTTTCACTCACAAATGTAGCTCAACTTGACCGCGGCGGGTGAACATGATTTTCATACTCGGAATGCAAACAACAGCCGACAGCCTTCCCTTATTTTGGTCGAACTATATTGCTTGCAAAATGAGGCGCACGCAGGCACGATCGTCCACATTGTTCCGCAGAGCCGCTGATTGTGCGTACAACGTAATGCATGCTCAAGTGTCCTAGTTATGTCTCAGTTATGCATATCTGGCTGTCAGAGACAGTTCATTTTTTTTTGTATTGGACGTAACTGTCGTTGACAATCGTCGTGGTAATGTTAGCTGATGTACCAGCCCAGTACTGATACTAAGCACAGTAGCCAAATGGTTATTATTAAGGTATATTAAGAGGATCAAGATAAATGCACAGTGCACTGGGGACACGTAAGCCAGAACATAATGGCTGTCGATCATCTCTGGACATGCCTGCATTGTCTGCTCTTCCTCTAATGGTTGTTCTTTTCTTCTGCAGCACCATTGGGTTGACTCAAATCTTTGTTGGGGTGGCTCAAAAGTACATTGGGATGGCTTAAGCCATCCTAAGAGTATACAAAGCGATACCCCTGGCTGTAGTTCATGAATATACGTTATTATCAACTTACTAGTCGTTGTGAGAAACTCGAACTGTTGGCCCGGAATAGTGCATATGTTTTCACGATTTAAGAAGGCTGTCAATCGTGCAGGCCAGCCTGCCACGTGAAATGCTCTTGAAGTTAGTCTGCTGTTTCGTCCGGGGTGCAATCTGCATTGTGCAATGTGCATTGTGCACTGTGAACTGTGCATTGTACAATGTGCGTGGTCCTGTTACGATTCCGCCAGCATGCATGATGTTGCCACTGGGGTCGCAAGTCACAGATGAATGTTCCTGGGAAACACCAGCCAAGCAATGGATTGATACTGAGGTGACACCAACCAGACAATGGACCGATACTGAGGAAACACCAGCCAAGCAATGGATTGATACTGAGGTGAAACCAACCAGACAGTGGACCGATACTGAGGCGACACCAGCCAGACAATGGGCCAATATTGAGGTGACACCAGCGTGACAATGAAGTTCGCCTGATTGAACCTGTCATCATGCCTGTAGCTTCATCGACTCTGAATTCAATTCAGTCAGTGATAATCTTCTCCAATATGTTTATTTGTATGAGTGTACATGCACTGCCAGCATCACTGGGGTCAGCTTCGCAACAGGGCTGCGAACTTCCAGAACGAGACCCGAACCGCCATCGCTTCACCTAGTGGAATTACGACGTCAGCGCCTGGGGGGGGGGGAGGGGGGTGGCTCCGACGGTCCGCGAATTTCGTCAGTCCCGCGATGCCGCTCGATCCTCCTCGCCGGGCCTGAACGCCACCACCGCTCCGCTCCGCCCCCCCCCCCCCCCCCCCCACACAAAAAGCACACTGCCGACAGCCGAATCTCTCCGGTGATGGGCTGCCGCCGGCGGCCTGTCTCACTACTTTTCCACGCGCTCGTCGGCCCGCGCGTCTCGCGCCGATCCGGCCGGGCCCACAGAGGGGCGCCCGCGCCCGCGTCTCCGCCAGGGCGCCCGCGCACGCCTCCCCCCCCCGGCCGGGCCGGCGGGGGGGGGGCGCGCGCCGGGGCCCCGCGCCCGACGACGGCTGTTGGCGCCGTTGTCCGCACTGTTGCAGGCCCCCGCCGCGATATGCAGCTCGGTAGCTTGTCGCCGAGTCGGCCCGACAGCGGCTCGAACTCCGGCAACTAATCGGCCGGCCGCGCCGCGTCGGCGGCGACGTGGTCGGCGCTCACCCCGCCCCCTCACTTGTCCCGTCGGATCGACGAGAGTGACGGCCGGGCGCGCGCACGCCTCGACGCGCCGTAAATGTGCCTCGATGCGCCGCAAGTGTGCTCGGTCTAGCCGGGGCAGCCCTCGGGCGTCGTATGGTGGTCGGAGACCTGAGGCAGGGTAGGTGGATGCGGCCACTGCCTGCAGGACTGTCACGATCTTTCTGTAGAAATGCGACGGTCTTCAAGAGAGCGTGCACAGTGCACGCGGCGTCACCAGTTAACTGTCAGTGCTACCCAGGAGATCGTGCGAAATGCACAATGCGACGTCATTTGGAATGTGCGAATGGTACTGAGGTTGGAAGATTTTAGATCCATGCTTTTGGCTCTTGCAATGGATAACAAGTTTCAGGATGATCGTGTTTACTGGTTCTATTATTCTGCAGCGAGAAAAGATGGGTTTCTACGGGGTGCATAATCTTCCAGAGCAGGTACTACTAAGGTAGATGCTTGCTGATGACCTAAACTTACGATGTTGAATGTCGTGAGAGAGCTGGATAGCGGCTATTGGTAAATCTCACGAGTGTACATGCCTGTCATGTCAATCTTGCAATTTGTTAGCCATCTTTGTAATGCAACTTGGCTGTTGCAAAAAAGTCAAATCCGCTTGTGGATGCCACCAAATGCAAATCACGTGACAGAGATGATCTGCCTTCGGTGTGGGGTCACAATACCGTGACAATTTTGAAGACAAGTAGCTCACGAATACCCACTGGGCAGCATGTCGGTCAGGCACCAACGCAATGATGAGTCCAACGCCTGCCTGCCTCCCAGACCGCAAGGGCAGTCCCCGCTCCATGGTCAGCAGTCCGACTCCCCGCTCCATGGTCAGCAGTCCGACTCCCCGCTCCATGGTCAGCAGTCCGACAGGTATCCGACAGGCGCTCCATGGTCAGCAGTCCGACTCCCCGCTCCATGGTCAGCAGTCCGACAGGTATCCGACAGGCGCTCCATGGTCAGCAGTCCGACTCCCCGCTCCATGGTCAGCAGTCCGACAGGTATCCGACAGGCGCTCCATGGTCAGCAGTCCGACTCCCCGCTCCATGGTCAGCAGTCCGACTCCCCGCTCCATGGTCAGCAGTCCGACTCCCCGCTCCATGGTCAGCAGTCCGACAGGTATCCGACAGGCGCTCCATGGTCAGCAGTCCGACTCCCCGCTCCATGGTCAGCAGTCCGACAGGTATCCGACAGGCGCTCCATGGTCAGCAGTCCGACTCCCGCTCCATGGTCAGCAGTCCGACAGGTATCCGACAGGCGCTCCATGGTCAGCAGTCCGACTCCCCGCTCCATGGTCAGCAGTCCGACTCCCCGCTCCATGGTCAGCAGTCCGACTCCCCGCTCCATGGTCAGCAGTCCGACAGGTATCCGACTCCCCGCTCCATGGTCAGCAGTCCGACTCCCCGCTCCATGGTCAGCAGTCCGACAGGTATCCGACTCCCCGCTCCATGGTCAGCAGTCCGACTCCCCGCTCCATGGTCAGCAGTCCACAGTATCCGACTCCCCGCTCCATGGTCAGCAGTCCGACTCCCCGCTCCATGGTCAGCAGTCCGACTCCCCGCTCCATGGTCAGCAGTCCGACTCCCCGCTCCATGGTCAGCAGTCCGACAGGTATCCGACACGGCATGACGTCACTGCACAGTGCCGCCTGTTCGGGAAAGCCGTGGTAATGTTCGGGCGTTGTGTGAGCTGCAGACGGGTCAAGCAGTGGTGCTTTGCTCAGTCCGTTGCTTGCTATTGTACAGGCACGTGATTTCGATGGTGTGGTATGTGGCGGCTGTGTGGCAACGTGAGGCAGCATTGCGCTGACGGAACCGACGGTGACCGGATAAAAGCAGATGTGTTCGTTATGTCATGGGTAATGTTTTAGGATGTCATGACAGTTTTACTTTTGTCAAAATATGGTATGACGTGGCTGTCTGGGTTTTGCCAGGTTATTCTTAAAACGTCGCATGTGCTGGAGAAAAGCAATGGCATCGTCAAAAAAGGCTTGAAGCCGATTGTCACTGAGGGACTTTTGTCGCAACTTTAAAATTGTATATATTGCAGAAGAGCACGTAGGATAATAGCACTCCTTCCACAACTTTTCAGTGAGCCTTATCCGTGTTCAATTACATTGCTTTGTTCAGGTCATTTCAGGTATCTGATCCAGATTTGGTCAAGAGAACCATGTCCAAAAACGTTTTGTCCTCCATAATCTAGTGAACTGTGAACATATTTGTGCAATGCTAACTGCTGTCGCTCTAGGTCAAGATGACTGGAAGCTTTGCATCTTTGTCTTTGTTTCAATAAACCAAGATCATTAACTTCAGGACAGGTAAATCTTGCGCTTAGGCCCCAGGGCGTGATTTCTTGTATATGCTTTTTCTACGAAGTGCATTTGTTGTGACTAATACTAGCACTAAGCAACTAAGCATACCGTGTGATCCATGACCTTTGGGCAGGTAAAACTTCACAGACTATATTCTGCAGGAGTGGCAATGTCCAACAAAGTTAGATCCAGTAATTTATAGATGAATGTTCAATATGAGATGTGATGCATTTCTGTAGGGTATAAATTGATGTCAACTTTGAAGTCAGGGTGACAAAAACATCCCAGAGTGACCTGGATGCAAAAATATTGTCGGGGGTCACGAACCCTGGCATGATCTCTCATTCATCCACGACCGCATATGAATTAAAAGATGACTGTCACATGCGAATGGAATATGTGTTGATGACGACCATCACTCTTGCCAAACTGACAAGTTCAAGGGAGCTGTGGTCAACACCGCCGACATAAATTGACGCATCACCTGACTCTACCTGACTTATCGTGACCTCGAAAACATATTGGTTATTTTCAGTTAATTTCTGCTTTTCTCAGCCAATGCAAACATATCCATCATTAAGTCTCATACATAGCCAAATCTTCATGTGCTGAAAAGTGCTGGAATTGACTTTGAGGTCATAACCTGTGAGTTCACCAAGGTCAGGTGCGTCAAAACCAGAGAAACTGGGCTCTAGCGTTTTGACAGATTCGCGAATGTTGCCAAAGTCAGTGCGATTCGATAATTGATTCTCGAGATGTGGGTGTGGCCAGAAGCCTGACGTTATAACAAATAGGGCAGTGGCAACTAGGTCAAGCAATTCGACGCTAATTGTAGATTTCCGTTTCATGCAGGTCAACAAGGTAATCAGAGCTATTCTTAGATGAAGTAGAATGCAAAATATTGTCAGTCCAACTATTTTAAAACTAATCAAATCAATTCCAATCATAAAACGAATCTAAAAGCCTTGCAGATGCCAGCTGACGTCAACATACCCTTTATCACACTTTGGGTGGCATGTTCGCATTGCTCCTGACAAAATATGCAGAACTGATGCAGAAGCTGTTAAGTTTGTACACAATCGTAACGCCGATTGCTAATGAGATACTCAGAAGCTTCGCCAGATGGGGAAAACTTCTTCAGAGGGTCACTGTCACTGCTACATCCTGCTACAGCCTGTCACTGCTACATCTTGCTACAGCCTGTCACTGCTACATCCTGCTACAGCCTGTCACTGCTACATCCTGCTACAGCCTGTCACTGCTACATCCTGATACAGCCTGTCACTGCTACAGACAGCTACAGCCTGTCACTGCTACAGACAGCTACAGCCTGTCACTGCTACAGACAGCTACAGCCTGTCACTGCTACAGACAGCTACAGCCTCAGCACATCTGGGACCCACTCCACACTCTCCCAGTGATGTTGAAGATCCAGCCACTGATGGGTGGGGCCTTCACAGTGTTGTTGCAGATTCATCCACTGATGGGTCGGGCCTTCACAGTGATGTTGTAGATCCAGCCACTGATGGGTGGGGTCTTCATAGTGATGTTGCAGATCTAGTCAGTGGTGGGTCGGGCCTTCACAGTGATGTTGTAGATCCAGCCACTGATGGGTCGGGCCTTCACAGTGTTGTTGCAGATTCATCCACTGATGGGTGGGGCCTTCACAGTGATGTTGTAGATCCAGTCACTCATGGTCGGGCCTTCACGGTAATGTTGTAGATCCAGCCACTGATGGTTGGGCCTTCACAGTGAAGTTGTAGATCCAACCACTGATGGTCGGGCCTTCACGGTAATGTTGCAGATCCAGTCAGTGGTGGGTCGGGCCTCCATAGTGACGTTGTAGATCTAGCTAATGATGGGTCGGGCCTTCACAGTGATGTAAATCAAGCCACTGATGGGTCGGACCTTCACAGTGATACTGCGGATCCAGCCACTGATGGGCCAGGCCTTCACAATGACCTTTACGCTCAAAATCACTGGCCTTGTTTGTTTGCCATAATCACACACTCGTCATGTTTGTCTGGTATAATCAGGGATGGAGTGGATTCCGCCAAAGTCTTGGACGCAGGTAGGTAATGAACCTTGTCGAACGAATCAGACGGAGGACAATACTGGTCAGCGGCATATGCGCTTACATCTTTTGTGAGGAGATGATTGTTTTTATTTCGACGGTGAACTTAATGGCTCTTACACATTTCAGTTGATGGGTGAGAGCATATTATTGAACACGTTTACCGAGAGCTGCCGCTTGGGTTGCGGCGGATAGCAGAGTCCGACCCCTCCCGGCAAGGCCGGCGGGTACCATGTCGCCCGGCTCGTGTGCCTCAGGTACGAGGAGTGTGTGGAGATGACCAGGATGACGCTGTGCGGCGCCACCTACCGGGAGCGGCTCTCGTCGCTGCTGGACACCATCTCGGAGCGGGCGCAGGACTTCACCGACTCGGCCTACACGCCGCACCGGGCGCGCGAGCACATCCTCCTGCTCTGCGAACGGGCCAAGCTTGAACTCAACCAGCTGCTCAGAGTCGGCGTGGCCATGGTAACTGCTACTGCGCTGTGCTACATCGGAAGTGGCAAATTTATGTGAAGCTTGGATTTGTCGAGGAAACATTCTTTTCTGGCTAGACTGGAATATCTACAGTGGAATTGTCGCACGCATGTACATTTCCAGGCATATCCGATGGACATTTTGTGAAAGTGATATTTTAAAGGATGATTTTGCGGAAGCTAAAAATCATTGCAAGCAAGGGTGAATGACTCATTGCAAACAAGCGATCAGATTATATTCGTTGTTCAGGTAGCTGAGCGTTCAAATATGGTAGTGGAATGCTGAGACCACTTGCAAAGAATGAATGAGAATATCGCCATGCAATGATGGGTGACACGGGTTCTTCTTTGGTTGGTTATTGGTTTTACGCACGTCGACCGTTGAGTCATGTAGCGTCGCCAATCTCTCACGCCGATTGGTCGCGGGCGAAGAGTAGCGACAGGTGAGACTCGAACCCACAACCTTTCGATTGTGAGACGAGCATCTTACCCCTAGACCACTCGTCCCCACGGGTTCTTCTTTATCTGTCACGATATGAAGATTGGGTCTTAATTGTTTTACATGCACGGATGTCAGAATCTCTTGTTCCGGTGTTTTTGTCTAGGAGAGAGGTAATCTTGGATGACAGTACGAGTGCTGTTGACTTATTTTAAACTGACACTTCGAAGATGCCTGTGAATTTCTACACAACGTTTTGGTATGTTGGACGGAATCTAATACAAATTAATGTTCGCCCTCCATAAAGCATATAGTGATCACTTCATGCGTGGCTATCAACGTGCGCTGCACAGGAACAGGACTTGCTGCTTCAAATATACTCCTATATGTTCTTATATATATACTATCGCTTGAGGCGCGCTAATGTTCACTACAATCTTTGGATTGAATACATCGTAATTCGAGCAAGACTTTGATTCCGACTTGGTTTAATTCGTTAGAGCTACCACCTAACCCCTAAAAAAATAACCAGACAAATATTTATTGGCATGTATGTAGTAGCTACGACGTCGTTCGCACCACGTGGCGTGTAGTAGCTACCACGTTGTTCTGATGACACTCTGGTTTCAGGAGAATAGGGACTCGACTTCTCCCACGGCGGAATACGACGAGTCCATATCCAGTGTGCTCAAATCAATGCGAGAGCTGAGATCAAACTTTCAGGCGATTGCCATGGAGCAGGTCAGTCGGTGTTATTGTCATAGAGCAGGTCAGTTGGTGTTATTGTTATGGAGCAGGTCAGTTGGTGTTATTGCCATGGAACAGGCCAGTTGGTGTTATTGCCATGGAGTGGGTCAGTTGTTACAGTCATGGAGCAGGTCAGTTGGTGCTATTGCCATGGAGCGGGTCAGTTGCTATAGTCATGGAGCAGGTCAGTTGGTGCTATTGCCATGGAGCAGGTTAGTTGTTATTGTCATGGAGCAGGTCAGTTGGTGCTATTTCCATGGAGCGGGTCAGTTGTTATTGTCGTGGAGCAGGTCAATTGGTGCTATTGCCATGGAGCGGGTCAGTTGTTATTGTCATGGAGCAGGTTAGTTGGTGTTATTGCCATGGGGCGGCTCAGTTGTTATTGTCATGGAGCATATCACTTGGGTGTTATTCAACCTGTAGTGGCTGAAAGAGTCATGGAAATAGTCATGCACGCAAATTTTCCAGAACAGTGAAATATAATTTTTGGCATGAAACCACAAAGTGATTTCGGTTCCTGGAGCGTTAGCCTCAATATAAATAGGCTTTGCGTAAGCACGATGTTCTGGCTTTTAGTCAGTTGACACATACATGCTCGATTTTTAAAAAAATTATCTGGAGCCAGCAGACAGAATATGAACTATGCATGGTCATTTGTGTAATAATCACTGTGAAGTGTTCTGCTCCTTTCCTCAGCTCTACACTTCTAAATATTTGTCATGTAAAATGCAATTATTGTTAACACGTAAACCTAACAACGGTATATAGATTCATCCGATGTTTTCGATGTTCCTCAAGCTACCTAGAAACAACAATGCAGAAGCAATGCGAACCGCTGAAATATAGCATACAAGAGCAAATGCAACAATATGAGTAAGCGCTCAAAGTCGGAGTTTATGCTCTCAACACCCACTTTGGAACGTTGACTCCAAAGCGAGCAATTGCTGCAGCCCGTGACCTTGTGAGCCGACCCGTGTCGTGACCTCAGGCGTCGGAGCTGATTCGAGGCGTCGGCGACGAGGGAGAAGTGATATCGGGCATGAAGAGTGCGGCCCTGGCTGTTGATACCGATCGACTTGAAGAGTTTAGCTTCCGTTTTCAGGAGCATAGTGACCATGTGCAAGAGGTGAGTAGACCGATGCACATACACACACACACACACACACACACACACATATATATATATATATATATATATATATATATATATATATATATATATATATATATATATGTAGCTACTTCTGAAGCTTTGTGATTTTGAACTACGCTATGCAAATAACGTGCTTAATACTAATACTTTAATGCTTTTGCGAGGTGGAACTTATAGCTCAGTGCTGCCGAGCTATAAGTTCATACGTTTCACCCGACATTCAACCCAGGCTCGTTCCAATACAAAAAGTGATCGAAAAAATGAATGCTCTGCTTGAACTTTTCTGGTCTAAGATGCACACTGGTGAGAAGTTGCACTCGTACAGGATATTTCTGTCAGGCTGTACATGATGAGATATCATGCCCATTGACGTGTGGGAGGTAATTCATCCCCGTCACACTGAGTGTCTTCTGATGGCACCTCAGGACCTTTGCGATGCACCCGTCAAGCTTGGTGACTTTTCGCTGTTGTATGCGTCTTGTCAATAGCAATAAGTCTCGGTCTCACGAGGTGTGGCTCCAAGAAACAATGTAAGGCAGATATCTTCTGTTATTTTTGAAATTTCTTCTAACATGACATAATGTTCTGATAATCCGATGTTTTGCGGCAAGGAAAGATGACACATGAATGTTGTTTTTCATAGACTAGCACATATATAGATGGTGGTGTATTTCATTCTTAGATGCCTGGTGGTTGATTATTACAGTTTAATTATCAAAGTTTTACCGTCTCTGAAAGCCAGTTGCATGTCCAATCTTTCAAAATTAAACGTTTTCGACCTGCACACATCAAGATAAGGATACATTATAGTGCAATTGGGATCTGCGAGCACCTCATGTGGAGTTAACGGTTCTTGTTATGATCATCTGCAGTGGCAGAGAGGGATTTTACGGCCACCCCCGCAAGTTGAGTACAATGGGCTGGATGCAAATTGAGCAAACCCCGATATCTACCAAAGGCATGGACATATTTTCATCAAATATTTCCATGAACTTTCGTTCCTGACCACGTCATTGAAAAGTCCATTTTTACTGGTGAGCACACATCGATAGCAGTCACGCTGGCCCTGCCTTTTCAAGGTCCCGGTTGGAGACGAAATATAAAACAAATGCTTCCCACTGCATGGCCCCTCCATCCTCCCTGTCTTTCTATCGCGTCTAAAATGAGCAAAACATACATCTGTTGTCAATTATCCAGATATAACCGGGCGTAGGTCAACACGCCTGCTACAGGCTGCCGCACCTGACACAGGCCACGACCGCTGCCACAGGCCACCACGCCTCCCTACAGGCCGCCACGCCTGTAACACGCCACGACTGCTGCCATAGGCCACGATGCCTGCCACAGGCCAAGCTGCCTGCCTCAACGCTCACATTCCTCCATCGGGCACACATCACCGCCATAGAGCCGCGTATCAATCGCGTGCGTCCAATAAACACGTCCGGTGCACCTCGCCGCCCGATTTACCACGTGACATTTCAGGTGTGCAAGCTGCTGCGTCACGTGGCACCGACGGAAACGCTGCAGATTGCCAGCAAGTACTCGGAGATTAACCTGCGACTGTACGGGCCGCAGCTGCTGGCTGCCGCCCACATTGTGTGCCTTCACCCCAACGCCAAAATAGCCAAGGAAAACTTTGAAGGTGTGTACGGTCGCATGGCACGAGCGTTGGAAGGGTTTGGAAATTCCTCGTGGAAATTCCTATTTTGACCAGCTCTGTCATTTTGAGCGGTTTTTGGAGACCGACAAATTTGAATCTGGTGAGGTTCATAAGAGGGTCTAGCAGGTCATTTTTTCGATCAACGAGTAGAGATGACCAGAACGATATGGTAAGGACGATATCGACCCAAATGTGGCATGTATTTAATGTTCTCGCACTGATATTAATTGACTGGAGAACACACATGGTGGTACACCAATGGCTGTCCCAGGCAGTTTCTTTTTCGTGATACCGTGATGCATGTATACAAAAACCGCATACGCTTCCTCAGGTTTCCAATATTATGCTGATAAATATTAAAGCTCGGACGAGCACCAGCCTACTCGGGTTTAGTCATACCGTAGAATGAACAATCTGATTGATTGCCTCTGCCTGCGACTCCTCAGTTTTGAATGCGGACCTGCTTTGACCCATTTCCCCCTACTTTCAGTTCTGCTAACAATCCAAGTATATCTCAATCATTACCGGACATTATCCCAACAATTTACATTATGCACCGCTCGGTAGCCCACCACCACATTGTCGCTTCGCTTCGGCTCGACCTCGGCGCGGCGGCGAGGTGGGCGCGACCCGATAGCGACCCGACCGCGACCCCGGTGACCTCTGTGACCCCGGTCGGCAGCGTTCTCGGACATGTGGCTGAACCTGGTGGGCGACGTCAAGGTGGCGGCGCGCGAGATCTCAGAGTGTTTGCGCACTGCCAGTCGGCCCTCCCAGCTGCCCGCCTATATGTCACTGCCCCGGCCCGGCAAACATGGCACCACCACCAAGCCGGTACGTCGCTCTTGCACTGTTGGTATGCTAATGTACACATTCATACATATGCGTATGTTTATGCATACATATGCTTATACATACACACAAACACACACACACACTATACATACTCCTATATTTATATGTATATATACATATATACATGTATATATATATATATATATATATATATATATATATATATATATATATATATATATATATATACATGTATATATACATACATATTTATATATATATATATATATATATATATATATATATATATATATATATATATATATATATATGTATATATATATATACGTATGTATGTATATATGCATGGATGTATACATATCGACATATATAGGTATATGTGCATATATCTTCACGTACTTACACACACATACCTACGTTTATGTATTGATATCACAATATATATCGTTATCTGTGATTCCGAGAGTTTGGCGTGCTTGATGTTGCTGACAAATTTGCCTAGGCATATGAAGTACTAGAATGTCTAAGCTTTGTGTGTGAACTTAGCTTGTAGCATTCGACTTTGGTATGTAATCTATGAACAGCGTGAGATAAATGCTACACAAAAACGCTGCACCAATTATTGCGTGTTGAATAAAAATTGAATGTTAAGGTAGTGCAAACTGAAGATGAAAAAACAACACAAATTCGTTTGCAAACCTCTTTAAGTCCACTAATTCTCTCGTCAGCAGAACATCATGATGATGCTTCTAATGTACGCAGAGAAGCGTACGCAAAGGAGACATTGGCTGTTCGCTGTCCGGTGATCATATCGAACGTGCTATTTGTTTATATCAACCTAGTGATTCGCGGGCTATATGGCATTGGTTGGCGAGACATGGTGGTGGGGCTGGGGCGTAGCTGAGGTAATACAGCCACACTCTTAGGATGGATTTAGTGCTGCTGTGTTGGTCAGACGTTTCGGCTGAACTAGTCGTCCGCTGAGTTGTTCGTTATTGTGGATTTGACAGCGAGCTGCGCATTGCTGTCTGGACGCGGATTGACGGCTTCGATAAACAATCGAACAGTGCTGGCGGCCGGCGTGCTGAGTGGTCGCATTCGATGTGGCTAGCCACAGCCGATTCGTGCTCGTCCGTCACTACGTGGCATGCCTCGACAGCGAAATGGAACCGATGAATTCCGCCCTTTGTGTATCCGTAATTTATCTGATTTATGCTGTCATAAATTCGGGCTATGTATCCTGCAATGTGGTCGTGTGGTCGTGCCACAGTCGATGATAAGCAGAACTTACCCATAAAATAGCATGGAACCCCTACTGAATTACTTCACCTACAATTCAGGTCAACTCCAGTTCGCGCATGTTCCGCTGTCATTTTGGTCAATAACATGGACACTATGGTTCATGCATGGTCGCTGTCATTTGGCCAATAACATGGACCCTATGGTTCATGCATGGTCGCTGTCATTTTGGCCAATAACATGGACCCTATGTGTTCATGCATGGTCGCTGTCATTTTGGCCAATAACATGGACCCTATGGTTCATGCATGGTCGCTGTCATTTTGGCCAATAACATGGACCCTATGGTTCATGCATGGTCGCTGTCATTTGGCTAATAACAAGGACCCTATGGTTCACGCATGTTCGCTGTGATTTTGGCCAAAATCAAGGATCCTATGTTAGTCGCACACATCTTAAACGAGACATATGAAAGTGAGATACCTTGTAGTCTAAGTCGCTTCTTACAGAGCAGTTAGCATGCACTTCGTTCGACCAAAGTATCCCAAAGTATTCTGAAATATCCCAAAGTATCCCAAAGAGTTCCAAAGTATGTCAAAGTATCCCAAAGTATCCCAAGGTATCCCAAATTATCCCAAGGTGTCCAAAAGTTTCAAAAAGTATCCCAAGGTATTCGAAAGTATCCCGGAGTATCCCAAAGCATCCCAAAGTCTCAAAGAATATCGAATTATCCCAAAGCATCCCAAAGTGATAGAACCTGTCCTCATCCTAGGTGTTGCCCTCTGTTCACGCCCTGAGGCTACTTGCCACCTCATGTTTACTCCTGGCGCTACCCCCTCCCCGACGTTTTGACCCAACCACAAATCCGTCGACTTGATCAGTCAGGTGAGCCAGATGAAGTGCGCCGTGTTACGATGGCAGCAAAGCCACAGTTGAGAAGCTGCGCTTAGTGCGGGCCATTATCCCATTTTCCCGGCGGAACTTGTCGCAGTGGGCGCATGGTTGAGCAAGCCCATATCAGTCAGAAACACCAGGAGCTGACATGTTGAATGGATGCAGAACGCTTTCGCAATTCGGCTATGTGCGGGGAAAAGCAACACAGCTGTTGTCCACGTCTTTGCGACATCGGCTTCGTTTTGTTTGTGTTGAACGCGAGCGAGAAAGTTTGTTTAGCGCTTCTGCCGAGCAGCAGCGGAAGCCTTGGGGTCACATCTGTATTGAGTCGTGCCAGCTTCAATGGCGACGATGGAGTTGTGGGCGTTTTCCTGCTGCGGCGCGGAACGCTGTGTCTGACTCAGCGGTCCAGAACAAACTTCCCAAACAACTGCACTGCTGTTTGACAGCGCCCAAGATTTACGCGGTCGGTGCGAAAACACAAACGTCACCATAAATTTACCACTGGGCAGCCATCTTGTGGCGGTCTGTGCGCTCACTGAGCTATGCTCGGACACCACTAGTAGTTGAGTAGGTTGGAATTAAAGCTGCAGCATCGAACGCTGTATTATCCTAGTCACTAAGTATGTTATGATAATTTCGCTACATACAAAAAGAAGGAGCACCAGGTTGCGTGCGATCTCGGGGCAACTGCTGTTCCCACCACGTCGTGCACCGGAATCGTCGCGCGCCCTCCGCGGCATCGCGACATGGACCCCGTGACGTCACCGACGCCTCTGACCACGGTCACGCCACCAAGTATCCAAACATTCACAATACACGCCAGTTTGATGATACCTTTTACCCAGAAACCGATACTTGCTCGATGTATATATATATGCATGAACATTGTCACGGCACGCACACACACGTGTGCACAGATACGTCTGCCTTCTCTGCCACCATATGTGCGTCTCATTATTACTGTCGGCGTCTGTACGTGTGTCCGTGCTGTCGGCGTATGTTCGTCTGTCCGTGCTGTCGGCGTCTGTCCGTGCTGCCGGCGTCTGTTCGTCGGTTCGTGCTGTCGGCGTCTGTTCGTTTGTCCGTGCTGTCGGCGTCTGTTGGTCTGTCCGTGCTGTCGGCGTCTGTTCGTCTGTCCGTGCTGTCGGCGTCTATTCGTCTGTCCGTGCTGTCGGTGTCTGTTCGTCTGTTCGTGCTGTCGGCGTCTGTTCGTCTGTTCGTGCTGTCGGCGTCTGTTCGTCTGTCCGTGCTGTCGGCGTCTATTCGTCTGTCCGTGCTGTCGGCGTCTGTCCGTCTGTCCGTGCTGTCGGCGTCTGTCCGTCTGTCCGTGCTGTCGGCGTCTGTTCGTCTGTCTGTGCTGTCGGCGTCCATTCGTCTGTCCGTGCTGTCGGCGTCTGTCCGTCTGTCCGTGCTGTCGGCGTTTGTCCGTCTGTCCGTGCTGTCGGCGTCTATTCGTCTGTCCGTGCTGTCGGCGTCTGTTCGTCTGTTCGTGCTGTCGGCGTCTGTTCGTCTGTCCGTGCTGTCGGCGTCTGTCCGTCTGTCCGTGCCGCCGGCGTCTGGAGGTGACGTCACTAGCCATTGATCACGGGCAGGTGCGGCCGGGCCCACTGGATCCTGAGGAGCAGGCCAAACTCTCCAAGTCCGGACTCGAGATGAAACTGGCCAACGACGAAATGGCGGCCGAGACGGACAAGTGGCAGGTATGCCACGCCATGCGCGCTCCGGTTTGTGGTTCCGGCTAGGGTCGGCGACAAAGCTGGTCTGACAGCGGTGGGTGCGTGTGGTGGACTGGCCAAATGAACTTAGCTGCCCTCAAGCCGTAGCAGAGATGGTGCTTTGTATGCTTCTGCGATGGCAGTTGCCGTCATTGTTCATCCCCCCTCCTCCAATTGCCCAGTTCGTCCTCCAATGTAGTCAGACGTTCTGAATAAAAACAAAATCGCACCTCTAATGGCACCTAACACGGAAGCGTTCTGGAAACCTTCACAGTACCGAAGTACCTCGAAAAGGAACTTCCAACATCGCAGAGCAAAGCAGGCTCTTTGCCAGGAAATATTCACCCCAACATACTAGCCGAGCTCTGTCCTGCAAGCACCGTCATATAACGACGCACCATTCGGCCATAGTGATGGTAGTGCGGCGAGTTCACATTCGCACCATTCGGCCATAGTGATGGTAGTGTGGCGAGTTCACACTCATGCGACTGGAGTCGATGGGTCACGATTACGTTTGGGAACATTTCAGTCGGAACATTCCTTTTTTTCATTCCAGAGACGAAGATTCTCAAACCTTAAATGAATTCAGATTCAAAGAAGGCACTGGGGCATGCTCATGATGCTGTTCTCAATGATTAGTTTGTTCTTAGATATTGCGTGAGACTTGCCTTGATTTTATTGTATCAATGCGGGATATTTGAATTTGTATTGCGTGGCTCTCCGTCGACGCATGTAAGGTCATTAGATAACTGAAGCATCAGCACATTCAGACCAACATGATTCACTTACCTCTCTGCATTGCCTAGAAATCACGCGTAGTCCGACTACATCGTGCCGTGATAAAACAAATTAACGGACCATGCGATTCGTTTGCTGTCCAACTTGGCTAATTTGTGTTAATCAACATCTGGAAAGCCGGCAATCAGATGGTCACAACGCGACAAATAGTCGACAATCTCCCAGGCGGACTCTTGCAGCATCTCGAAAATCCCCGCCAGGCATCGGAGGCCGGAACCAATGCTCGCGCCCCCACCACGAAGCCCGTGCGTCAGCGAACGGACCATGTCTTCGGCAGGAGGTCAGCGACGAGGACAACGACATCCTGCGGCGTGCCAAGGCCATGTCGCACATGGCGCTCGCCATGTACCAGTTCACGCGAGGAGACGGCACGCTCAAGACGACGCAGGACCTGTTCACGCAGGCCGAGTACTTCACCGAGGAGGCCAACCGGCTGTACAAGGTGGTGCGGCAGTTCTCCTACCAGGTGAGTGGGGCGCCGTCCTAAAGCAGGTGCAGTTTGCAGCAGCGTGTGACGCTGTCTTAAAGCAGGTGCAGTTTGCAGCAGCGTGTGACGCTGTCTTAAAGCAAGTGCAGTTTGCAGCAGCGTGTGACGCTGTCTTAAAGCAGGTGCAGTTTGCAGCAGCGTGTGACGCTGTCTTAAAGCAAGTGCAGTTTGCAGCAGCGTGTCAAGATCCAGCATCCATCCAACATTTAAGGACTCATTTTTACTGTTGGAACTGGATTGTTGCTTCTTGATTGCTCGCAGTGGATCTTTAGTCTTTCCACAGGATCCTCCGCTACGGGACCGTTTTTCCACCCATGTGAGGTCGCACCACGACACATGCTGTCATGTTGTAGTTTGGTTGAGAAGCCTCAACACTGAACCGCGTTGAGAGTTCTCGTGTTGAGCTAAGCAGAGTACTACACCGTTGTACTCTGTTTAGCTTGTTTGATGTGGTTGTTAAATGTGCGCATGCGCATGTCTACGGATCGAAGCGCAATGAAGCACAAAACGGTGCAGAGGCGTGCACCACGTGGGACCGCATCTTGCCACGCCATCGCGCCACAATTTACGTTCGTGGTGTTCACGAGATGACACGAGCAGACGGCGCGCGTATGACAATGTCAGCAAGCTGGTGGACCAATCCGGTGTTCTCGTGAGCGATAACGGCCCATGGCCGTAACACTGCTGGTGGACTAATGCGGTGCACCCTCACCCGTTACGGCCCCACGGGCGTAACACTTCTGGTGGACTAATGCGGTGCACCCTCACGCGTTACGGCCCCACGGGCGTAACACTTCTGGTGGACTAATCCGGTGCACCCTCACGCGTTACGGCCCCACGGGCGTAACACTTCTGGTGGACCCTTGTTGGTGGTTATTGGTTTTACGACCGTCGACCGTTGAGTCTGTAGCGTCGCCAATCTCCACGCCGATTGGTCGCGGGCGAAGAGTAGCGACAGGTGAGACTCGAACCCACAACCTTCGATTGTAAAAAGAAATTTTTCCCCCTAAACCCCTCTTCCCTCCGGTGCAACCTCACGCGTTACGGCCCCACGGGCGTAACACTGCTGGTGGACTAATGCGGTGCACCCTCACGCGTTACGGCCCCGCGGGCGTAACACTTCTGGTGGACTAATCCGGTGTACCCTCACGCGTCACCAGTCCAGTGGCCGTAATGCTGCTGGGGTCGTGGGGCCCACAGCCTCGTCCCTGGCAGGAGGGGCGATTAGCCGCAACACAAACTGGCTATTCGGCCCTCCTGTCAGGGACGAGGCGGTTCTGGATATGCGAAGCGCCTTCTGACGATACCGCCGCTTGGCCGATGCCAACGTCGCCTGGCGCGCTCGCGGCGGTCCGCAGGCGTCATCACAGTCCTTGTACACAAGGAGCCGTACCGCCTACTGGCCTACTGGTCTGAAGTCCCTGCATTGGGCGTGTGTCCAGGAGAACAAATGCCAAGATGATATGTATAGGCTCGTTCATACTAAATGTTGAAACATTCAAGAATAATACAAGCTACCGTGCGGTACCAAATGCTTCGAAAATTCCTCCGCGATCACCGAGCTGTTTGTTTTCCGGCAGTAAGATATTGTTGTTATTTGGAAATGACTGTGGGTGCTCTCGCTGGTCTTCAGCATTGTAAATCACTGCATTTGTGTGATGCTCTGCCTGAGGATTAACCCTCACCATTGAAGGTGGCTTGATGCACCTCCCCCCCACCCAGTTTTTCGTGGATGGCTTTCAAGCCGCTCATCGAAACCCAATGAAATATGCAGTACTTCTGGAGCGTGTTTTATGAACTCCTGGTAATTTTGTGTTGTGTCATGTCAGGCCCCGGTCCTGTGACGTCATCAAGGGGAACACCTCCGACAATTTTTTAACGAAATCGCGGATTGCCGCATCTTGACAGAACATTGTGACCTAAAGCAACACATTGTGTGTGGGTTAGGCTAATAGATGGATCAATTGATATTCGGATAATAGTCCTGTACCATTCCAAGATCATTAACCCGTTAAGGACCAGTCGGACCTTTTGGTACCATGTGTTCAGAGTAAAATTTGAGGTAGTGCTCCAAGAGTGAAAACCGGTTTAATGGCATTCCTACGCTGGTAAGACTTTGACCGTATCGTGTCAGCCGGTTATTCGTTTGTGAGAAAGGTGGGGGTGGTATTTGGTAGAGCCTAAAGTTGGCAAAAATAATGATGTCAGAGGTTACCCTTGATAATCGCTATTTTGTTTATTTTTTCCGGGGATGTGATTTATTATTGACAGTGCTCATGTCAGTGACAGTCGACACGACGTATATGCGATGCCTAATTGCATGACATATGCAACCGGACCGCGCTGGACGCCGCCGAAGTGTGGCGGTACCAAATGGACCGACCCACTGGTCCTGAGCGCTGGCCGCGGAAGGGAGACTGGGAGCGCGGGAGGGGAGCGCAGTGTAGTGTGCGTGGGAGTGTGCTAGCGTCGTTTCGTTGGCGAACAATTTGGAGCTGGTGCGCGCAAGAATCGCCAAGTTCAGCGCTATGTTATGAACAACGAAACGGTGTGCATCTTGCGAGCGAAGAGATCGAGATGATCGGCGACATCTATCTGGAAGATGAAGATGAGTTGAATGTCGTAAACATGCCACCTGACTGATCTCAGTGATGCAGACGAGCTGGATGATGATGCCACTGGACCAACAGAAGTGCACGACGTTACTGGCACTCTGGAATTGTAGATTGATCGTGACCCGGATGAACCCGAACAGACCGACCCTCAAATTAAAACGTCAGGAGCTGACAACATCCCAGCAAACAGGCGACGCAAGGAGAATAACGTGCCAGTTTGACGGCATGTTTCATCCGAGTACACTAGATGGGAGAATGTGTGCAGTTCGGTTCGATGCATCTCCCGTCAAAACATCACTGAATGGATGCCCACCAGTGGAGATCATGGAACAGCTGCTGACTCTGGATATATTTCAACACATCCAGACGGAGACACTGCGGTACATGTGAAAATGACCCACTCTTCTCGATAGATGGCAGCGACCTGAAGGCGTTCACTGGGATTCTCATCTTCCCTGGATATGTCACGCTGCCAAACGAAAAGCTCTAATGGTCATAGGCAGAGGGCACAGTTCGGAAGGCAGCAAGTACATGAAAATAAAACAGTATCTTCAATTGCAGGACAACTCGAGGTAGCAGACCAGCAGGGACCAGGAGCTAACAAGGTCCGGCCATTGATTGATATGCTGAACGAGTCGTTCCGGAAGTATCGTTAAAATCAGGAAAAACGTGGACTCGCTGTGGAGGAGATGATCGTCCACTACTACTGCTACAGATGTCACGGGTTGAAGCAGTTCATCCAAGCGAAGCCCATCCGTTTCGGTTATAAACTATGGGCTTTGTATGGGGAAGATGTACTGTGGAAAGGAGCAGCGCCCTCAGTTGCACGACATGCCTATGGGGACGAAAGTGGTGTTCCACATGATAAGTGTCATTTCAGACCCAAGCGGTCACGAGGTCTACTTTGACAATTTATTCACGTCTCGGGCGCCGCTCGCGAGCTCAGGAATCGTGACATCCGTGCCACCGGTACTGTGAAGGAAAACCGGATGGAAAAATGTCCCACCAAACCAACAAAGGTTCTTCAAAAAGAGAAACGAGGTGCGTTTGACTATCGGTTTGAAATGACGGAAGAAGTCCTGGCAGTCCGCTGGAATGACAACAAAGTTGTCTGCGTGATGTAATAGATGAACATGCAAGATGGAAAATCAGTCGAATTCCCTAACCAAACATGTTTGACTGACTTTAAAAAGATAGTAACCGAAACAATGATCAATGATCATATTGGCTGCATTACTTCGAACCAGCGACCATTTGTTTGCTCCTCCCCAAGTACCAAACCGCGCGCAACGCTCAGGGCTAGTGGGATCTTTTGGCACCGGGCCATATCTCGAAAACGGCTGAAGATAACTTCCTACTTTTTCACAGCTTTATACTTGTTCGATTAGATGACTGTTGACGAAAAATAATCAAAATTGTTCAACGAATTATGTATCTGGTCCTTAACGGGTTAAATATCGTTGGCATATGCTGACCTCGAATGACCATTATTAGCTTGACAGGACATCTGGTATTGTTTTAAGTCCGGAATCCGATATTACCGTTCATTTTTACTCGGAGTGGGTGGAATCAGTGGTTTTAACCAAAATTCTGTCAAGTTTTGAAATGCGACGTCAAATTTTGGCCTAACCTGACCCGTGACCTATGATTTAAATGGAGTTTGAGATACGTAACTGCATCCGTAAAGCATTGACGAACACCCTGATAATAAATAAAAGTGCATATCTGTTGCAGTTTAGGAAGCGTTTGCAATCAACTTGTTAAACGTCTTGATTGTTGCGAAAATGTATCCTTTGACCTCACCTCGAGGGTCGTCTATCACCTCAGGTATGATAATCGGACATCAATCGCGAGTTATCGTCCCACCCCTACACGTCTGTCTTATGCTTCGTCTCATGTTTCGCCAAGATCTGCCAGGGGGTCGCACCCCGTCCCCCTTCCATTGGCGATGGTGGCAAAAAGCCGCACACGGCGTGGGTTACGCTAACGCTTGCATGCTGATGATAAACAAATGTTCAAATTGGTTACTCTTCTGTTCTAAATGCATAATAGCTATGCTGAAACAGTGTGGTGGGTGCCAAGCATTGCTATGTGTACCCAATAATCGCTTTTCTAGAATGTCTACTTTTACATTCAGCTGACCTCTCCTTTATGCATGATCCCCTTTTGAGCTGCATGATCCCCTTTTGAGCTCTCACCAGAGTTCATCTTGTTGGGGTTGATGGCCAATTGCATGGTATTTCTTTTATGTTTCATGGTTAATAGCACGGCACATTTTTTACTTTAAAAATGAAATACCCAGGTTTTCACATCGCCCACCAAGTACCACACTCAACGAAAAACCTTCACTTGGACTGTCAGCGCTTAATCCCACATACCTTAGTGTACTTTCGGCTACACTATTAAGCATAGCATTTCGTGAATTATATCTCACATTGAATATTCCTCTTTGCATGATAGCAAATATCAAGCTCCGGCCTATGTTAGAACTGAAAAATACATCAGCAGCAACACACACCAAATGCCTACCGTATAGCATTGGAATGAAGATTATAAAGCATCACTAATGTGATGGTGGCAATAACATAGCCTGCGCCGGATACAGCAGATTAGCTTGGTAGGGGCAATAATGGTTTTGGGACGCTTCACTTAGTTCTACAGCACAATTTTTAACACCTATGAAAATTCGAACACACAAATTCAACTTTTGAGCATGCGAGTAAGGCGTACATTAAGAAGGAATAGGGGGCGAAAATGCGGCTGCATATTTGCCCTTTCTTTAATAAAAAAAATGAAGCATCCAAGTGGCACTTATCGGTTGTAAAACATCCTGAGAATAGGCTTGCGCCATAGGGTCGATGGGCGTTAGAAGGTCTCATCGTTGCCAATATTAATATGCATTGAAATATAGGTTCTTCCCTTGTTTAATACCTGCGTAGTTATTTGCTGTCGATATGCACTGAAGAAAATATGGGAGGCTGTTTCAACTTACGAGATAAATCTGAACTTTCCAACACTTGTCCATCAAGCATTTTTTATACTTGAATGTCACACAACATAGGGGTTGCACAGGACTGAAGTCGAAGCCCTCTAAATTCATTTCCTGGTGGCATTGTGCCTGCATCGCTGACTTACTGCTTTCTCTTCCACTTGATTACAATGCAATGCAATTCATGTAAAATTCATTGGATGTGTTATATCCTGGCCCAGCCTCGGGAAACTCATTTACAGAAGACGAAATAACGTTGCATCCACGCTGAGCGAATCATGCAAGCAGCAAACTAGGAGCGGGCTCCTATGTCTCTCTCAGAATACATTGTTTAGAACGTTAGAACAAACTAGGAGCGGGCTCCTATGTCTCTCTCAGAGACATAGGGTTCATATGTCCCCCTCAGAATACATTGTTTAGAACGTTAGAGACAAATTACGAAACTAAATTTGCATAAATTGCATGCATTTCTACGTGGGCTAGGTGTAGAAAGCCTACAACGAACAACCGGCCCCAGCTGGAGCCTGCCTGCAACAACCGCTGCTGCAGCAACAACCGGCCCGTTACCAGGCCCCAGCTGGAGCCGGACGCAGTGGGTCCTGTGTGTCGTGACGACGGCGTGACGTGTCGTGTGACGTGACGACGTCGTGTGACGTGACGTGTGACGTGACGTGACGTGTCGTGTGTCGTGACGACGGCGTGACGTGTCGCGTGACGTGACGTGTCGTGTGACGTGACGACGGCGTGACGTGACGTGTCGTGTGACGTGACGTGTCGTGTGACGTGACGACGGCGTGACGTGTCGTGTGACGTGACGTGTCGCGTGACGTGACGTGTCGTGTGACGTGACGTGTCGTGTGACGTGACGTGTCGTGTGACGTGACGTGTCGTGTGACGTGACGTGTCGTGTGACGTGACGTGTCGTGTGACGTGACGTGTCGTGTGACGTGACGTCGTCGTGTGTCGCGTGACGTGTCGACGTGACGTGACGTGTCGTGTGACGTGACGTGTCGTGTGACGTGACGTTCGTGTCGTGACGTGTCGTGTGACGTGACGTGTCGTGGGACGTGACGTGTCGTGTGACGTGACGTGTCGTGTGTCGTGACGTGTCGTGACGTGTCGCGTGACGTGTCGTGTGACGTGACGTGTCGTCGCATGACGTGACGACGGCGTGACGTGTCGTGTGACGTGACGTGTCGTGTGACGTGACGTGTCGTGTGTCGTGACGTGTCGTGTGACGTGACGTGTCGTGTGACGTGACGTGTCGTGTGACGTGACGACGGCGTGACGTGTCGCGTGACGTGACGACGGCGTGACGTGTCGCGTGACGTGACGACGGCGTGACGTGTCGTGTGACGTGACGACGGCGCTGCGCGGTAACCGGCCGCGGTGGCGATGTCGCCGGCCGCCCGTTCGCCGACGGCCAGCTCCATTATCGCATCCTAATGGAATTGTTCCGGCCGGTCGGGCCGACGGCGCACGGCGGATCTACGCGCCGATCCACACCTGTCTCTGTCGATCCAGGCTGATGCGGCCTGGTCCGGCCCGATGAGGGCCGAGGCGGGCGTTTTCTCGCGAGCCGGTCGTCGGCGCGTCTGTCGGCGGCGCGCCGCTGCGGAAGTGGTGCTGTGTCGCACGCGACCCGCTCGGCAAATGGTGCACCGTTGGCGAGGCGTGAGCGCCGGCGCCCGTGGACGTCAGGGTCGTGGACGTCAGGGTCGTGGACGCTGCGACCCTGCGTCAGATGTCCCGTGCAACGGCGGCCTGGCGTCCACACGGTGCACAGCCGTCGCTAGTGTCGTTCCAGTCAACATTCTATGGCGAGCGGCACCCAGACAGCCACTCCAGTCAACATTCTATGGCGAGCCGGCACCCAGACAGCCACTCCAGTCAACATTACAGGGCGAACCGGTGCACAGACACCCATTCCAGTCAATATCCCAGGGTCAGCCGACACCCAAACACACATTCCAGTCAACATCTCAGGGTGAGCCAATACCCAGGCACCCCTCACAGGGCGAATTGATATCCAGGCACCCATTCTAGTCAACATCCCAGTGCGAATCGATACCCTGGTACCCATCCCAGGGCGAATCGATACCCATGCACTCATTCCAGTCAACATACCATGGCGAATCGATACCCAAACATCCGTTCCACTCAATATCTCAGGGCAAATCGATAACCAGGCACCCGTCCCAGAGCGAACCGATACCCAGGCACCCATCCCAGGGCGAACCGACACACAGGCACCCATTCCAGTCGAAATCCGAGGGCAAATCGATACCCAAGCATCCATTCCAGTCAACATCCAAGGGCGAACGGCCACCCTTCAGATTCAGCGTGGCTGTGTGGGGTGGTGGTTTACTTGGCGACTATGCGTGGTCTGCCGACTGTGTTTTCATCACTGCGATATTCTACCAACGTTATGTCTATGATTATATTGTATGCACTTTGTGCCTTATGTTAATACGCATGGGATAGCTGAATGGCTAACTTCAGCTATGCGTGCATGTTTATCGCTCACATCCACCAAAATGGAGCCTGCATTAGTCTGGCTGCGCGCCGTTCTGGACCTGGTTCGAGGAGGATGAACGAATATCAGCGAGAATCCAATAATCGCTTCGGTTATTCGGTGCAGAGCATTCAAGCTCGAAGTATGCGCACTGTATTCGGAATTCGAGTGAACAATTGAATAATACAAGACTTGATTGTGGCAGGCGCGCATTCGTTTCAGCATGAACCAAGCAAATGGGAGCAGTGGAGATCTCCCCGCCATTCGGGCTTCTCCAAAATAAAAAACACCAATTCTTCGACTGAACTGTGAAATAATCTACATAAGGAGTCGATGCTGTGCTTCAACCCGTGCCCGCCTTATTCTCCAGACGCTCCCGCACCGACATTGGTTTCCAGTACGCATTGGGCGAAATTCGTCACACTCTTGCCGAAAGTGCACTATACAGCCGAATATGGGGCACTTAACTCAAACTTTAGTGTACTATGTCGAATTGCAGACACGAGTTATGTTTATTGCCGAACTGGGCCAAGCTTCTGCCGAAGCCCAACGATGATTAGCATAACTTTGTATTGACCCTAAGGCCTGGTGGCGAAACATGAGCATTCACTCAGCATGTTTATCTCAGGCGTAGGCGTTAATGCGCCTACGCCTAGGCTAATATCCCACGCTGCCCGGGCTCCTATTGGATTAATGTCTGCCTAATTAAACCATTCGGACGGTTTAATATTCTGCTGGGCTCGACATATCAGAGCTCTCCCGAGATCCACAAGGGAACTTAAATCAGCATAATTGGTGATTACCTGTTCAAGCGACATTTTATACGTATGTGAGCACTCGGAGGTTCTACAATAGCGAAGCGTAGCGAAGCGTAGCGACTCAAAGCTGTTCATTGTTCGAACATTTACGAGACTTAGCTTGTAAGAATTTCAAATCATTTCCGGATGACTTCGCCTAGTGAGGGTTTAGGAAGTTGTTTGTCGCAGATGCAGCACTGGAAGAACGCTGTCAAATAGATTGGTTGTGGAATTTGGCCACTGTTAGTGTTTTTTTTATTCATTTATTTCAACGTTACGGTAGCTGAACACGTGTAGAATAATCCCTTAGCATAGTCATAACCATGGTCGTATGGGTGTCGCAAAAATTTGGGTGGTCACTTTCCCAGTGAAGTCGATGCATGCGGCTCAGCATTACTATAATGGGCGTTCGACGAGCGAGAGCAATACACCGAATTGTTTACTTCTGTGCTTCAGGTGAAAATGGTATGGTCATCATGCGATTATCAACGGAGAGATTATGTACCGACCTCAACTTATCCCGCGCCTTGACAACTTGTCGAGACATTGATGACGAGTCAGATGTATGGCGCAATGCGGCATACCATTAAGAACCATACAGCATGCCATACAATACAGAACCATGCAGCATACCATACCATACCGAACCTGGGGTGGCACCACATGTCCTTGCCACCTCACAGGTGTGAGGTCCTTGCCACCTCACAGGACCTACAGGACCATGGTGGAACCTTGCCGTTCATCACACATGGTGAGCACTCCGGAGGAAACAGTTCGATTGAGGCTGGTAAAGATCACAGTCAAAAGGTTAGGTCTAATTCTGATAAAAAGGACTTCAACCGCCATGCCAAACTGCAACGCTGACCTGCAACTGCGGGACGGTATCAAATTCAGGTCGGTGGAGCGAAAGGCTGGCCTCTTTAATGGTGTAATTGGTGATAGCCTATGATGTCCTCATATTTGTATTAGCCTAAGGTGTATAATGGTGGTTGGGAGAGCACCGAAGGCTTCAGCGCGCTGTGTCGTTCGATTTTTGAGTCGGGTATTCGGAAAACAAATGAGTTTAACTCTTGGTTGGGCACGTTTTGCCGCCTTGTCCAGTGCATGGGCTGCTGCCGCGACCCCATAGCGCTTCCTAACAGAGAGAGCTGCAACAAACAAAAACCAGCGTGATGCAGGTGATGAAATTGCGAGATTAACACCCGCTTGGTATGCTTCGTCTCACTGACCCGAAAGTAGCATTTTCTAGCCTCGAAATGTACAAATGTCTGCCAAATTCAGCTTTAATGTCCAAATTAATCCCAGCGTGTCTCCTGAACCGAAATAGGTTATCTGAGATGAAGTTCGGTCGAGGACTTCAAACGACATTTGATACATCAACCGCCGATGTAAACAGGTTAGCTGAGCCGTCCATCGTTCTACCACATCCAATAACAGCAATTGGAGGTCAATACGTAAGCTTAATCCGTGGTAATTCGCGATTCCGGAGAAAAGCGACCTGTCAAATTCCCTCTTATGACGTCACAAGTCCGTGACTAGACACGACTTCTTCACATTTGCACACTCTGCGGTCGGCAACGAGTATCCCACCGGCCATACTAAGCGAGGACACGCCCGCCATCTTACGAACTGCGCCGTCCGTCGCTACGAGTAGCTCAGTCCGTGAAACGTCAGATTTCTGATTTTCTGATCCGAAATCCCGGGATCGAACCCAACCAGCGCCAAAAGGCTCCGACATATACAGCTCAGCAAAAAGAAACGCCTAATACAGGCTCTCGAATACCGGGTCAATTGGAGTGAACATGCTGAATGTGTCGATTCGGAGAACGTCTGCAGATAAACAGCTGGCGACGACCGGAAGCAACTGATCCAAGCGTCGCGTTTCCTTGAACATGTTTAACGAGCACAGCAGTCCAAATATTACTCACATCGCATGTCGTTACTCACAGCTCGTCACTAACAATATACAAACATCGACTTGGCGTAAGACAAGCACGCACTTGATAACAAGCGCACGCCCACCTGCAGCGTGTGCCACGTGTGTTTAGCGAGCAGGCGATGTTGCCACAGTGTGCCGCCCGCCGAGTCAGCCCGTTGTCGCCCTGCGCCAGGTGCCACAGGGCGTGAACAAGAAGGAGCTGCTCGAGTACCTGGACCAAATTCCCACGCACGTGCAACAGCTGCAGTTCGCCGTGAAAACGCCCACCGTCGGCAAGGCGGCCACCTTCACCAAGGTCGACAACGTCATCCAAGACACCAAGGGCGCCATGAACGTCATCTCCAAGGTCGTCAATATATGTTTCGCGTGCGCCAGCAAGGTGAGTAGCGCATGCTGATTGGCAAACCAAGACTATTTACTTTGGGCATGTCTGTGTGTTGCTCATTTTGTATTTATTATTGATCCCATACTGCGTCTGGAAAGTGATTGGCAGACAATGCTAAACCAACCAGTCGTAGGAAAACTATGTTACGTCGCTAAATGCTCTGTCATTGTTTTCAATCGGTAATATGCACTTTTAAAACGCACAGTGCAAGGACCTCCTTTATGACGAGCAATGCAGTGGGAGGGTTCCCCTCCGATAAGATTTTGGCAACCAAGATGGCTAGCGACACGAAGCTGTCATCTTAGGAGATTGGGATCCGAGGAGCTCGCCAAGCTGGATGGCCAAATGACAGGTGATCCAAAGGCAGTTGTGGGCATCGTGCCAGAATCGGCTATTTTAGAGTCTTTTCCAGGCCCGACCTATCTTGACCAGGACCAAATCATTTCAACCAGAAATATAACCAGGAATTTAGCTATGGAATGGTGTTCCTAACATTCCAAGGAACATTCACCCCTTGAATCTGGTGCTGGTATCTGCACAGGGACGAAAACAAAGCACAAAGAACCGTGCGCTAATCGTTCACTGGAAAATGAAGAAAAATATGGCACATTGCAGCGCTTAATTTTATACCATGTCTTTGCCTATCTCTGAAAGCCTTGAACTCTCCTTAATGTAAATGCACACACACACGTGCTCTGACCTCGCCGGCGCAGCACACTCACTCTAAAGGCGGCGCAAATGACCTTTATGGTCCGACACGCCGCTAAGAACACTATCACTCACTCGTTCACCCGCAAGCTCTTGACGGGTCGGGTTCGCTCCACTGTGTGTGTCAAATGAAGCGAGAATGCCAGCGTTTCTGAAGGGGTGGAAATCGCTGCAGACTGATGTATTGTGATTCAGTTAATGCCACGGGATCTCTTATCGTCCAAATATCATTGTTCTTGCAATGCGTTGCTGCTGGAGATATATTGGGTTTTGGGGCGCGCTGACAAGGAGATTGTTGTGAGCCGATGCGATCGTTACTGATTATAAACTTATCCGTACTACTTAGCGTTTAGGAACAACAAGTTTGCCTTTGGAACGGTAATCAACAGATATATGTACTATATATCTATGTACTACAAAGGATATATACATATATATATATATATATATATATATATATATATATATATATATATATATATATATATATATATATCTTGCAGTACAAGGTGTCCATGACCTTGCATGACATGATACACATTGAAGGAACGGGTCTCAGGCCAGAGGAGAAATGTGCAATAACAGAATTTACGACCCAATAAAGAGGCAACCTGTTGTGACCGAAATATTTATCTAACAATATTTATAACAACTCCTTTACGAATGCAGCTACTACCTACTGCTAACTTGTTCCCACAATTTACCACCAATATTGGATGATATATTACTCACGAGGTTTCTCCCAAATACCCCCCCAACAACAACAACAACAACAACAACAACAACGGTCCATATCGCCACAAAATCACGATAGCTGTACAGAATTCAGTAAGGATCGTTTGACAATTATTTGGTCTTGGGGCCATTAATGTTTACTGAGTTAGCTACGTATGGTATTCAATCTTCGATATATTTTTTAAGGGATTTTAAGAATGATCGAAGCTATCTGGGATAACCCTTTGTAAAACACTTTCAATGACCGAGTTGAAATTGCAAACAAAAATTACATATAATGAGTGTTTTGCATAGTGTCATTTCAGATAACTTTGATCAAGCAAGGCGATGCCAAACATTGAGTGTTCAAGATGCACACATACTTTATGCAATGCTCTATTTATAATTGCCCACACAAAAACATACAACATAATTATGGGCATCTGAGGTTCAATCATCGCATCGGGTCATGGCCAAAACTTACAGTATATATTTTGCTTACAATTGCCTACCTATAAAGATAACAACGGGTTGTGGATGATTTGCCACAATGTTTTCTACCAATGTGTGAACTTTCAAGTTCATATTAGGTCAGGTCATGAAATATGACCTAAGAGGTGTGTTGAAGTACGCTCTCCATAGAGATCAGAATTATTTTTAGATGATCAGCAACACATCACTATGGTTTTGAGTTATTCCAGGTCATCTAAGATCGTTCAACCGAGGAAACCACGAATACCCATTGTTAACCTTGTACCGGAACACTCAGGCTGCTGTGATAATTGCTAGTGCTGGATTCCAACTGAAAGTCTAAGCATGTAGTTGTTCAGATGTCATTGGCCTTAGTTGCCTGTAGCCTTCGGATGACCTACCTCCAAACATTAAAGACAAGAATTTGTTGTGGCTTTTTCCGGTTCGGCTTGCCAAAGAGCCCCACAAAACCCGTTGCATGCCGCCATACAAAAATTCGGGCAGGCATGGCACCGCGACATAAGTCTAACATTGAACACCATTTAAGCATAATTCAGGGCTCAATTATCAATGTCAATCAATAAAAATGTGCAGAATTTAATTATCTGCAACATTATACCGTACACATTAGCATCTTGAATAGATTTCGTATAAAATGCAAAGCAAATGTGTCACCGCACTGAAAATCGAAACATTTGTAGCCTTTCGCCTGATTTGACCTTGAACGTCATGCCCTAGAAACTTCAAGATCACCGACAAGAGATGTTTCTGGGGGCACAGCATATCATATTAGCTATATCGCTCTAGCTCTGTTCGGTTCGAGATCTAAGAGGAGGGGTGTCAATTTGACCTGGCCCACCCGAGCGCATTGCAATCGCCATCCACACGATCGGCCACCCACCCGATCGGCCACCCACACGATCGGCCACCCACACGATCGGCCATCCACCCGATCGGCCACCCACACGATCGGCCATCCACCCGATCGGCCACCCACACGATCGGCCACCCACACGATCGGCCATTCACCTGATCGGCCATCCACCCGATCGGCCACCCACCCGATCGGCCATCCACCCGATCGGCCACCCACACGATCGGCCACCCACACGATCGGCCATCCACCCGATCGGCCACCCACACGATCGGCCATCCACCCGATCGGCCACCCACACGATCGGCCACCCACACGATCGGCCATTCACCTGATCGGCTATCCACCCGATCGGCCACCCACCCGATCGGCCAGCCACCCGATCGGCCACCCACCCGATCGGCCAGCCACCCGATCGGCCATCCACCCGATCGGCCACCCACACGATCGGCCATCCACCCGATCGGCCACCCTCACGATCGGCCATCCACCCGATCGGCCACCCACACGATCGGCCATCCACCCGATCGGCCATTCACCTGATCGGCTATCCACCCGATCGGCCACCCACACGATCGGCCATCCACCCGATCGGCCACCCACACGATCGGCCATCCACCCGATCGGCCACCCACACGATCGGCCACCCACACGATCGGCCATCCACCCGATCGGCCATCCACCCGATCGGCCATCCACCCGATCGGCCACCCACACGATCGGCCACCCACCCGATCGGCCATTCACCTGATCGGCTATCCACCCGATCGGCCACCCACCCGATCGGCCAGCCACCCGATCGGCCACCCACACGATCGGCCACCCACCCGATCGGCCACCCACCCGATCGGCCAGCCACCCGATCGGCCACCCACACGATCGGCCATCAACACGATCGGCCACCCACACGATCGGCCACTCACACGATCGGCTATCCACGCGATCGAGCATTTCCGCTAGAGCTAGAATGCTAGGCCGTCCTTCTGTATTTCACCTTGCGCAAGTGTGCGATTATATTACTAATTCATGAGGGCAATCTGTGCTGAAGTCAGCACAGTGAACTTAAGTGTTCGAGGACCAGGATTATCACACTGTCCGGATCATCACCCCACAGCTAAACCAGGGACCCTCGTCGGCCCACAGCATCCCTTTAGATTTCCCGGATTTATGCTCTGAGTAGCGAGGCTCGCTCAGGCCCGCTGCAGATTGCTGGTAGCAGCCACCCGCCGAGGTAGCGAGGCTCGCTCAGGCCCGCTGCAGATTGCTGGTAGCAGCCACCCGCCGAGGTAGCGAGGCTCGCTCAGGCCCGCTGCAGATTGCTGGTAGCAGCCACCCGCCGAGGTAGCGAGGTTCGCTCAGGCCCGCTGCAGATTGCTGGTAGCAGCCACCCGCCGAGGTAGCGAGGTTCGCTCAGGCCCGCTGCAGATTGCTGGTAGCAGCCACCCGCCGAGGTAGCGAGGCTCGCTCAGGCCCGCTGCAGATTGCTGGTAGCAGCCACCCGCCGAGGTAGCGAGGCTCGCTCAGGCCCGCTGCAGATTGCTGGTAGCAGCCACCCGCCGAGGTAGCGAGGCTCGCTCAGGCCCGCTGCAGATTGCTGGTAGCAGCCACCCGCCGAGGTAGCGAGGTTCGCTCAGGCCCACTGCAGATTGCTGGTAGCAGCCACCCGCCGAGGTAGCGAGGTTCGCTCAGGCCCGCTGCAGATTGCTGGTAGCAGCCACCCGCCGAGGTAGCGAGGCTCGCTGAGGCCCGCTGCAGATTGCTGGTAGCAGCCACCCGCCGAGGTAGCGAGGCTCGCTGAGGCCCGCTGCAGATTGCTGGTAGCAGCCACCCGCCGAGGTAGCGAGGCTCGCTCAGGCCCGCTGCAGATTGCTGGTAGCAGCCACCCGCCGAGGTAGCGTTGCGCCACGCAGCTCCTGTTACTCTGTTCATTGGCACTGCAGCATAAAGCTGGCCAGAGTGGTCTGGTATTCAGCTTGAAAGAGCTGTTGTGCATCGTTTTGTCGGAGCGAGCGGCCACGAACGCGGACTTTTCCCGATGAAAACATCGGTGGTGGTCGTAGCGTTCTTGGAGTTGGTTGGCTCTCGCTCTTCCCCAATGGTTCACAAATGGCTGTTTCTGTCAGGGAATGAATCAAATCAAACTGAGTGCCCAGACTGCTTGTCCAGACTGCTTGTCAGCCAGTTATTCCGCAATGCATTCTCGTTTGGGTGGAATGATTTGGGTAGGGCTGTAATTCGTTTTCCATAATGTTGTGCCATATCGGTGTGATCGAGAGAATGTTTATATGTTGGAACTTTTAGCTGTGTGATGGGCACTGTTGCATCCAATGCAGGAAGCATGCATAAAGGAAATTTCTCTCGTTTGGGGGAAAGGCGCACTATTTCATGCGTCCTGATTTTTTGTCACCTAAGAGGAGCGAGCGGCCTTTTGCAGAGGCCTTCTTTTCCAAATTAAGGGCCTCCTCTCACATCTTGGGGGCTTCCTCCTCTGTGTTTGTATCCACCTTCCGACCTCCTGGTGGCCTTTTATGTCCTGGTTGACTCCTTTTATCTCCCAGGGACCTCCTCGTCCAGGTTTGGAGTACCTTCTCTTATCTGAGTGGCCCCCTAATTTCCTGGTGAGCTTCTTACCCATCTGGGGCCTCCTCTTACGCTCGGGAGCCATCCCTCTTATCATGTGGGCTTCCTCTCCTATCTCAGAGACTTCCTCTTCCACCATGGGGCTTACTTTCCAATCTTGTGGCCTTTTCTTCTGAACTAGGTTCCTCCTGTTACGCCTCGGGAGCCCCATCTTCCATCCTGGGGGAGCCTTACCCATATTGGGGGTCTCCTCCTGCGTCTCCGGATCCTCATCCCCTATCCCACTGCATTCCTCCTTTTCTAACCTGGGGGCCTCCTTGGCCATCTTTGGCGACTATCTCCTCAGCTCTGAAACCTCCTAGCCTCTTCTAGAGGACCATTTTCCGAATTGGAGGCCACCTCTAACGTCTTAAAGGTCTCCTCATCTATGTTTGAAACCAATATTTTCCTCTCTTCGGAGTGTGATATTGCGTCCTGGTGGACTTATCCTCTCCATAGGGGCCTCCTCATCCAAATTAGGGGCCTCCTTTCCTATCTCAGTGGCCTTCTCGCATTCCCACAGAGGCCTTCTTACTCGTCTTGGGGCCTCCTCTTGTGTGGGGGGAAAATCACTCCTTATATCCTATGCCCTCCTATCTTATCTTAGGGGCCTCCTCTTCCATCTTGGGAGAAAGGGGAGTGAGAGAGGGCCTCCATTCCAAGCTCTTGGGATCCTTTTCCAAATCAGGAATCTCCTGTCACGCATCGGGGGCCTCCTCGTCTAACCTGGGTGGCTCCTTATCCGTCTCGGCTTTTCGTCTTGGGGACCTTCTCCAACATCCTTTGACCTCCTCCCCATCTCCATGCGCTGTTTCTCATGAACCTGATCTGACTTTCTGGGGGCTCACTGCCTGTCTTTGGGCCTCCCATTTTATCCTGAGGGCCTAATTACCCGTCTTGGGGGACTTCTCGTTTGTCCTGGGGCCTTTTCTCGTCTACTAGGGATCTCATTTTCCAACTTAGGTGTCTACTCTAAAGTACCATGGGCCTCCTCTATCGTGACTGTCTGCTTGCTCGTCTTAGGGAATCCTCTTGCATACGGGGCATGCATCCTCTTCTGTCATTTCTTAGGGGCTTACTCTTGAAAATTAGGGGCCTCCCCTCGCGTCTTTGGAGGCCTCGTCTCATTTCCTGTGGCCTCCTTGCCGATCTTGGATGTCTCCTCGTACATCATACCCTCCCCCACATTCCATGGTCACCATCTCCCGTCTTAGAGGACCCTCTCTTACAACCCGGGGCATCTTTACTGTGTGCCCCAGAGGAAGCCTGTGGCTTTCTCTGCCAAATCAGGGGCCTCCTGCCACGTCTCTGGGACCCCCTTTGTCCTGGCGACGTCTTATCCGTCTCAGGGGGTGGGGAACTTCAATTTGTGGAACCTCATGAGGTTCCACCTAGGCGCATCTATCATACAGGCTACTTCTCACATCTTAAAGGTCTTTTCTTATTTCCCGGGGCCTCCTTACCGTTCTTCGGGACCTCATTCGGTCCTGGGGCCTCCTAACCCGTCTTTCGGGGCTCTTCTTGAGTACTGCAAGGGCCTCCTTTTCTCTTCTAGATGCCTCCTTTTCCAAATTAGGGGCCTGCTCTCACGTCTTGGGGGCCTCCTGCTTTGTGTTTTGATTTGATCTTTGCCAATATTATGTGTGGCCCCTGGTGGACTCCTCTTCTCTACAAGGTGCCTCCTCTTCCAAATTACAAGCATTCTTTCCTATTTCAATAGCCTTGCCATTTCCTGGGGATCTTCTTACTCGTGTAACAGAGTTACTAGAAATTATACTTTTGGCTGTTCCGTAACTGTAAATGATGTGACCCCGTAAGCCGACCGAAAATGTAAACCGTAAATGTACCGCCCCACGGGCCGCCGCCAGCCAGCTGCCGGCAAGTTGCCGCAGAGACCGGATGCCGTCAGCATTTCCGGGCGGTCGCTCTGACTGGAGGCCTCTGACCGGCCGGTCACGCGCCTGTAGCGTGCACTGTTTTTTTCGGCCAATGGCAAGCCGGGGGTCTCGGCGGCCGCCGCCCGCGCGCGCTGGCAGTCAGAGGTGGCTGGACTTTTCAGGCGAGCGCACCTATGTCGGTCGCTCCCGCGCGCGCTAATTTCCCACCTAATTTCGGCCTCTAAATTCATCTGAAAGGCATTATCACGGCTTTCCTTCATAGAGAAAAGTTCTGTACTGGCGTCTAACTGTCTCGTATGTTCGTTCGAGCGCTGCTGTGCAATACAGGCAGCACAGAGGACTTTGGTGCTTTTACAACCGGGTTATCGCGAACGTGAGGTCATAGAATATTACTTAGCCGACATAGGAACTTTCCTACACCCGTCTTGGAACTTCTTCTCCGCCCGGGAGCCATCTCTCTTATCCGCTGGCCTTCCTCTCCTATTTTAGTGGGCTCCTCGTTCATCATGGGGCCTTATCTCCAATCTTGTAGCGTCCTCTTCCGAATTAGGTTCCTCCTGCCACGTTTCGGGATCATCCTTTTCTATCTTGGTGAAGCCTTACCCGTCTTTGGGCCTCCTCTTGCGTCTCCGAAACCTCATCTCATATCCACTGGCTTTCTTTTCCGTCTTTGGGCCTCTTCTTATTTTCTGGGGCCTCCCTGCTCGTATTAGGGGCCTCCTTTACAATCCTGGGAGCCTCCTTGCCAATTGTTGGCACTCTCTTGAGTTCTGGGGCCTCCTATCCTCTCCTAGGGGACTCTTTTCAAACTTTTTTCTTCAAATTGGGGGCCTCCTCTCACGTCATGGAGGCCTCCTCATCTGTGTTTGGAGCCTCATTGTCCTCTTAGCAGGGTGATTTTGTGTCCTGGTCTCAACTTTTCTCTCATATGGTCCTCCTGTTCCAAATCAGGGACCTCATTTCCTATCTCAGTGGCCTTCTCTCATTCCTGCGGAGACCTTCTTACCAATCTTGGGGCCTCCTCCTGTGTCCTTGGATATCTCTCCTATCATATGTCCTCATTTTCTATTATAGGGGCCTCCTCTTCCATCTTGGTGGCCACCTTTTCCAATTTAAGAATATCCTGCAATGCATCGGAAGCCTTCTTGTCTAACCTGGGTGGCTTCTTGCCAGTCTCGGTGGCATCTTTTTCGGCCTGGGGGCCTCCTCCACATCTCCGTTCTACACTTCTTGTAGGGACCTGATCTGATTTCTTGTGGGCCTCGTTGCCAGTCTTGGGGCCCCTTGCCAGCATGATCTTCTGTCCCGTCTGCCTCCTTGCTCACCTTTCTTTCCTGTGCATTTCCGGGCAGGGGCCTCCTCAAATGTCAGGGGGCGGCGCCCCCCCCCCAGTCTCACGGCAGGGGGACAACTGCCACCGCTGCCCCCTCCCCCAGGTGGCGACGCCCCTGTGTGGGAACAATAAGGCACTCCTGGCGGACGTAGCCAATGCGAGACCTTCAATCAATGTCAAACAGTCCTGTACAGACCGGAAAAGCAAATAGTTTAGCTGCTGACAACAACCAGCACAATAAAGCAAATTACCGAACACAAAAGGAGATTAACACATCTCCAATGAAGACATTGATATTATTAGCTTAAGTAAAAATACGATTGCTCATCTCCAAGGACACAACTGCTTCTTTCTGTTATCCGCTACGTTCTAACATAGCTTAATATCGAGGGTATTCATAAGGGTGAGGCCCACATTGTTGCGCCTTTTCAACGCCGTCATACTACATAAAAATATGACGGCAATACTAGTGTGAAAAATATGTCCAAGATTTGGGGGTCAGAGAATGACTAACAACATGCCCGATCCGCTATGTCCAACACACAGCATCCTGCAATTTATGTTGTCTTTCTTTTTGCTTAATACGCGCCCTGAAGGCCCTCTGAAACTTACGTGCACTGGAAAGGGGGGGGGGGAGGGGGGGTCGGATTCCGCCAACCCCCATATCTCGGCTTCTTTTGAAGTTAGAGTTATACAATTATCAGTCTAAATGGTATGGTGGTGACCTCCATTGTGTGCAAATATCATGACCGTTGGTCAATATCTTCAAGGTCAAATGGGGTCACATATGTTGCATTTGCTTGTTTTACGTGGCTTGGTTTTACATTGTTATGGATCGCTGGGATTGTGTTTAAATGCTCCAAAATGGGCTTCAATGATGCTTTGGACATAAGTAGTGATACAATAAAGATGATAGATACGGATACATGCGAAATGGCATGAATCGCATGACAGTCATTTGCGTTTATGACAGCCTTCCAGTTGACTTAGTTTGGTTCCATTGACCTGTCATGGACTTGACCTGACCGTACCTCGGTTACCTAAAATGACCTTGAAGCTATCTAGGAGAGCAATGCATATCAAATAAGTCGTGTTTCCAAGTATTTCCAAAAACACTTCCCTTTTGCCGATAGCTGGAGAAGCTGTGATAAGGCCACTGGGACAGCTGTGGCCGCTTTGGCGGTCGTCACCGCCAGGACGGCCGTGGCCTTTGGGACGGTCATGGCCACGGGGCGGCCGCCGACGCTGAAATGGAGGTGGCTGACCATCCCAGTCCTCGACAGTATTTGTGGCTCTCAAGAGTCAAGGATATCTTATCTCTGGGGCTGGCCGTCAGTATTCCTCGCACCCATCGCCAGTTATCAAGGACTCTCTTAGCTCTCAGGGGGCTCCGATCCCTCAGATGCTCATTCGAAAGCTCCGGAACATTCTAGTCCAGTTTTCTCTGGCACTCAGGGGACCTATTCATCCATCGGGAGCTTTCTCCTTCGTGCATGGGCCATTCCCAGTCCTCGACAAATATGTCTAGTTTTCAGGGGACGTTGCAGCTTCGAGACAGACTTCACATTTTCTATCAAATATCGCCAGCTTTCGAAACTCTCCTTAGACTTTAGATGGCTCTGTGTCCCTGTTCATTCCTCAGTGTACCTTCCAAGCCTCACGGGCATCATTTTCCGGTTCGCTCTAGCTCGCAGGGGCCCTCCCCAATCATCGACAGCCTTTCGGGCTTTCAAGGACAGTATGGCTCTGAAACTGGTTCCGCGCATGCCTCACATCCATCGCAAGCCCTTGGGAACTCTCTTTGTATCTCAGTTGCCTTGTTCTTCTCATAGGTATCACTTCCAAGCCTCTTTGGTACCCGAGTCCAGTCCACTCTAGCGCTCTCCATTTACCATTTACCTACCATTTACCATAGTCATACCTGACCATTTACAATCGTCAGGGGTCCTCTCCAGATGTTAGGGGCCCGTCGCAGTGCTTGAGAGTCTTTCTAGCTTCAAAGGCTTTCCAGCTCTGACGCGGGCCCTCAGTATTCCTCGCAAACCTCGCTAGCCTTAGGGACTCCCCTTAGCCCTTAAGGGGACACTGTTAACCCTCAAGGGTCCTCTCAAGTTGCTAGGGAGCCCTTCCTAGTTATCGACAGCTCTTGTGGTTTCAAGAACATTCTAGCTTTTAGCCTGAACCTCAATGTTTATCACAGCAATCGCCAGTTAACAGTTAATTTTTATATCTCAGGGGACCTTGTTCGTCCATTAGAGGCTGAGCTCAACCTCGGGAAAGTTACACTCCAGTCGTCTCTGACTCTCAGAGATCCCCTTCATCACTCAGGGTCCTGTCATGAGTAGCTTCCATCTCGGGAACATTTCAGCTCTAAGATGGGTCCTCACTAGTCCTCTTCGGCTCTTAGGTATCCTGTTCATCCCTTAGGGGCCCTTTCAGATCCGAAGAGCATTCCAGCCTCTTTAGCCCTCCGGCGCCGTGTTTATTCCTCAGCCGTCAGGGGTCCATTCCAGCTGAGGCTGTTCTTTCAGGCTGGCATGGACATTCCAGCTCTCGGGAAAGCCACCTCTTATCTTCACGGCCCTTGCCGGCCCTCATAGTGGACATCTTCAAGTCTTTGGGGCCATTTCCAACCAAGACGTAAACATTTTCGTTTTCGTAACATTTTCGGAACGTAAAGACGTAAACGGAAACGGAAACGGAAAACGTAAACGGACAAGACGTAAACGGAAAACATTTTCGTTTTCCGGGGTTATATTTTTGCCCTTCAGGGCAGTGGCCTGGAGGTTCCCATCGGACTCCCTATTCGGGGAAGATGCTCCTTTACCCCTTGGAAATGCCACTGTTTTTAAACAGCCCTGGCCCCTTCATGGGCTTAGAGGTCCGTTACGTAGCACAGAGAACCCTCCGCTTCGGATCGGATCGTCTCCGTAGCTTGGGGGCCTCTTAATCGGCCTAAGGCCCGCTGTCAACCCTTAGCCCCTCTCCATGGGCATGAGCCGAAGTCGACACAGTAGCCATGTAGCACACTCACCAGCGGCACGTCCAGCCCGGAGCCCCCCCCCCCGTCGGTTCAGGAACCCTCTTTCACGGCTCAGGACACTCTCCGTCCGGCCGGAGTCACCTCTTTGAAAAGCTTGGGCCTCCTCTGTCATGCAAGTGGCCTCCTGTGCGGTTTGGGTCCTCTCCATTGGCCCAGGAGTCCTTCATGCCGGTTCTGGGCCCTCTTCGGCGGCCCGGGTCCTTTCGCGGCTAGGAGTCCTCTCCGTCGGCGCATGGGCCCTCCTTAGCGATCCAGGGCTTCCATTGTCAGACCGGAAGCCCCCTTTCAATAGCTTGGCGCCTCTCCATCAGGCCAGGGGCCCTTGTACGGCTTGGGCCCAATCCGTTGGTCAAAGGGCCCTTTCTGACGGTCCTGGGTTCTCTCCGGCAACTGGGGCCCCTCCGTCGTTGCAGTGCCCTCTTTGACGACCCAGGGCGTTTCCCGGCAAGCCGCAGACCAATTTTCAAACGCTTGAACCCTCTCCATAAGGTCAGGGACCCATTATTCGGCTTGAACCTCGCCGTCAACCTAGGGGACCCTCATATTTCCCCAGATCTCTTTCCGTCAGCCCGAGGCCCATTTTGTCTGTCCAGGTGCCCTTTATGTCGGTCCAGAGGGTCCTCGACACCTGAGGGGCCCTTCCGGATCCTCAAGGTCCGCAAGGGCCTGGAGGACCCCCTTCGACCATCCAGGGAGGGTGCAGCTGCCATCTCCATCCCCTCCCCCTGGCTACCCCACCAGGTCAGGGGCCTTTTTCGGCGTGGACTCCGCTGACAGCTCAAAGACCCTTCATATTAGCCGGAGCCCTCTCCGTCAGCCCGGAGGCCATTCCAACTGTCCAACAACTAGCCAAGGGCCCTCAAAATCTTCCTGAGGGCACTCTAGGCACTCCGCTGACTAGGGACCCTCTTCATCGTCCCAGGACCCTTTCCGTCAGCCCGGGACTCCTTTCGTCGGCCCAGGGGCCCTACACGTCGTCACACCGACGCCTTGGGGGGATGGGCTCTTGCGGGACTCTCAAGAGGGTCACCTGTAGGGCCCCTTCAGACCCTCCAGATGGGGGGGGCGGTGGCTGCTCTCTTCGCCCCCTCCCCTTGGCTACGCTACTGCATTTAAGCTCAACAGGGCTTTTTAATTATCGAGGTTTACAAACTTATCGCCTGTGTGACGGAAACTATCTCACTCTCCTTCCTCCAGAATGTCCTCTGTACTCTCAGCTCAGCTCAGCTCGTTTGTGCTTACATCCTCCACATCCGTGGCAGAAATATTTAGAGCGCCTGAGAGGTGGTGCCAGATTCCAGACACGCTCGTGCCAGATTCCCTGAAGCTCTCCGGAAAAGCCGGGCGGCGAGCTTGGCTTATTAGTATGTTCTAAGCGGCGGCCAGGTTGGGCGGCGGCCAGTTTCCGCCAGCGTCAGTCACACGCCCGCTCGGCGCCTGCCTGTGGGTTATCGCCACTTTCCGAAAGCCTTGGCGGCAGCGGTATTGATTAACAGGTGACACTGGATTGCAGCGGAGAGCGGTGGCTGCCACCGCTTGCTCCTGTCATGTCCCGAGCGCGACGGTGGTGCCCAGTCCCCTCCGGATGGTGTGCTCCAATTGCTGTCTCTCTCGCACTCACACTCATCACACAGTCGCTCACACTTATCACACACTCGCTCACACTCACGACGCACTCACCCACATTCATCACACAATCGCTTACACTCATCACACACTCACTCACATTCATCACACCGTCGCTGACACCCATCACACGCTCACTCACACTCATCACACACACACACGCGCATCACACATTCACTCACATCCATCACACACTCACTCATACGCTCACCACACACCCGTCCAGCCGCCAAATATCCCTTTCATTGGGGCACACGTCCACCCAGTAATGCTCTCACTCAGTCAGTATGTCTCATTCACTGACGTGTTCACGTTGCTCACTCCCTCGCTTACTCCCTCGCTCACTTCCTCGCTCACTCCCACGCTCACTCCCTCGTTCACAAACTCATTGCAGTGACCGACTCAGGGCGAAAAGGTCCCCAATTTGAGTGTGTTGTGACGGGCTTCTGGGACAGAGTCAATGTTCCGTGACGTCAGCGGTTGACGTCAGCGTTCCGTGACGCCAGCAGCTGACGTCAGTGTTTCGTGACGTTAGCGGCTGACGTCAGCGTTCCGTGACACCAGCGGTTGACGCATGTGAAACTCCAAGAGTAAACAGCTTCGTTCGATATCAAGTCATAACCACCATTCACTCATTGACTCGCTCACCCATTCACAACTCACTCAAAGTCATGTTATCCAGTATGCTATCCAGTATGTTATCCAGTATGTATCCACAACTCACTCGAAGTCATGTTATCCAGTATGTTATCCAGTATGTTATCCAGTAGGCAAACACTCACAACCGCTTACTGAAGCACTCGTTTGTTCACTTACTCACTCGCCCACTCGCCTACTCATTTGATCACTCCTCTCCTCCCTTTCCTTCTCTCTCTCTCTCTCTCTCTCTCTCTCTCTCTCTCTCTCTCTCTCTCTCTCTCTCTCTCTCTCTCTCTCTCTCTCTCTCTCTCTCTCTCTCTCTCTCTCTCTCTCTCTCTCTCTCTCTCTCTCTCTCTCTCTCTCTCTCTCTCTCTCTCTATCTATCTATCTATCTATCTCTCTCTCTCACATACACACACACACACACACACAAACGCTCATATATATATATATATATATATATATATATATATATATATATATATATATATATATATATATATATATATATCTATGTACATATATACGTCTGTGTATGTATATATACAGACATACATATATAATATATATTCATAGACATTTCATTGCCCGGCACCCATCACGTAAGTCGCCGAACTGCGACTGGTGAAGTGCGGTTGGCAACCGAACAAGAAGGATTTCTGCTACTTCAGCCGTGTCGGTGCCTTGGTGTTTGGCGCTTAACCGAATACTTTACCGCGCAAAGTATTCGGTTAAGATTACGCCGTTGAGCTGAATTTTTCCGAACGGGTAGTGGAACTGGGGCCGATGCAACAAACTCAGTTTCGCACAGGCATTATTCCTATGCAGCCATCCCGTTACACAATCGGATTATTAAGCATCCGAATATGAAACTTACTATTATATGGATACGATTGGAGTTTGTGTTTAGTTTACACGAGACAAACACACACACACACACACACACACACACATATATATATATATATATATATATATATATATATATATATATATATATATATATATATATATATATATATATGTATATATGCACATAAGATACAGATAAGGAAATGTTTGAATGTACGGGTATAATTAGGCTAAGGCCTGATGGTTCGCAAAGATCTTCCTGGCCTCAAATTCATGGAGATCTACGCAGTCCCTAGGGCTTTACATGTGTTCTTCCTGTCGCCATCCGTCACCATTTGGATCCTCTCAAGACAACAAAATAAATATTTCATCCATCACTCTCAGGCTATCTCTTGTGGAGGATATTTGTGGACCCAAACATTGCTAAGCGACCAATGCGTTTTCAGGGATGCAGATCTAAAGCTCTTCCAAATAGTGCATCTATTAATCTTCTGATCATTCCAATCAGTTCGACGCAAACTCGACTGTTATTTACTGGAAGACGCTCGGTTGTCTCAGATTCATTTTATTGTTCGCATTGCACTTTATTCTCCTAACTCTTGCATCTTATTCGTCTTCATGTTCCCTCAGCGCTTCTTCAAGATGGGCGATGGTCTGCAGCTTAACGTTCCTTTTCTGTTTTGAGCGTCCGCGCTTTCCTGCGAACAGGCACCTCTTCTCCCGATGTTCAGCTCGCAAAGAATGCTTCCTCTACAGCCCAGAGTGACTTCTGTGTACTATCTGTGGATGAATGCACGACCATTGCTCCCCTACTTAGTCCTCAGGCGTACTGTACATTCATGCAACATTTTTTTTCTCGAATGCTAAGTGCCTGTAACAAGCCTCGTAAAATTCGCGTGTAGATGATGGCGTGCTACCATCGCGCTATTTTACCAGGACTTCTCAGTACCATAAATCCCGGCCACTCGCCGCGTGAACAGGCTACTGCGCATGACACTCGTTCACTCTGTGTCCGGACATACTTCAGCTCTTCTCGCTCTGTCTTTTTCGGCTGCGCCCGCCCTGCCCTGCCGGTGACACGTGGCCTCTGTGGCCGCTCACCTTCGCGTCACGTGTCCGGTGGCGTCTGACCTGATATCTGGCATGTCATTTCAGTACGAGGTGTCCCTGCCGACTCCAGTAGAGGTGCGACGCTTGAAGCCATTTCCGTTAATGTATAGCCTTTACCCGAGAGATGTGCGTAGATTAGCCAAGGTATATCGGTCGTGCGTGCGTGGCGTGTGCGCGTGCAGTGCCGGCTGATTGCCGTTACCCGTGTCGATGCGTGCAGTGACGCTCACCCGCTCGTGCTGTCTCCCTCTCTCTCTTTCTCTATCTCTTCCCGTCTCTCTGTGTTTGTATCTTTCTCTATTCTACTCTCACTGTGTCGCTCCCTGTTTCTCTATTCTACTCTCACTGTGTCGCTCCCTGTTTCTCTATTCTACTCTCACTGTGTCGCTCCCTGTTTCTCTATTCTACTCTCACTGTGTCGCTCCCTGTTTCCGTCTGGACGCACCGTCCGCTCTTTGGGAGCACTCTCGCGTGGTTTGTCGTGTCGCCTGGCCGGCGCTCGTACTGGGCGTACGGGCACGCCGCGCCGAGTCCGGTCGCGCCGTGGGCTGGTGTCACCCCTGCCTGTTGCCGACACACGCTCTGTAGCTACGACGCCGACGTCAGCTGGCGTTGACGCGCGTCCTCCCGCCCCTTCTTCTCGGCCAATCCGTCCTCGGACGGCTCCCACGCGCCGGCAGTCGGAAGCCTTTCGCGTGCGGTGGTCGCTTGAACTGCAGTCTGTGATTCATCAGGGGAGGAATTCTCGCCCGCTGGACAGCAAGCAGCCGCGTTCCTTCCGTCGCGAAGTGTGTCATGTTTTAGCCTCCGCATAACCGTGCGGAGCCTTCTCGAAAGCCTGCGTAAAAGCCTGTGTCTTATCGAATTGGCCGAGGAGAAAGCCGGCTGCGCGCGGCTTTCAGCCCTCTTCGCTTCCGTGCAGAAGTTTCCCTCTCTAGATGGCAAGTGACTTCAGCTTGAGTGGCTTCCTCTTGAGCAACATCGACGCCAGCAGAAACCGCAAGGGCTGGGGCACCACCGCGGCCCGAATCCCGAAAAGTGGACGCCTGCTGTCGTATTGATCGCACAGCGTCGCTCAAAATTTCAGCACTCTTCAGTCGGGTTTCTGCTGGCATCCAGTGCTAGTTTGCTGAGTGGTGTGTGTCTGCATTAATTACTTCCGCTTGGGTCTGTGTGTGTGTAGGCGTTCTCCACATCGTGACGTAATAGCGTGCGGTTATCCTCTGTGTGAATGTGTGTTTGAATGCAATGACGCATCTGTGGTGGCGTTTGTGTCTGGCCCTTGCGTTTCGTGGTTGTGTCTTGCTAACGCTCCAGCTATATGATAATCAGCGACAAGGAGGGGCTTTCCCCTGCTGACTGCTTCCAGGCAGCATAAGCTATTGCCGAATTCTTGGTAATTTGTGCGTTAAAATTTAATTGGTATCCACAAAAATATACTGCCAGATGTTGGCCGGTTTCGCAACTCTACCATTAGCGGAAGTAGGCCAAGCCGACTTGCTTGCTTTTCAGCAAGCCAGAGAAAACTACTAGCCTCCCTCATTACGACGCTGCTCTAACTTCGGCCGACTCATCTCCCGTTATTGTTCGGCCGCGTTGCAAAGCACGGGCGCGAACGTTCCGGTTCCGCGACGACCGAGCCGCGCCGCATGCGATCTGTGCCGGACTCGGAGCACCCACCGTCGCGCCGAGAGTGTGAGCGGCGCACGTGCTGACCGGGCGTGTGCGTGCGTGTGTTTTCAGTACAACCTGGACTTCCGTGGCCTGTCGCCGCGCGGCCCCTCCGCGTCGTCGTACCGCGGCTCCGAGGCGACCGACGACGTCTTGGGCTCATCCTCGGCCGCCGGCGGCACCGCTTCGCAGTCGGCGTCGTCCGACCCCAACATATGACAGTTGGGGATGGCTCGGAGGGGCAAGGGCGACCCCCGCCGCACGCGGGTGTCGTTCTTGCTCTTCTAAGCCATCGAGTCAGCTAGGGTTGCATAGCGAGCCGGTCGCAGCGCCACCTTGGAAGCACCTGTTCCAGAATTTGCCGCCAGGTGGCAGACGCGAGCGTACGGCTGCGGTGCCTCCGCATAACACTTCCTAAAGCTAGATGATCGATGTCTAGCTGTACATAGAGCATGGTACGCCCAATGCAGTGTCTTCCATGACACTAGAGTGTTGCGTCTGGCTTTCCATAAGACAGTCATGCTTGCCGGCAGGGCTTAAACTGTAACGCAAAGACGGTCGTTTCTTCTGCTGACCTGCACATTAATTGCTTTCCCGTAGCGTATCGCTGCAAGGCGGCGCAAATGACCTTTATGGTCCGGCACGCAAATTAAAAAAAATCGACTCCCCCCCCACCCGTATCGCTGCGGATTGGAACAGTTTGAAAGAGTGAAGGATGGCCGTTATGCATTATGCTTACAATTATACGTCTCTTGATAAATTTCCAATACTTCGATGGAATGATCTTATCAAGGGCAAATATGTGACCAAGTTGCCTATTTGTTTTTTAATAAAAGTATTACACCGAAACGCTGAACATTTATATAGTGATGCTTCAATCTGAAATACAAGCATTGCACATTGCTGCCATCCTAAGCTCGCTCGTAGCGTATCTTCGGAAAGCACATTTGGCAAAGTGACAATAATGTTTCCAGATGTGCTGCGATCAATTTTATAACCAGGCCCAAGATGGATATTGATCACAATTCAATGTTTCCCGCTCAGGTGGCCGAAGATAATCGTGAAGAAAGTCCAGGTTTTTCAACGCGGGAGGATTCCAGGCCTTCACGCTTTTTTCATCTTCTTTCGACTGTCCCCAAACATTTACTCTTGCTTTCTGTAACGCAATGCATCTGGAATAATCCCCTGCTCTTTGAATGCTCCTTTTACATTGTAGCTGATCTTCAATCACTTTTGCTTGCAATGAATTCGCACCGCAAGTTGACCACCAAATCAGCAGGAACCAAAAAAATACTGTCGAAAGTGCATGAACTTTCAGATGGTATGATTTCTGGTAGAAAATACTTTTCGTTGAACTGGGGACATGCGTTACTTCAAGGCAAATTATTGAAACGTCCAGTTAATAATGCTTTATTGCACTCGTCCCCTGCTGAAGTCTTTGTTAACCTGGTCATCACACACATATACCATCTACGTCTGGTCATCCACACACATATACCATCCACGTCTGGTCATCCACACACATATACCATCCACGTCTGGTCATCCACACACATATACCATCCACGTCTGGTCATCCACAATACCATCTACGTCTGGTCATCCACACACATATACCATCCACGTCTGGTCATCCACACACATATACCATCCACGTCTGGTCATCCACACACATATACCATCCACGTCTGGTCATCCACACACATATACCATCCACGTCTGGTCATCCACACACATATACCATCCACGTCTGGTCATCCACACACATATACCATCCACGTCTGGTCATCCACACACATATACCATCCACGTCTGGTCATCCACACATACATATACCATCCACGTCTGGTCATCCACACACATATACCATCCACGTCTGGTCATCCACACACATATACCATCCACGTCTGGTCATCCACACACATATACCATCCACGTCTGGTCATCCACACACATATACCATCCACGTCTGGTCATCCACACACATATACCATCCACGTCTGGTCATCCACACACATATACCATCCACGTCTGGTCATCCACACACATATACCATCCACGTCTGGTCATCCACACACATATACCATCCACGTCTGGTCATCCACACACATATACCATCCACGTCTGGTCATCCACACACATATACCATCCACGTCTGGTCATCCACACACATATACCATCCACGTCTGGTCATCCACACACATACGTCTGGTATCCCACACATATACCATCTACGTCTGGTCATCCACACACATATACCATCCACGTCTGGTCATCCACACACATATACCATCTACGTCTGGTCATCCACACACATATACCATCCACGTCTGGTCATCCACACACATATACCATCCACGTCTGGTCATCCACACACATATACCATCCACGTCTGGTCATCCACACACATATACCATCCACGTCTGGTCATCCACACACATATACCATCCACGTCTGGTCATCCACACACATATACCATCCACGTCTGGTCATCCACACACATATACCATCCACGTCTGGTCATCCACACACATATACCATCCACGTCTGGTCATCCACACATATACCATCCACGTCTGGTCATCCACACACATATACCATCCACGTCTGGTCATCCACACAATATACCACCACGTCTGGTCATCCACACACATATACCATCCACGTCTATCCACACACATATACCATCCACGTCATCCACACACATATACCATCTACGTCTGGTCATCCACACACCCACACTATCTATATCTAGTCCCCCAGCCTGGTTATCCACACATATACCATCCACGTCTGGTCATCCACACACATATACCATCACTATACCATCCACGTCTGGTCATCCACACACATATACCATCCACGTCTGGTCATCCACACACATATACCATCCACGTCTGGTCATCCACACACATATACCATCCACGTCTGGTCATCCACACACATATACCATCCACGTCTGGTCATCCACACACATATACCATCCACGTCTGGTCATCCACACACATATACCATCTACGTCTGGTCATCCACACACCCACTATCTATATCTAGTCCCCCAGCCTGGTTATCCACACACATATACCATCCACGTCTGGTCATCCACACACATATACCATCCACGTCTGGTCATCACACACATATACCATCCACGTCTGGTCATCCACACACATATACCATCCACGTCTGGTCATCCACACACATATACCATCTACGTCTGGTCATCCACACACATATACCATCCACGTCTGGTCATCCACACACATATACCATCCACGTCTGGTCATCCACACACATATACCATCCACGTCTGGTCATCCACACACATATACCATCTACGTCTGGTCATCCACACACCCACACTATCTATATCTAGTCCCCCAGCCTGGTTATCCACACACATATACCATCCACGTCTGGTCATCCACACACATATACCATCCACGTCTGGTCATCCACACACATATACCATCCACGTCTGGTCATCCACACACATATACCATCCACGTCTGGTCATCCACATACATATACTTCATCCACGTCTGGTCATCCACACACATATACCATCCACGTCTGGTCATCCACACACATATACCATCCACGTCTGGTCATCCACACACATATACCATCCACGTCTGGTCATCCACACACATATACCATCCACGTCTGGTCATCCACACACATATACCATCTACGTCTGGTCATCCACACACCCACACTATCTATATCTAGTCCCCAGCCTGGTTATCCACACACATATACCATCCACGTCTGGTCATCCACACACATATACCATCCACGTCTGGTCATCCACACACATATACCATCTACGTCTGGTCATCCACACACCCACACTATCTATATCTAGTCCCCCAGCCTGGTTATCCACACACATATACCATCCACGTCTGGTCATCCACACACATATACCATCTACGTCTGGTCATCCACACACATATACCATCTACGTCTGGTCATCCACACACCCACACTATCTATATCTAGTCCCCCAGCCTGGTTATCCACACACATATACCATCCACGTCTGGTCATCCACACACATAATATACCATCCACGTCTGGTCATCCACACACATATACCATCTACGTCTGGTCATCCACACACCCACACTATCTATATCTAGTCCCCCAGCCTGGTTATCCACACACATATACCATCCACGTCTGGTTATCCACACACATATACCATCCACGTCTGGTCATCCACACACATATACCATCCACGTCTGGTCATCCACACACATATACCATCCACGTCTGGTCATCCACACACATATACCATCTACGTCTGGTCATCCACACACCCACACTATCTATATCTAGTCCCCACCACGTCTGGTTATCCACACACATATACCATCCACGTCTGGTCATCCACACACATATACCATCCACGTCTGGTCATCCACACACATATACCATCCACGTCTGGTCATCCACACACATATACCATCCACGTCTGGTCATCCACATACCCACACTATCCATATCTAGTCCCCCAGCCTGGTTGTCCAAAAATCCACCCTATCCATATCTAGTCCCCCAGCCTGGTTATCCACACACCCACACGTTCCATGTCTTGTCCCCCAACTTGGTTATCCACCCACCCACACTATCCACATCCGGCCATCCACACTATTCTTGGCGGGGTTATTTTGAAAATGTAACTATCGTTGCAGATAAAGAATATGGAATTGCGTTGCGGGCCAGGGGCTCTAAATATAAAACAAGACGTTTAAGTACACAAGTTCATGAGTGTAGAAGCAGCCAATCAAATTGGGCGGGGAAGTCGATTTTAGGCCAATTCTCTCCAGTCAATGCCATGAGGTTAATGGTTAAGATCGGAGAAAATTTGGGTGATATACCCTTCCCCTAAAGATAATGTACCCATGCAAAGGTCAATGCAGAATGGAGTTTACATGGCAAAATGGACATATTCGCACCAGCAATGAATTGTGTTCCATTATGCAAATGAGATGGAGTGAATTTGTGGGAACAGTGTCAACAGGTATATGGGTGATGCTGTGGCGGAGAAGACACCTGACCGATCCAGAAGCATTGCTTGGTGATAATGTTCCTAACAGTTTCTTGGAGAAAGCATGCCTTAAATCTCCTCAAATGGCAAGCGTGTTCAAGACGAATAGCCTTACCTCAGCAAAACATGCTTACCTTCTGGACCGATTTCCATCGGTGTATGGATCTGCGGTCGTGATCGGAATCTCCTGTAGAGCTCAGCTAATTAATCCTAGTACACACTTCAGAGCAATGGAGTTAGCTGCAGGAGTACAGCTCAGCTAATTAATCCTAGTACACACTTCAGAGCAATGGAGTTAGCTGCAGGAGTACAGCTCAGCTAATTAATCCTAGTACACACTTCTGAGCAATGGAGCCAGCTGCAAGCACGAGCCAGACCACCGGTCTGAACGGCTCCGTGAGTCCCTGGGCTTGGCGTGCTTGGCGCCTCGACCCGCTTCTGGCACGGTACGCAGCGCCCTCGACGGCAATAGTCTCTCGGCGTCCCGGCCGCCCCAGTAGCCGTCTGGGCGGCGGCTGGGGCGGCGGCTGGGGCGGCGGCTGCAGCCCAGGCGGCCGTGTCGGCGGCCGTGGAGACGCCGCACCGGGTGTCCGCCAGTCGCGCGCTCTGTGTCCGCATCGCTGCCACCTGCCGCTCCCACTGCGTGTCTAGCAATACTACTGCCAAACGGTGACGTCACGAGAGTGAGCGCGCACGACGCCGCGCGGCCGTCGGCTGGCGCGCTTTCGTGTGGTTGGCGCGCTTTCGTGTGGTTGGCGCGCCGGCTGCAAAATGTGCTCAGTCGCTCGCACGCCGCGGCGGCGCACCTACATATCAGACGGCGGCCGACTGTGAGACGCCACACTGCGGCCGGGTGTGACGTCACACTGGGTGTGACGTCACAGCGCGGCGCCACACCGCGCCGCGGGTGGCCGCCGCGATAAGCTACGTTTGAGTTCCCCGGTGTGTCGGCGCCCGGCGGACGGCGCGCGTGTGAAAATCATAAAAATGAATGCTTCCAAAAATGTTAGCGTAAGCATCTCAGTGGATTACTTGCCAAGCTAGCTCAAAGTTGTTATACAATAAATTATCGTAACCATGTTAGATGTAATTTATTGTTGTTAAAACGTTAGCCAGGGTGGAATGTGCGAAGCTCACATGACGTATTGTTATGATTAGTACCTGGTTGAGCCGGTGTTAGTGATTTGTTGACTGCGTAACGGACGGTTCTCGACGGATCGACAACGCTTGGATCGCTTTGAGTGCGGGCATCCCATGCAAATAGTAGCACGAGATGGGAGAGGCGTGCCGCTGGACACTGTGCTAGCCATCTGCCTTCGCGGTGGACTGCATGGGCGTAGGAATCTCCAGCAAGTGGGCGCCGGACAAGGCAAACATTTCAGGCCGAACATCTCTTCGTTGCCCATGATGCCATGCACCATGTGCTGATGTCCTTGTCCTACAATTTTGCAAGAAGCATACGACACGTGTCGACTTTTCTTGGCCGCACAGTTCCTACTCCTATGCAGACTTGAATATCGATCCAAAATTTCCGAATGCCACCTGAACATCGACTCGCCTATCCCCGCTGCGTTTGTTCTACATGTGTGTGTGTGTGTGTGTGTGCCTATGTTTTTTTCTAGCGGATGGAAGAGATGCCGTGTGTATGTTCAATTTCTGCGACCTGTCGCATCGTTACATTGTTGTGTTATCAATGACCGGCTACGTTCTCGTGCACTTTGTTGACTTCCTCGGATGGATGTGTCGATACGTTGTGGGGGGGGTGTTCGGCGAATATCGTGTGAAATGCTGCTGGAAGGTTTTAAAAGTTGTATATTTTGAACGGTATTAATAATAAATTATCGCTGTGTAAGTGTTCCTGTTTCATGCTGTGCTCTGGCACAAATTTGCGTGCGACGCGCCCATGCATGCGCACACGTGCTGGACTCTGTGTGACTGTGGACTCGTGCTGGACTCTGCTGGACTCTGTGTTGGATCGTGGCGCATCCTCGGGAGTCGGAAGCCATGTTGGGGATCAGCAGATGTCACAATTTGTCCCAGGTGGCAGCAGTGTAGACAGTGTGTGGAGACGTCATCAGGTATTGCGGAGACTACTCTACTTAACAGCGACACGTCTTCGTATTTGCACGACTACTAACTAACTACTACTGACTGACTAGGTTGCGATTATTCAAGCACTATGTTTTATTCATGTTGGAGATGAAGCCCTACATCTTATTTTAACAGACTCGTTGAGTAGCCTTCGGGCCCTTTTCAACCATCAAACAATTTTGTTCAAGAAATCCTAGCACGTCTGACAGTATTTGGTAAAGTGGGCAAGATAATTATCCTCTGTTGGGTACCGAGCCACACCGGCATCACGGAAAATGAGCTGGCTCACGCTGCTGCCAAGCGTGCCGCGCAGTCATGTAGGACTCGAGCTCTGCCTCTCCCCGCCAGAGATTACTACGCAAATGTAAATGCTTTCCTTCAAGGAAAGTGGCAAGAAAGCTGGAACTCCCAAATTTTAAACAAACTCCGGTCCATCGAGCCAGTTCTGGCACCGTGGACAATAGGACATAATCGCTAAGAAAGCGTAGGAGAGAAGAGGATATTCTGGCACGCTTGCGAATAGGGCACACGTATGCAACGTACGGTTACCTATTGAGAAGGGAGGCCACGCCACGCTGTTCCCGATGCGGCTCACCGATGACAGTTCTACACATACTGTTGTCATGCCCCAACTTCATAATAGAACGAAGACGTCACTTCGGTTCCAATTTCTACGAGTTGTCGTACTGTGATGTTTTAGGTGACAATTCGGAGATCATCCAGACAGGTCAAATATATCGATATCTCTCGACTGTTCAGTTGGATGTAAACTATCCCTTCCAAAAATAGACTCATGCCACCTAGTGTAATGTGAAAGAACGAGTTATGGGCGCTACATAGCCAGTAGCAGTTGAGGCGCCCCTAAGCCCAAATAATCAATCAATCAATCATGACTACTAACTAACTACTACTGACTGACTACTAACTACTACTGACTACTAACTAACTACTACTGACCGACTACAAACTAACTACTACTGACTGACTACTAACTAACTACTACTGACTGACTACTAACTATTTACGTACAACTTCTTTATACCAGTAATAGGGTGTTATTCGGGGCGCTGGACGAGAGGAGGTAAGAAAGAGGAAAAATGAGACTCATCTGCTGAGCGGGCACCGTGGCCAGACCGGGAGCATGAGACTCATCTGCTGAGCGGGCACCGTAGCCAGACCGGGAGCATGAGACTCATCTGCTGAGCGGGCACCGTGGCCAGACCGGGAGCTTTATGAACGGACCGCAACTGTGCTCTCTTGGCAGCTCGTGAACACACTACGTTAAATAATTGTGAAAGTGCAGGCATTTATTTCAACAATAAGCAAAGATTATTTCGATAACTCGGCACGGGGCATTCAAATTTGTGATGCGTGTACTGAGAACTTTTGTCGTGCCTACCTTTATTCGCAGGGAGTAGGAAGAGACTCACTCGATTTTGCCTTCCGTTCGTAATCAGATCGAGACATTACGTTTACTCATATGGTCCATCTGGTGGGCCGAAGTCGCATAGGGGCCCCCCGACATGAAAGAGGGGTGTCCAGCAGTACGGGGAGTATCCGAAGCCGTGAAAGAGGGCCCCTGAGCCGATGAAGGGGGCCCGGATCGGACATGCAGGGCCACGAGGTCGGCCTTGGCTCACGCTGATGGAAAATGGCCCAAGGCTGGCAGCGAGTCTAAGGTCGATGAAGAGGCTCCCGAGCCCGAAATCTGCCCAAGCTGAAGCAGAGGTTTACCGTTGTTACGCAAAGGGCTTCCGACCCCATTGAGAGGCCTGGGCTGTTAAAAAGCGGTGGCTTAGCCAAGGGTTGAAGGGACGCAAAGGGCTTGTTACGCAAAGGGACGAGTACGAGGAGCCCTCCAGGTGACCGACTTAAGTGGCCCGGACGAACCCCCAAGGTGTGGATAAAAACATAACTGGGAATATGTAAAATGCATCCAACAGTTTGTGTGGAAATGGTCCTTGAGACCTGGAGATGTCCACTCTGGAGGCTGACGATGGCTGTGAAGAAAAGAGCTGGAGAGCTGGAATGTGCAATGACGACAACTTCAAGCAGAAGTCTTTCGGAATGCGTTCGGCTTCTATGTGTCTGGACTTGTCGAGTCCTGTCATGAACGATCGAACTCGTCGAGTCCAGTTATGAACGCTCCGAGCGGAAGCCGTCGCCTGTTGGCCGGCGTTGACATCGGCATTTGACGCCTCGATCCTCGGCCATGGCCGGGGGTGTTATGCAAAGTCAGTTTCCGTTCTCGCGGGCGGCGACGGCCGGTCGGCAGATGCTGTGTTACTGCGCCGTGTCACTATTGCGACATCCATGACAGTGTGGCCGAGCGGTGTGCACGACAAACCCTGGTCAGATAGTCGTCGCAGGGTAGCCGAGGAAGACAGACGCGGCTGAGCGGCAGAGATGAGCGAACCGCCCGGTTGTGCGGCTGTCCGTCACTGGTGCCTGTGGAAACCTGGAGGCATAATCTCGCTGGTGTTTGCTTTTCTTGGATTGGAGAAACTGTTGAAACTGTTGTTCAAGTGGTCGCCGTTTGGTTGATTATCAGCCCGGTCAATACAAAAACTTGCAATTGATAATCAATTACCTGACAAGCGCTACAGACCCTATCACTGCCAGGCGAAACGAACTTGTATACAAATGCCTATGCTGGCTGGAAAGACCAGTCTTGGCTGGAAAGGAGCCCCAGCAGCTCAGGCCTAAACAGGGCCCTGAGGACCCCGTAGGGGCGGTTCTGGTCCTTCAGCCAGTGACCGGTATCAATGTCACGTGTTCAGCCGGTGATAGGCAGCAATGTCACGTGACCAGCCAGCTGGCTGTACGGTGGCATCGGCTGTATTTCGAGGCGCAAAACGTTGCCTACAGAATTACTGCACGACATTAGGACAGTGTACTTCACCTAAAGAACTCGTCCACGCTTTCACAATCATCAATTGGCACGGAACACGACAGCCCACGCTGGGCATCCATATCACATCCACACAGCCCACACTGGGCATCCATATCAGATCCACACAGCACACATTGGGCATCCATATCAGATCCACACAGCACACATTGGGCATCCATATCACGTCCGCACAGCCCACACTGGGCATCCATATCAAATCCACACAGCCCATACTGGGCATCCACACAGCCCACACTGGGCATCCATATCACATCCACACAGCCCACATTGGGCATCCACATCACATCCACACTCCCACACTGGACATCCATATCACATCCACACAGCCCGCACTGGGCATCCATATCACATCCACACAGCCCATACTGGGCATCCACACAGCCCACACTGGACATCCATATCACATCCCACACTGGACATCCATATCACATCAACACTCATGGGCAATGTGCACATGTTGAAACATACACGTGCATGGCACAGGGACGTCTCCCTGTGCCCCACATTATACCACCTCTATGGATCAGGCTGGGTTGGGACAGGTCCGCCCACTTCCATGGTAATGGAAGCTCCGACCCTGTCCGGCTAGGCAAATGATACCAGATGAAATTAATCTAGGGTCCATTAAATTATAATTGCATACTAACTTTTTGTCATATCCAAATCCAAACCAGGGATGGAGGTATGAGTTACTGGAAATTGTTTTCGTTTCTCAGTCAACAGTGTGAAGCTATTTCTGGTAATTGGCCATGCATTTACTTGACTTCACCGCAAGCCATGGGATTTGCCATTTGCTCAGCGCTGGCCATGTGACCAAATGTTGCACGGTGACCGCGGCCCAGTCGCGTCTCATTCCCAAGCCTGCTGTCACCGATGTGGTCGTCACGATCCGTGGCGAATACGCTTCTCGCCTTACAACTTGTCCATAGCAGCTCGCTTCCCACTCTCTTTCATAACACCCCCACACATCGCACTCTTCCCCAGCACCTCTCACTTCACACTCGTCCAGGGCATCTCTAATCACATTCGTCCAGAGCACCTCTCATATCACGCTCGTCCAGAGCATCTCTCACATCACGCTCGTCCAGAGTATCTCTCATGTCACACTCGTCCAGAGCATCTCTCATATCACACTCGTCCACTCGTCCAGAGCATCTCTCATGCCACACTCGTCCAGAACAATCCTCACATCGAGCCTCGCTGTGGCTATGACACGACATCCAGCGCCACTGTGGCCCACGCCAACAGACCACGACTAGGAGCTGCCACCAGCTCAGTGCCTACCCAGACGTCCGGCCACATCAGCCAGCTGCACGGCAGAAGTCACACCTGGTTCGGCCACATCAGCCAGCTGCACGGCAGAAGTCACGCCTGGTTCGGCCACAACCACTGCACGGCAGAAGTCACACCTGGTTCGGCCACATCAGCCAGCTGCACGGCAGAAGTCACGCCTGGTTCGGCCACATCAGCCAGCTGCACGGCAGAAGTCACACCTGGTTCGGCCACATCAGCCAGCTGCACGGCAGAAGTCACACCTGGTTCGGCCACATCAGCCAGCTGCACGGCAGAAGTCACACCTGGTTCGGCCACATCAGCCAGCTGCACGGCAGAAGTCACACCTGGTTCGGCCACATCAGCCAGCTGCACGGCAGAAGTCACACCTGGTTCGGCCACATCAGCCAGCTGCACGGCAGAAGTCACGCCTGGTTCGCGCTTGCCACTTCTCAGGCCGTGCACGCGAATGATGACATCACAAAACCGCCATGTTATCTACCGGGTGTCCAGGCCACCCGGAGCGCTTGTTCGAATAACTACGTTAGACATGGTTGCCGCATAGGTGGCATTTTGGTCATTGCAGTCTTACAGCGGAACACCCAGGCAAGGCTTCTCAAAGCATTCGTCCACGGAGCACCGGGACACGTCCACCTCGTGCCATTGCGCATAGTGACGACTAATAGCCGATATCTACTACACACAATCTAAACAGTCCGCACCTACTCGCTGTACAGTCTTATTGCATCTTGTGATAAGAACGTGAAGCTCTGTATGCGTATCTGACCGAATTTACTGGCTGCGTCCACTTTTGGTAACTGCGCGTGTACTTAAATGCGGATCAAATGAACCAAGTAATCTACGCATGGACGTCGTCCATCATCATCACAATTATTCCACCCTGGCCACTCTATTTCTGATTGGACCTCGTCCTGGATCCCGTCCCGGACACAGCGGGGGCGCAGGGTTCGGCAGGCAGAGCATCCTCCGCAGTGGCGCCGCCGGACACGCGGGACACTCCGGAGTGGCGCCGCCGGACACGGGGGACACTCCGGAGTGGTGTCGCCGGACACGGGGGACACTCCGGAGTGGTGTCGCAGCCGTCACTCCGACCTGCCGGGCAGGCGCGGACCCACACGGAGTGACACCAATGCGCCTGACTCCGCGAACGTTCACCAGACGTTCACCTGCTGCATTTCCGGCCGAGCCTCAGTTGCGCTGCGACGGCACACGCCACCCCGCCCATCCCCCGCCCATCCTCCCCCCTGCCCCGCCGTCCGGCGACATATCCAACCCGTCCGGTGCCGAGTTCAGGGCTTGCCCGATATGGTCGAGAAGGCGTGGAACGACGAGTCGGGCAGCGCCGCCACCAGCGCCGTCGGCTGGCCGCGCGCGCGCACGCACAGCACGGCCGTGGCGATGGCGGCGACGAGCAGCAGCAGCAGGATCAGCGCCAGGCCGACGACGAACGTCAGCACGGACAGGCACACCGTGTCGCGGTGGGCGGCGGCCGCCTCGCCGGCCAGCAGGGTGCGCGTCGCCTCGGTCAGGGCGATGTCCTGCGGCGCCACGACGCGCAGCCGGCGCGCCAGTCGCACCGGCCGGCGCGACAGCGTCCGCTGCACTGCCGCCGCCGTCGTGTTCAGCGCGCGCCGCGAGCGCTCCAGCGCGCGCGACACCTGCGGCCGGGTCGGGTCGGCGGGTCAGGTGGCCGGTCACGGGTCGGCGGGTCAGGTGGCGCGTCGCGGGTCGCGGGTCGCGCAAGTTGCAGCGAGCTCACACCAGGGGTGGATTTGTGTTTTGGGATGTTGGATGTGGAGAGAGAAACGTCACGGCTAGCATATTTGTGAAACGTGGTTTTCTTCTCTTTGACATCAGAAGCCCATGTGTGTACATGCCATTGAGTTTCTGGAAGTTGTATCGAAGAGCAATACGTTTGCAGCCATTTCAAACAACAGCAGTGAATCTTTCCATAAGGAAGGGGAGGATAATTTCCAGAAGACAACGATGTTCTGGATGTCAAAAAAAATCCAGGAACTGGCTGTTGTCCAACCATATGTCAGATCGCTAGTCGGTCGGGTCCCACCACCGAGCTAATCAAGTCAACACACTGGTGGGTTAAAGTTAGGTGTAACCCAAGCAAGAAAATGCGGGCGGAACGACAAACTGATCTGGTGTGCATAAAGTTGGAACAATGCAGTAATCATAAAGCCAGAGCAATGTAGTAATCATAAAGCCGGAGCTATGTGGTAATCATAAAGCCAGAGCAATGTAGTTATGTCATAAAGCCGGAGCAATGTAGTAATCATAAAGCCGGAGCAATGTAGTAATCATAAAGCCGGAGCAATGTAGTGATCATAAAGTTAGAGCAATATAGTAATCATAAAACCGAAGCAATGTAGTAAGCTTGCACATCAAACGTAAACAAAGCTGCACTGCGGTGATCGCCAAGTACGCTCCATTTGCCACGGATATAATATTTACTGTTCCGATTGAAGTTATTATCCCAGACCAACACATGCTAATTATGTGAGCGGCCCAGTGACGTGTGCACTACCGACAGACGTATGACCTTTTCACTACTACCGTTGCAAACGCCACCTGGCATGCCTGTAATCATTGTAATCATACGCCACCTGGCATGCCTGTAATCATTGTAATCATACGCCACCTGGCATGCCTGTAATCATTGTAATCATACGCCACCTGGCATGCCTGTAATCATTGTAATCATACGCCACCTGGCATGCCTGTAATACGCCACCTGGCATGCCTGTAATCATTGTAATCATACGCCACCTGGCATGCCTGTAATACGCCACCTGGCATGCCTGTAATCATTGTAATCATACGCCACCTGGCATGCCTGTAATCATTGCGCCGCCGTGTGTGATCATGGCGGTACATTCGATAGGCGAGGGGTGCAAAAAGGTTGGGTCTAAAACCTCTGTGCCTGAACACAGAATGCCTGTTGAGGTGCCATGCACTGTTGCGGCGCGATATCAGCCGCCACTGCGGGATGTCCGGGAACACATTATGTGTGGCATCATGATGTGCATGCAACCGACATGTGTGGGCGATGAAGCATGACTTTAAGTGAGAGACTAAGAGTTACGACGCCTGGCATTAAGCTATGAGGAGCCAGTGATGCCTCAACTCCTGCTCTCCTCCTCTTCTCTCAAGCGCACATCACTATTCGAGCATTTTAACCATTAACTCCATGGCGTCGCACGGAAAAAAATCAAGTTAAAAGTCACTCTACTCCACTCCTCCACTGTTTTCGCACACTCCTAGGCTGAATTATCAGAACACCCAATCTTATGCAATCCCTGAACTCTCGTGAATGCATCTCTTCACATGCAAGCATCACTACTTTTTTCCAAAGTCCCAATAGTCCCAGGCATCCTCTGGCTTGTGCTATGTTTGGTTTAAATGTCGACAGCTGGTGGTGTCGAGCGTACCAGAACCCCTGGCAATATCAGTCATCTTAGCCTCCCATCCGTCACTCGCTCATAGCGTCACTCTGTGTGAATATTAGCACTGAATCGGGTGACTGGTCACGAAGCCAAGTGCTATTCTGATCTTGGACGTCATTCAATGCGGTGCTGTTGTGACGTCACCCAAGACGGAACTGCTCTGCCAGCACTGTTTTGACGTCACCTATGGCGAAACTCCTCTGTCGGCACTGCTCTGACGTTACCCAGGACGGCACTGCTCTGTTCGCACTGCTGTTATGGTGCCGTTGTCTTCACCTCGGTCTTCCACACACTGTGACACTGTACTCACATGTGACGTCGCTATCCTCACCTCGGTCTTCCACACACTGTGACACCATACTCACATGTGACGCCGCTATCCTCACTCGGTCTTCCACACACTGCGACACTATTCCTCACATTTGACGTCGCTATCCTCACTCGGTCCACCACTCACCGTGACACTATCCTCCTTGCAGAAGCCGCACTCGCCCTTACACAGGTCCAGGCTACATTCAATTATGACGTCCATTTGCTCCGGAAACTTGAACGCCGAGAAGTAGCTGAAACCGGTGCACAACCGAAAGTCATGCGGTGAAAATCGCATCAGTGCGCGCAACAGTGCATGTTGCCCGCCGTCTAACCAATTACCATTACCAATTACCAACTGACGAGCCCCTGTCGAGCTTCGGACCTCGTAATTATCGGATGATTGATGGACGATAGAAGTAAACCAAGATTGGTGTACGATAGAAGTAAATCGAGATTGGTGGGCGCGATATACCGTTTGATTCTCCGCAATTCAACTTCCTTTCTTAGTTGATGATACACCCTATGAACAGTAGGTGCAGCGTCCATTACTGGTGCAACTGTGTGAAAGTGTGTGACAGGTTGCCGAAACAAGTCGGACAATGCATGACATACGGAACACCTCAACTTAAATTCAGATATAGATCTTCGGAACTCAATATTCAAGAAACGTCTGTTCCTATAAATATATATATATATATATAAATATATCTTATGCATGCATATACACGCGCAACTCAGCTCGGATTTTGGCTCGCGCCTGTAGCCAGTTATGAGCCCACTGTTTGGAGGCAGAGGAGATCGGGTTCGTGTCGCACTCCCCAAACTCGCAGAGCGAGAACCCACTCAACGGCGACAAACGGTGCACAGGCACAGCGAGAGGGCGCACCTGTAGGCCATCACGCCATTGTCCTGCTTGGTCTTCAGCCACGGCGACAGCAGGTTCGGCTTCATGGTGCAGCCGACGTCGTCGGTGAGGTTGACGTGTGCCGTCCTGAAGCACAGCGTCACGCGTCACGGACGTGACGGTCGCCCGTCGGCGGCCACGTCACGCCAAGCCGACAGCGGGACGCGGAACAGCACGGTAAGCGCGAGCCGCGGTGGCGTCTGAGAAAACTGCACGCCAACTGTTCCCCGACTTGTATGGAGGATGTGATGTCATTGGTATGTAAGTTGCAGCATGAATCGATGAAGTTGGTTTTTGCATACTCGTTATTTGCCCTGCTATGATATATTACCTGCGTGCAAGAATTTCGGAAGAGAAAAAGAAAATACATGTCATAAAGCAATCTAAAATTGCTAAAAGATAGCATGTGTGATACGCTATATACGTATAAATATAAATATATATATATATATATAAATATAAATATATATATATATATATATATATATATATATATATATATATATATATATATATATATATATATATATATATATATATATATATATATCTAGATATATATATATATATATATATATATATATATATACATATATATATATATACATACATATATATATATACATATATATATATATATATATATATATATATATATATATATATATATATATATATATATATATATATATATATATATATATATATATATATATATATATATATATATATATATATATATATATATATATATATATATATATATATATATATATATATATATATATATATATATATATATATATATATATATATATATATATGTATATATACGCATATATATATATATATATATATATATATATATATATATATATATATATATATATATATATATATATATATATATATATATACGCATATATATATATATATATATATATATATAAATATATATATATATACGGTCTTGACACATGTCGGACGTCGTATCATATTGGACTCAATAATCGTGTATGGCGGGACAAGGGCTCAGCTCCTACCAGTGACCTACTGTATTTGCGTCATGGGAAGCAAACGGATTTGGAGGGACCCTCATACCCACACTCATAAAGAAAATTGTCCAGATTCCGGTAACTATCTTTTTTAAAGGGTTCAATTTTTGTAATGCAAGTAATTAGTGACCAAGTTCATTTTCCGGTGGAGGGACCCATGCTACCACCATCACTTCTGCGTCGCCGGCTTTCAGCCCCTCCCCTTTTCAAATCTATTATTCTGGTATGTCTTGAGAAGTCAGTTCACACTGCTGAAATTACGCCGGTACAAATCACTTTAAGATGTTAGATTGTCGGGTCGCAGCGCGATTTTTTGGTCAAGGTTCGCTGTACTGAGTTAGAGCTCCGACGTAAATTGTGATCCGTTGTGTTGAGACAAGCATTTCGGGCCACAGCGAGAGTTTGTTGGGCCCCGGTGGGTTTTTTGGGGCCACGACGCGAGGTTTTAGGCCCCGGTGCGATTTTTCGGGCCACGACGCGAGGATTCGCGTCCACGGCGCGAGGTTTTGGGGCCAAGACGCGAGGTGACGTGGCCCCAAGGATCCCGACGGAAATCGTTGGGCCCAGGACCTTTCTTGGGGGACCAACCACCTCTCAGGGAGGACGTTTTCCCCCATTTCCCCATTCGGTAGGCCACTGGCTCATTGACCTCTATATTGACCTAGACGGCCGACTCGCCGCCCGCCGCACGCTCCGCGTCCTATTCCGGCCGTTCCCGGCTGGAGGCGGCCGAGCGGCGGTAAATGGGCAAAAGATCCGGCGCGCCGCCCACTTCCATGCATTTTGGCTCTGGAATGACATGTTGTAAAGTGAAAAGTTGTTGGTAGATTTTGATAAAAAGTAGTGCAAAATGATGATGTGTTCATAATGAGCATATTGGAATGGTGAAACACCTTATAAAATTTTGTAATTGTTCTTTGGAGGTCTAACTTGTATGATCGTTTTGCCAACTTTGTGTGGTATTCGGCATGTGTACTCCATCTGGGAATGTTTGTAGTTGACAGCATATGTGTACTGTGTGTGCATCCTATATCCTAATCAAGGGCGGATCCAGGAATTGTCATGGGGGAGGGGTATTTGTCTGGGGGCGCCATTTCTTAGGAGGTGCACCCTGCGAAAATACCTGACGGGGCGCCTTCGGCCAAAAATCCATTTAGCCGGGGAGGGGGCGTACACTTGAGTATATTGAAAGGGTGCTTCTGGCTAAAAAAATATGAGGGGGAGCACCCGAGCCTTCCCGGAGGGGTGCGGGTTCCAAATTCCATGGGGACATGTCCCTGAATCCGCCGACCATCCCTGAATCCACACGACCATCCTGCAGGGCACGGGTTGACGTTCAGGCAGGGGTGTTGCTTTATATACTTTCGAGGGGGCAAGTGCCCCATCAATGTTGGCTTCCCCCCCTCCCCGCCAATAATTTTAAGCTTTAGCATGGGGCCCTATGGAGTGTGCTTCCCCAATCAATTTGGGCCTGCCCATTGCCTTCATGTATTTTGCCCCCCGCCAGAATAATTTTCAGAAATCAACATCCGTGTGCTCAGGACTTCTTCTTAAATTGTAGTTCTTTCTATCAGCCCGGAACCTCTTCCAATGGCGTAGCCAAGAGGGCAGGCGCAGATACAGGATTTTTTGCATGGAACGGGCACATCTGGAGCTACTGGATGAGCCCTCAGGGGTACCTTCAACTGAAAATTTCGAGAAGGGCGCACTCGAGGGTCTTGGAAGGGAGACTTCGGCTGAAAATTCAAGGGGATGCACTCAATGATTATAAGGGGCACATTTTCATCTCGAGGGGCGCCTTTAGCTGAACAATTAGAAGGGGTAGCACCCGAGCCTCACTGTAGGACCACTTTTCCTGCGCCACCTTGCCATGAGCGTGCACATATCCCCTGTGTCCTCTATATCCGTCTCTACAAGGGGATGAACGGCAGGGACGCGGCAGGTCGGAGTACAGGCTTAATGGGGAATAGATGATGTGGTTTTTGCTTCATATATGACTGTAGCATTTGAAAATGATAGTCCACCACCTAGAGCGCCCCAGCATCATCGCTCTACATCCACAACACACTGCGCAGCGTCTACCAGCGCCGACGTTTTGCCCATATGCGGCGCCGCCGTCGGGAACTTTTTGAAAAGTCGAGTCGGCCGTCTAGGTATATATGGAGGTCAATGCACTGTCTCCTACATCACCACACGGTGGCAGACTGGCCAAATTCACCCACACGGGCTCCTACAGCATCCACTTCAGTCTGGCAAATGGAGCTGGAAATTAGACGCCGACTGTTTTGGCTTCGTGGACCACATGGCTGCATTCAAGGAACGGTAATCTGTCCGCTGATCGGCCGGTCGGCTGAGGCTGCAACTTGCCAGTCTTCTTTGATTGCTCATTATGGCAATTTCGTGATTCGTGGCTTCAGGAACAACCGGCTCTGTTTAGCTTCAGGTCCTACCACCACACATAAAGCCACCCTAGGTGGCATTCGGGCCAGATTTACATTGTTAGTGCTCCGTCATTAGTGTTGCTAACGGGCCGAGACCTCAGTGCCGTTGGGTGAAAACTCAATTTACTTTGTGGCTTGGCATGAACTCTCTGATCATCAGAAGTCAAATCATGGTGATGATACGTGGTGAGATTGCATATATTGTGTGATGTTCATACACGTATTGCATGCATCATGCACGGTGGGGACAAGCTAATATTACGTAAAATATTGATAGATAAATTTGACCCGCTTCCAAAATTTAGAGGCACCTTTGGTCGCACCCAGGCTTGCTCGAACGTGAACGTGAGAAGGACGTTCTTCCTGCTCAGTATGAAGGATTTGAATTCGCTTGATTTTGTACTGTATGTACAACGTCATAGGAAATGCTTTTACCCTCCTGCATCGTAATGGGAAATTATTTTATCCTGTTCAGCAACAATATATTTTTCATCAGTTTTTCAAGTAGGCCGCTCACGCGGCCTCAACTGCATATGATAAAGCCATAACCTTGCCTGCATTAAACGGGGCTGTCTGAATATTTCATGCATGACGAATGGCTAGGTTGAATCCCATTTATGTACCCATGTAGTAGAACGAAACGTTTGATGGAAAACAAAAAAAATATGTTTGAATTGCGATCACCAACAGTGCCTCACTGACCTGTCGCCATTCATTGCTATGCACTGTCGGACCCGGATGTCGACATCGTCTGCTCCCTCGGCTTCCACCACCATGGTCAGGATGTCTCCGATTTTCACCAAGCCGTCCACGGACGGTGCGTACGGGCCCTGGCCAATCTGTCCGGCAGCAAACAGTCAGGTCAGGTCAGGTCACACGAATATTAATCGAGTTATGTGGTGTGTAGTCAACGAGGTGCTTAGGCGCATTGGAGCGACAGCCCCACCCTTCGCTGAGAAGATGTGCACATCGCAACATAAATAACTGCCGAGCCCAACAGCTTGGTCTAGTGTTGCCCTTGCCCTCCCCTATCCCATCTATTTCACAGCGTAATCAGCATATGCTAGCCAGCGTAACCAGACTGTGATATTTCTACACCTGCTGTCGCCCGACGGCCGCCCGGGGCTTTTATCCGACGTATGCACAACACACACCTGGATATCGGCTGTTTATGTTCACACTATGCAAGTGTATGCGCAAGCCTGGACGTGGCAGGCGTATGCACCTTCGTCGTCATCGGGCCCTGTTTTTCTTGCTTAGAGCCATGGGAGGGCCGGATGAAATGGGAGCAGCCTCATACGATAAATTAGTTCTGTGTAGAAATGCACCCACTGCTGTTCTTCCGTATCGCCCTGTAAGTCACCCGTGCCGGCCCTCAGCACGCTGTAACCCACCCGTGCCGGCCCTCAGCACGCTGTAACCCACCCGTGCTGGCCCTCAGCACACTGTAAACCACCCGTGCCAGCCCCCAGCGCTCTGTAAGCCACCCGTGCCGGCCCTCAGCACACTGTAAACCACCCGTGCCGGCCCTCAGCACGGTCAGTTCCGTGTGGCAACGTTTTGCGGTGTTTGGCGGCGTTTGGCGCCGTTTGGAGTGACGTTTGGTGGCGGGCCTGCGACTTTCTCCGGTGGCCGGTGTCGCATCAGCCGGACAAGAACGGCTGTCCGTGCTGCGGTAGCCACCCGCCGCCACGCGCGGGCGGTCTATCCAGCCGTCCAGGGGCGCAGCGGCGCGCATGCACGCGGAGGTCGCCCTCACCCCCCCCCCCCCTGTTGCAAGGAAATTGCACAAGCGCCACATCAATAGCATCGTGTGTGTGTGTGTGCCACGTGACCTCCGGTGGAGGCCTGCGCTGGCCATGCGCGTGCGCATGTCGAGAGGTGGGCATCGGCTGACTGGTGACGTGGTGGATGTTTTTGTGTGCGGCACTCTCGCGTTACCGGGTGAGAGCTTGACGGTGTGTTGGGTCAAGGGGTTGTCATGACCGCCGATTACAAAACTCTCCTGTGCCTTGTGCATGCGATTCAAGATCGAAGCCGTGCAGGCGTGTGCAGATAGACAATGAATAACTGCATGTGCATGTGTGAAGAGAGGAGCAAAGTGTCGGAGGGACCGTCATTGGCACGGCCGTTATTTCGGAGCCACAGAGTACAGTTATCTCTCTGAAAATATTACACACACACACACACACACAAACAGACATAAATATAAATCGAATTATATATATATATATATATATATATATATATATTTATATATATACATATATATGTATATATACTTACAACTTTTAAGATAAATTAACCGTGTTGTTTCTTTCCTTGAACTAAACTCGTGTGACTTACCAAGGATCCGGTAGTGACGAAAAATTACTCACTTCCCCCACCTCCACCCCATCTTGCACTAGATGGCAGAATGATAGCATGACGCCGGATTACGTCATGCTATCGGAGAATCAACTGGTGGATCAACTTATCTTCCCAGATCCTCCTTTAAGGCCGTTTTTGGCACGGTTTTCACAGCTGTGAATGCCTGTTGAAATGTAAAGTTTACACCAGGGGTGAAGCCAGGGTTTTCCTAAGTGGGGTACGACCAAAAGAATGTAAAGAAATAGAGACCGGTTTGGGCGCGAAGTTCGCCAAAAATTTCTGGTCTGGCGTAGTGAAAATCTGTAAATTTATTGTTTCATCCGGTGTGTTTTTGGTTCTTAAGGGAGGAGGACTGGACCCCGGGCCGCCTTGGCTGCGCCTCTGGTTGGATCGCCTTTTTATTGGTTTTCAACTACACACCATTGGGTACATCAGCATAAATGCACTCACTTCAGCAATATGAGAACACATTTCTGAACTTCGACGCAAAGCACCGCTTCAAACAACCCAAGCAAAAGTGACATGGCATTGTGTGTGTAATGCTAATTGATAGTTAGGTACCTTCAAAATGCAAATTTCATTAGTCAGCAAGCTGACTGATCATGCTGGACGTCGTGGCAATAAACAGTATCTTCCTAACTGTCATGTTCTATACACACAACTCCAGCTTAGCTGTAGGTCCGATGCCCTCTATCCCCGGGCTTCTAGCACTACCTGAATGTCCAGTATGGCGTTCGCCTTCGACGTCTCCTCTGCATCCGTCTCGAACGTAACCTCCTTCTGGTCCAGCCTGTCCACGTTGAAGGCGTAGCTGACCAACTTCTCGTTGACCTGCCGGGCGTTCGAGGTGCGCAGCATACACCGGATCTTGCGGGCCGTATCAAGCGCCTGGGGGCGAAGGCACGTCGACATTAGTGATGCAAATAGCTGGGTCCGACGGCCGACGTGCACAATCACTAATGTGGACCGGCTCCACGCTGTGGTCAGTGGCGGACCCAGACGAGCATGGCGCTGCCGCTGATTTGGGCCCAGGCATGGGAATTCGCTCGATTGTGGACTATTGGCGACCACGAGCGACACCATACACCGACTCCACTGCTCGGTCAGGAGACGGACGACACTGTGAGAGCACCGCCAGTCAGCTGGCGGAGCTGCTCACGTGAACTGACCGAGTGTAGGCACGGTGCGAGGAGGCTGCACAGCCGAGGTGGGGCCACCGTACCGATTCAGGCTGCCGTGCTCGGTTGTCATGTACCCGCTTTCGAGTGCAGCGAAGACGGCGTTTTGGACGACGAGCGGACGCGCTTACGCTACCTAACATTTGAGGTGACGATTCGCGTTTTACCCAGACTGGCACATTATTTGAATATATCTCTGACATCAAGCTCAATGTCATCAGTCCGTCACTGTAGCATGTTTGTTCTTCTCGTGCATGCGTGCTAAAGGATGTGACATGGGTGTATGTAACCGTGTACATTTAGTGCTTGAGAGGAAGGCCTAATAGTTTGCTACCGGTTAATTATAATTAACCGGTAGCAAGCTATTAACCATGGGCGCAAAGTCACCAAGCCTGGTCGATGTACCCTAAAACTCAAATAACCAACCAACCAACCAGCCAACCACCGTACCGAGGCACGGATGGGTGATGGTCACCTTCCCCGTCGTCAGCGGAGGCGCCCTCTGACACGAGCTCTCCCAACTCAAGTCCACCGAGTGACGGACACCAAATGTCCGAGCCGAATGAGTGATGAGCACTCACGGCGGCATGGAAACTGTCCTAAGGGTGGTTGAGGGGGACAAGAGCCATTTTGAAGTTGGTTCTTTCCATGTAACCGGGATATGGTAATGCTAAGCTAATCCAAAGTGGGGCGGGGGTGCTGGGTCTCTGACCCTCTCCCACAGGTTCCCACGCCCTTTGGGCACTCAGTGCCACAACCGACTAAGTGACGGACACTATCGTAACCGAATGGGTGACGAACACCCAGCACCACGGCCGATTGAGTGACGGACACATAGTGCCGTGACAGACTGGGTGACGGACATTCAGTACCACAGCCGACTGGGTGACGGACACTCAGTACCACAGCCGACTGGGTGACGGACACTCAATACCACGGCCGACTGGGTGACGGACACTCAGTACCACAGCCGACTGGGTGACGGACACTCAGTACCACGGCCGACTGGGTGACGGACATTCAGTACCACGGCCGACTGGGTGACGGACACTCAGTACCACAGCCGACTGGGTGACGGACACTCAATACCACGGCCGACTGGGTGACGGACACTCAGTACCACAGCCGACTGGGTGACGGACACTCAATACCACGGCCGACTGGGTGACGGACACTCAGTACCACAGCCGACTGGGTGACGGACACTCAGTACCACGGCCGACTGGGTGACGGACATTCAGTACCACGGCCGACTGGGTGACGGACACTCAGTACCACGGCCGACTGGGTGACGGACACTCAGTACCACGGCCGACTGGTTGACGGACACTCAATAGCGTGACCGAATGAGTGACGCCAGTCAGTACCGTGACCGAATGAGTGACGAACACTCAGTACCCCAACCCACTGAGTGACGGACACTCAGTACCGTGACCAACTCCTGGCGTCGCAGACCGTTCCGCCAGTGCGCCGCTTTCGTTGCCGCCGACCACAATGTAGATCCGCACACCCTTCCGGCCGTGTCGGCCACAATGCCGACCCCAGCGTCCACCAGCTTTCGCGCCCTCGTTTGAGTCGTCACTGGTCCCTGGGTCTCCGGCCGAATGTGGCTCGGTCCAGTCCGAGCCGCGGCTCAACCCGCCGCCCGCCGCTGCGTCGGCGCACACTCTCCTCGGCTCCGTCGGCTCCGTCGGCTCCCTCGGCTCCGTCATCCCACCCCTGCCGGGGAGGAGTCATCGCCCAAGAACGCTCGACGTAAAGATCCGCCGCTTGGGCCGCAGCGCGTGCACACGATGATGGATGGCCGGCCGACCAAGACCACATCCGACGCTCGCGCGCGCTCGCCGCCGCCGTTTAACCGGTCCTGCGGCACCAGTCACACCGTGCCGAGGGAGGCGCCAATCGGCAGGCCGTGCGAACACCAGCCGGCCGGCCAGCCAGCGGTTTCTCCGCGTCACGTCGTCGCTGGCGGCGCGACGGGCCTCGCTGATGGCACGAGCCCACCGCACCCCCGTGGATCATCGGCGAGACGAGACGTGCCGATGGGCGACGCGCGCCAACGACGCGCTCTGTCGGCGGTCACGGTGGTGTCGGAGAACGAGCTGCCTGACGCAGCCGTTAGCAGCGCTGGTGACATGAGAGGGTTGGTGGCGCGTGGAGCGTGGCGCGCGCGTGACGGCCGCTGCTTGGGGGGTCGGTCGGGCCGGGTAGTATGCCGGGCGGCCGTTGGCAAGGCTCCGAACGTGCCGTGTCTCGGCGGCCATCTCCGCTGCACCGTGACGTCGGCCGCCGTGACGCCGGGCGGCGGCCGAGCGGCTCGCTATCGCGCGGTCCACGTGCGGCCGTGTCGGTGCCGCGCTTCCGACGTCACTTCCGCTCGTATCCGGCGGCCAGATGAGTGCGCTGGTGCCGATCAGGATCATCCCGCCGCCCGGCCGGGGCGGCACGCTGCGACGACGACGGCGACTGTGACGTTTACGGCGACGGCGACGGCGACGGTGACGGCGACGGTGACGGTGACGGCGACGGCGACGGTGACGGTGACGGTGACGGTGACGGCGACGGCGACGGCGACGGCGACGGTGACGGCGACGGTGACGGCGACGGTGACGGTGACGGTGACGGCGACGGTGACGGTGACGGCGACGGCGACGGTGACGGCGACGGCGACGGCGACGGTGACGGTGACGGTGACGGTGACGGTGACGGCGACGGCGACCCGGCGCTACGTGGATGGCGTCCATGAGGAGCTGGATCACGTCCATGCACGGACGCTCTGCCGCCGCCCAAACCAGAGCGGTGGCAGTGGGAACCGCGCCGGTGTGCGACAACAACATCGCAAAGCCGGTGATCGCTCGGACGATCCGGCGGCGACCATAGCTGAATCTGATCGGACTGCAACGGCACTGGTCCAACAGGACTGACAGTCCACGAACCGACACGCCTGGTCCCCGCAGGCATGGCCAGCAGATCTGACGATCCATGACCCGATGCATTTGGCTCCCACAGGCCCGCCCAGCAGGTCTGACAGTCCACAGCTCGACACAACTGACGCACACCACGCTTCCTCAGACGTGGGACAAACCGTCAACCTCTGTCTAAAGAGCATGGGCTGCACGAGGGTCAGGGACTAAAGAGCAGGGGCAACATGGTGTCAGGGACTAAAGATCAGGGGCAGCACGAGCGTCATTGGAACAAGGCGAATCGTGGAAAGCCAGATCAGCTGTGAGATAAACGGCCAGTCCTGACATCTAATGACTATGGCACTTCCTAGCAATGTGGGTGCATTTACAGCCGACCTCTTTATCCCCCTCCGCTTCCCCCCCCCCCCCCCCTCTCCTCGAGGAATCGGATTTCTTCTATTGACCCCATCGTCTATTTGAGCATGTCGTTCTTAATTTATTTCCATGGAAGGTCCTCAATTTTTGTTAGAGCTGTCGACATAGATTTGACGTATCAATGCATTGTGGAAGCAAGAACAATCGATGATTTTTGGATTGCACTAACGAACATAGCAATATTCCTTCCATGCTGTTTGCTGTTAGCGATATTTCGTCCATGCATTCCATGCTGTTGAAGCAATTATTTCCAGCTTTGGACGAAATCATGATCTGCCGTCACTGTCGAGGAGGTTTCTTAACAAACTGAATCTGAGTTCATTTGTGGCAGGCTTAAATTGTAAAATGGCAGATGATATGAAGCAACCTTGGCACATTTTAATTATATCTAAATGAGTTCTCAAATTATGCTTCGTGGTTTTCGTTTCGATAAAGAAATAATGTTAAAATAATCATCAATGTCATATCGCTAAACTACGCTTTACGATCACGTTCGGACAGATTTAATTATGTACTTCATTATTTGATGGTGTTATTCTGAAATAATCATGCGTACTCAACATGTGTCTTCTCGACAACTTTCCACTGACACTCAGTATGCTTTTCGAATGTCCACAAGCGCTTTGACCTTAGTGAATCTCACTTGGCCCCAGGACGAGGGTCTCTGCACTGCTGATGTGAGACTAAAGCACGTCGGCTAAGTTACAAATGCTTTTCTATCTCGCTTTTCGATGACCCATATATCGATATTTTCCCTCACTCCCGTGCAAGGAGCAGTTTTTACATGTCAGGAATGTTATCGTTCTTCACTAGGGCAGACAATCTTATTTATATCTTAAAGTGGGGGCCGAAGAGGGGCTGAAGCAGGGCCAAGGTGAGGCCGAGGTGGGGGAGGGGACTCCATCATAGCTGCAACCGGACTGGGGCAATCCCAATTTCCCCCACCGCCACAGACCTTCTGCAGACCGACGTCGTTCTGGACGATGATGACGTGCTCCATGTAGTGTCGGCCGTCGCTGCGCCTGCTGAAGCGGGTGCCGCACGTGCTGGCACCGATCACGAAGCCGAGCGTCCTGCTGCCCGATCCTCCGGACACGTGGTGACACGAGGCAGTCGAGAAATGGTCCTGAGAAAAGTCGAGAACAGTCGTGGTGGTTAAGCCTTCCCAGTGAAGACACAAGCATGGGCCGGGTAACAAGACTAGTGTCATGCATTGTTCTGAAGTCAGCGTATGATAGTCGCCTTGAAGGTTATACGAGCACTTGTACCATTACATCAATCATAGCTCGGTGTGTCTCACTTGCTATAAGCGATAACTAACATGTAAAGAGCCCGAACCGAATGTTAACACTACATCTAGCGATCGATAAAACCGTTCATGGTCGTAGCTGCCAAGCATCAGTCGAACGTCAATGGCGTACGCTGAGATAACACTGCCTTTCTTCGGTTGCTCGCAACGCCTGAAGGCTGGGTCGTTGCAGCAGCTTCGAAGCGTCTGGCACAAGCCGGGAGTCGATGTCCGGCCTGAGTGCGGACTAGCCACGTCGTGTCGCAATCGAGCAGCAGCACGGCAGCCGCTACCACCGCGGCCAGATGACATTGGGTGGTGGGATTGGGCTTCCGCCCTCTCGCCCGCATCTGAGCGCCGCGTGTTGCGCACAACGGTCGCTTTGTTCGCGCGGGCTCGTGAACAAATCGATACCCGTGCCGACTGCACTGCCGCACGCGCCTGAATGCGGCCTTCTGACGCGCGACGGATGCGTGCGCGTGGTCCGGCCAGGCCAGCGTGCGCGTGGTCCGGCCATGCCGGCGTGCGCGTGGTCCGGCCAGGCCAGCGTGCGCGTGGTCCGTCCAGCCAGCGTGCGCGTGGTCCGTCCAGGCCAGCGTGCGCGTGGTCCGTCCAGGCCAGCGTGCGCGTGGTCCGGCCAGGCCAGCGTGCGCGTGGTCCGGCCAGGCCAGCGTGCGCGTGGTCCGGCCATGCCGGCGTGCGCGTGGTCCGGCCAGGCCAGCGTGCGCGTGGTCCGGCCATGCCGGCGTGCGCGTGGTCCGGCCAGGCCAGCGTGCGCGTGGTCCGGCCAGGCCAGCGTGCGCGTGGTCCGGCCAGGCCAGCGTGCGCGTGGTCCGGCCAGGCCAGCGTGCGCGTGGTCCGGCCAGGCCAGCGTGCGCGTGGTCCGGCCAGGCCAGCGTGCGCGTGGTCCGGCCAGGCCAGCGTGCGCGTGGTCCGGCCAGGCCAGCGTGCGCGTGGTCCGGCCAGGCCAGCGTGCGCGTGGTCCGGCCAGGCCAGCGTGCGCGTGGTCCGGCCAGGCCAGCGTGCGCGTCGGCGTCACGGCACCTCTCAGAAGAATAGGAGGAACTTTGGGTTCTTCTGCGACGCATTGGGCTGCCAGGCCACGTAGGGTCGCCGACCTCTCATGCCAATTGGTCGCGGATGGCAACGGCGTAGAAACGTCTAAAAAAGTGGGGGCTCGAACCTCTTTTGAAGTTGATTCTTGCCATGCATCGCCATAGCATTACTGTTAAACATTCATGAAAATGGGGGACATGGCCCGCTGCCCCTCCCCCCCCCCCCCCTTCCCATGTTCCTACACCTATGGCGGATGGACTCGGTAATCAGACTGGTTGCGGGATTTGAACACACGAGCTTACGACCGACCGAGAGCTGCATGCGCCGCCGACTGAGGAATCGCAGCACCACAGCGCCGCTCAGGACGGCGGTAGGAGAGCTGGTGACAGAAGTGCGCACCGTCACGGCTCAGTAACGAGACGAGGAGGTGTGAAGGGGTGGCAACACCTGCCCGTGCTCCGCTTACTGTGCCACTGACGGACCACGAGTAGGGAGGCCAGCGGAAGGTGTGTGGATGATCAGTGACGGGTGAAGGCGGTCGTCGCTGTGGAGGAGCATCAGTTCGACCGTGGCGCGCGAGGGGATGGATTTTATGCGGAAGGTTTGTCGTTCAAGGAGCTTGCTCTGGAGTCCACCAGTGTGTGACAGTTATTGAATTCAACTATCCTCTTGCATCACTCGTGGATTTTACTACCGACAGATGAGCTATCGCAAGTCAAGGGCACGGCAGCAGTATCCACCGCATAGTTGACACTGGGAAGTGCTGCTGATGTCCAACTTGCATGCTCTGCGTTTTGTGTCATTGCCAATGTCTGCGGATCAGGTAGTGATAAACCTCATCAGAATCATCTGATATGCGATCTGTATGGATGTTTGTGGATAATAATCTACGCCGGATGACATGCAGCAATTTTCGGCACAGGACAAAAAAGCGTACTACAGCAGCAACAAGTGAAGAATGACTGACCTCGATCTTCTGCCGCGTGTCGAACACAAGTCTGTCAGAGACGTCTGGACAATTTCGCGGTCCGCAAGATTGAAAGAGATTGCAATTGCTGTCGTCTCGTTCCTGAGACGCCACCGCGCTGATTTGAATGGGGAATGCTACACCGTGCTGAAAGACATCGGCAGCGAAGGAGGTAATAGTAATAGATGGATACGTTCAGCCTGCAGATAGCATGGATTTCTCCGTGCTTTGTTTGTTCCTTTTTTAATCACTTCTCAATTACTTCAGTCGAGAGCTGGTATTCCAAGATGCTCTACTTTTCCTGAGGCTTGCAATTTCTCCTCCCTAGTAGTTCTTAAAGTAAATGGTAGCTATTACACAGTAGCAAAGGGAGATTTTCGAGCTGCGGAGAGCAGGAACATGGAGTGGAGGATAACTATCTCGAGGTGGAAAATCGCTTGTGCTGTGGGCTGATTCGAATTTGTCAGTAATTTGTACACTGCTATGCTTCATATAATTTTGCATCAGTTTGATTATCACGACAGGTGAAAAAGATTACTCATCCATATCTACAGCGTTCAACATACACGGACAGCTAGCTGATGATGAAGTCTGAGACATTGTCTCTCACCGATTTCGCATACAGTTTCTTTGAAGGCTGTCATTTTGATGAATAATGTTACCGTCATAATGTTGTCCATGGATGTAGATATATATGTGATAACTCCGTTCTTAATATTTATAGGACATGGATGCGGGAAGACCATACAGTTTGTGAAGTCGAAATCGTTTGTATGACACAATTGTTCACATTCGTCATCATGCGAACAAGATAGATTGAATGATAAATATATTTTGAAGCATGACGTAGCTGCCTTACCTGTCCTATGACCTAGTGCACCCTTACTTTGTGCATGCACAAAATTGCGCCAAGATTGTGTTCTTGAGTCGCTGAAGAGGTGAAGACGGAAATGAGGAAACATAGATTAGAAGGATGATGGTGTTCATTCTTTTAATTAGATGATATATAATTTACCTGCAGCCTAAAAACATAATCAAATCACGAATGGAAAATGAGGAGACCGTTTATGGACGGTCTTGAAAATGCGCTGCGCTTGGTCGGTTTTGGTTGACTCCGTGGCTTTGCCACAACTACTGATACAGCAACTGACCAACGTCAGGGGTATGTGGGCTTCTATGGACAACTACTGATGCAGCAACTGACCAACGTCAGGGGTATGTGGGCTTCTATGAACAACTACTTATGCAGCAACTGACCAACGTCAGGGGTATGTGGGCTTCTATGGACAACTACTTATGCAGCAACTGGCCAACGTCAGGAGTATGTGGGCTTCTATGGACAACTACTTATGCAGCAACTGACCAACGTCAGGGGTATGTGGACTTCTATGGACAACTACTGGTGCAGCAACTGGCCAATGTCGATCGTATGCGGGCTTATGTGAACCTGATTCAAGTTGCTACCAAGTAACCATTGCCTCACAAGTAACCACAAGTAACCAAGTAACCATCACTCAGTAACCATGCTTTTATAGCGTAAACCTGTGATTCTGGTTCAGCAGTTTTGATGCCTTGTTTTTGTTGTACTTAACAGGGAGGCATTGGGCGAACGCATACTTCTTCACCGGAAAAGGAGTAAAATTACCTATTGTGTATGACACCACATGCGATGTCTACAGTCATGTGTGGCTCTCAGCTGTGTAAACACACTTTTCCATGTTAGTAATGAATGTAACTTTCAAACCAACTTGAAATCTGCAAGCTGTGATGACTTTACACTCACCCTCGGGCACGCACACTCCATGAAATGGATGTTTGTGTGTCGGCGACTGATGTAAGCCTACTTCTGGTCACACCTACCTTCTGTGAAAGTCTGCACGACTTCAGACTGAAGCTGTCTAAGTAATGCATGTCTTGTAAATGTGGCTTCCGACTCCCTTTACTATAGGTCACTCAGAGTGATGCTATCCAATAGCTTCAAAATAGCCGGGCCATTTGAAGCGAAGCTAATAATGCACATATCTTCGTGCTGAGTGGACATATAAATATCCACCACAGCACTCTTCGAACGAGGAACGAATACAGAGAGGATGTGTACGAAGCGAGCAGGACATTGTTTTTGTTGGTTTAATCCGGCTGAATATGGCATTAAGCAAATAATGGGTGGATTTTTGTTCATTAACCACTCACGTATTTTGCATTTAATTTCCCATATAATGAGCTCGCAGATGCATTGATCCAATGTCGCCCATAAGTAGATGATGATGCCTTTGAGCCACCTTTGCGTAGATGATGATATCTTTGGGTCACCTTTGAGTAGCTGATGGTGTTCTTGAGTCATCTTTGGGTAGACGATGATAACTCTGAGTTACCTTTGAGCAGATCGTGATACCTTTGAGTCGCCTTTGAGTAGGTGATGATGTTTCTGAGTCACCTTTGAGTAGATGATGCCGTTGAAGGGTCGATCGAAGGCGACTTTGATGCGCATGCTGTCTGTGCCACACAGCACGTCCAGCGAGGTGATCTGAGCCACGTGCTGAGGTCGGATCAGATCGGCCGGTGACAGCCTGTCGACTCCCAGCTCTGCCGACCAGGTCAGGTCAGGTCAGGTCAGGTCAGTGCAGGTCTGTCTGTGCCACACAGCACGTCCAGCGAGGTGATCTGAGCCACGTGCTGAGGTCGGATCAGATCAGCCGGTGACAGCCTGTCGACTCCCAGCTCTGCCGAGCAGGTCAGGTCAGTGCAGGTCAGGTCAGTGCAGGTCTGTCTGTGCCACACAGCACGTCCAGCGAGGTGATCTGAGCCACGTGCTGAGGTCGGATCAGATCAGCCGGTGACAGCCTGTCGACTGCCAGCTCTGCCGACCAGGTCAGGTCAGGTCAGTGCAGGTCAGGTGCACAACGGTCGGACAGCAAAACAGGAGAATCGGCCAAGCAAATGTTTCAATCGTTAGAATCGCATTAGAACCAACAGTGCTCGTCAGATGGTACATCGCGACGATAGAGCAATGCTTGACAGCAAGTGTTCTGGGCCTGACCAGCACACCAGTGGATACGGAGGAGCGAAATAAAGCAGTCGTCTCTTCGTCACCCAAGTTTGGGTCCGGGCATGTAACTACGCCCTGTCAGCTCTATTGAGCTTAAGGCAACGGTGTAATTACAACAAATATTCCTAACGTCTTGATGCATCCCAAACCAAGCATGTTGTCGAGAACATTAGGGCTTTGGTAGCCTTCCTTCTCTTTTGGGATTACAATTGTTGCCATCCCAAAGATTGATTCCTTGCCGTCTGGATCCGTTACTTGACCAGCGACCCTTTAGATGCCTGATGTTATGCTGACGCATCATGCAAGTGCAGGGCAAATATCATTATGTGTAGGCGAAGAAACAGCCAATTGGATCATTTTGTTAATTATTAGTCACGCGATACAGCCACAGCTTGGTTTGGTTCTACGACTTTCACCTGCGTGACAAACAATTGACCCCCGTGGTCAGTTTCATCTTTCCATAACCCACACACACCCACACACTTCGTGGTCACTTCACCACGCTATCACCTCCTTCGTGTACGGCCCGTTCACCTTCCCGTTTTTTTCGAGGCTGTTTATAATTCAGCTGGTTGAAGCCGCCGTTTTCGTTTTTGTCGCACGTGAAATCGACGTCTCACAGCGTCGGCGTGTGGTTGCCCCTGCCGTCTGTCTGCCATCTGTTGGTCACGTGGGTCGGTGGCCTGCGGCGGTGAGGTCAAGGTGCCGACGTTCCGCCCGCGTCTCTGCCGACGGCCAACAGCTGGCTCAGAGCTGGCTGAGTCTGCCGACGGCCAACAGCTGGCTCAGAGCTGGCTGAGTCTGCCGACGGTCAACAGCTGGCTCAGAGCTGGCTGAGTCTGCCGACGGTCAACAGCTGGCTCAGAGCTGGCTGAGTCTGCCGACGGCCAACAGCTGGCTCAGAGCTGGCTGAGTCTGCCGACGGTCAACAGCTGGCTCAGAGCTGGCTGAGTCTGCCGACGGTCAACAGCTGGCTCAGAGCTGGCTGAGTCTGCCGACGGCCAACAGCTGACTCAGAGCTGGCTGAGACAGCCAAGTCGTCTGTTTCGCGACCCTGTCCCGCCTCAACTTCTGCAATTAATACAGGAGATACGGAGTGAGCCATCGAACAGCTGCCAACAGCTGGCTCAGAGCTGGCTTAGCCAGCCAAGTCGTCTGTTTCGCGACCCTGTCCCGCCTCATCTTCTGCAATTAATACAGGAGATACGGAGTGAGCCATCCAACAGCTGTCAACAGCTGGCTCAGAGCTGGCTTAGCCAGCCAAGTCGTCTGTTTCGCGACCCTGTCCCGCCTCATCTTCTGCAATTAATACAGGAGATACGGAGTGAGCCATCCAACAGCTGTCAACAGCTGGCTCAGAGCTGGCTGAGCCAGCCAAGTCGTCTGTTTCGCGACCCTGTCCCGCCTCATCTTCTGCAATTAATACAGGAGATACGGAGTGCGGTTTGCTTTCTGCGGGCGCGAGCAGGAGAAAGCGGTGGATGACAACTGCCTCTTATCGCTGTGTGGTGGAGCATTCTTGGCGAGGTTTGAGTTGCTACATGTCGACCGGACGCAGTAAGACTCGACGCACTGCTACATGTGGCCGCAACCATCCGCAGGGGAGGGAGACTCTCTGACTCTGGACGGACCATGGTTACACATCCTACGTAACCAGAAGACTCGACGCACTGCTACACGTGGCCGCAACCATCCGCAGGAGGGAGACTCTCGGACTCTGGACGGACCATGGTTACACATCCTACGTAACCAGAAGACGAATAAACTGTTGGCACATGATGAGCAAGGATTGCCAATTTCAAGTCTTTGAGAGCAGATTCATCGAACGAACAGTGATATGTTGCATATTTACTAATTGCGATACATAACAGGAACGAAGTGTTTCGTAACGCTCCATTAATTTTACTATGGATAGCGATATGTATAAATGTAAGCATGCCAGTCATGGCTCGAGATCCTGGGTGGAAGTCTCGGGTCTGCCCCCTCCCCGGTTTGTTACCCTGCTAATGTTAGATTGTCATTTTCCCTATTCAATCTGTTGGTTGGTTGGTTATTGGTTTTTACGACACGTCGACCGTTGAGTCATACAGCGTCGCCAATCTCTCACGCCGATTGGTTGCGGGGGAAGAGTAGCGACAGGTGAGACTCGAACCCACAACCTTTCGATTGCGAGACGAGCATCTGACCCCTAGACCACTTGTCCCCCCTATTCAATCTGAAAATACGTCTTGTAAATAAGGACTTGGACCTCCTGGATCCGTGAGAGATCTCCAACCCTGATGGCAGTAGGAAAAACAAGAAATGGGTTACATAGAGATGCATTATCCATTCAGAAATACATCTTGACTTGAACATTGTGGTTGAACAGGGTTTTCGAACTAGAAATTCCAAGCCATGTTAATTTTCCATTATTTTGGTTGAACAATGTTGTTTGCAAAATAAAGTAAAAACAAGCGTGATCGTCCACATTGTTCCACAAAGTCGCTAATTGTGTGCACAGCTAATTTGTATGATCAGATATGTCAGTTGTTCATTTCTGGCTGTCCGAGACGGCTAACCAATTTGTTTTGGATTGGGTGTAGCTTTTAGATTGGGTGTAGCTTTTGGATTGTGTGTAGCTTTGGATTGGGTGTAGCTTTTGGATTGGGTGTAGCTTTTGGATTGGGTGTAGCTTTTGGATTGGGTGTAGCTTTTATCGACCATCGCCACGGTAATTTTAGCTGAGTCTAATAATGATAGCAAAGCACAGCAATTAAAAGGTCAACAATTCAGACTCTGTGCAGGAGATATGTAAGCAAAACAATAATGGCTGTGAGCAATCTCTGAATCTGCCTACAATGTCCACAATTGCTATAATTGTTATTACTTTCTTCTTCGACACCATTTGGGTGGATCAAATCCTCATTTGGGTTGTTTAAAAGAAAGTTGAGATGGCTGAGCCTTTCAAAGGTGCACAAAACGACACCCATGCCCTTAGATCCCATGGTCCAGATGGGGCCAAAGTGTTGACTTTATTTTGGAGATTCCAGAAATAGTGCTCGAAAGCATTATTTCATACCACCCAGGGGTATCATTAGGCCAACATTGAGCATAAGCATTTAAGTTAACGCTAAAATGACTCCTATCCCTTGATGTATGACCTTGAACTGCTGTGTTGCACCTTGAATTGCTGCGTTACACCTTGAACTGCAGCGTTGCACCTTGAACTGCTGTATTACACCTTGAACTGACGAATTATCCCTTGAACTGCTACATTACACCTTGAACTGCTGCATTACACATTGAACTGTTGCATTACACATTGAACTTCTGCATTACACTTTGAACTGCTGCATTGCACCTTGAACTGTTGCATTCCACCTTGAACTGCTGCAGTACACCTCGAACTGCTGCACTACACCTTGGACTGCTGCAATGCACTTCAGTCGTTGTTGAGAAGCAACAAAGAAGTATTTACGATTTCAAAAGCGTGACAGTCTAGCCGGGCCGCTCAGATGCATTTGGTTCCAACCGTGGGAGTAAACGCAGTCGGGCTTCACCTCGTTCGTAATTAATGGATGATGAATGCGATTACCTTCACGATTTCTCACCTCAAGCCAAATATCCAGCGAACCGAAGTTTGCAGTGGCAGAACAGGCTAGCGCGCGCTGTCCGCCCCACTTTCAGCAGCAATGTCATCAGGCGCCACTTCGGGCTGAACCGAAGTGTTTGGCATACAATATCGGGCCGAGAGGGATTCAGCCAGGCGGAGAATAGCCAATGTCATGACCGAAACCCGCGCTGTTTTACGATTCCGTGAGAGTCTTTGGCGCGGGTGAGTGTTGAGCGGCGGTTGTCTCCGGGCGGGCCGGTATGTGGTCAGGCGGCGGTAGTCTCCGAGCCGGTGTGTGGTCAGGCGGCGGTAGTCTTCGGGGGCCGGTGTGTGGTCAGGCGGCGGTGGTCTCCGGGCCGGTGTGTGGTCAGGCGGCGGTAGTCTCCGGGCCGGTATGTGGTCAGGCGGCGGTAGTCTCCGGGCCGGTGTGTGGTCAGGCGGCGGTAGTCTCCGGGGGCCGGTGTGTGGTCAGGCGGCGGTAGTCTCCGGGCCGGTGTGTGGTCAGGCGGCGGTAGTCTCCGGGCGGGCCGGTATGTGGTCAGGCGGCGGTAGTCTCCGGGCCGGTATGTGGTCAGGCGGCGGTAGTCTCCGGGCCGGTATGTGGTCAGGCGGCGGTAGTCTCCGGGCCGGTGTGTGGTCAGGCGGCGGTAGTCTCCGGGGGCCGGTGTGTGGTCAGGCGGCGGTAGTCTCCGGGCCGGTGTGTGGTCAGGCGGCGGTAGTCTCCGGGCCGGTGTGTGGTCAGGCGGCGGTAGTCTCCGGGCCGGTGTGTGGTCAGGCGGCGGTAGTCTCCGGGCCGGTGTGTGGTCAGGCGGCGGTAGTCTCCGGGCCGGTGTGTGGTCAGGCGGCAGTAGTCTCCGGGCCGGTGTGTGGTCAGGCGGCGGTAGTCTCCGGGCCGGTGTGTGGTCAGGCGGCGGTAGTCTCCGGGGGCCGGTGTGTGGTCAGGCGGCGGTAGTCTCCGGGCCGGTGTGTGGTCAGGCGGCGGTAGTCTCCGGGCCGGTGTGTGGTCAGGCGGCGGTAGTCTCCGGGCCGGTGTGTGGTCAGGCGGCGATAGTCTCCGGGCCGGTGTGTGGTCAGGCGGCGGTAGTCTCCGGGGGCCGGTGTGTGGTCAGGCGGCGGTAGTCTCCGGGTCGGTGTGTAGTCAGGCGACTCAGCTAATTATAGTCGTTCAACAGCTGACGCGCACATCACTGGCAGGCGAGTCACGCTAGAACGGTAGTCGGACGCACACGGCTGCACAATAACAGTCGCTCGATGACACGTGCTCTTCCCGGCCACGTCGGAACCGTGCCAGGTCACAGACGTGAGGTCGGGCTGCACACGCGTGGACGGATCACCCTGAGCAGGGTCAAGTCACAGACTCTGGGCTGAACTACGCACACGGGGAGGGATGACCCCGGACATTGTCACGCCACGGACACAGGGCTGAACTACACACATGGGGAGTGATGACCCCAGGTAGGGCCACGTCACGGACACAGGGCTGGGTCTACTCGATAGGTCTCACGCCTGAAGTTGCCTAATTCCCCTATGTCCCGTGGATGATCTCCGCAGCATACCTAGTGATCTTGCTATACAAACATTGTCCGTTGAAATGGACGCGTTTGATGGGTCTCACCCAATCGCAACAACATCTTACGGCATATTCGCATTATTTTAGCTCCTTTACTTTTAGCTTCATTTAGCTCTTCATTCTGAGTGAATTTCATCAACCCGATGGAAAAAGAAGCTCCAGGTATATGAGGAATTTAGTTAATTAATTTATCCCTACGTGATATGAAGTAGGTTTGCTGGTAATGAAAAGTGATATTTTATTATCTGGTTGGTACCTATTGTGTGCCGTCTGAGTTCATTATTCCGTCAGCAATCACCACATTCTTACAGACATTGTTCACCATTTACCAACAAGCCGCCTAGTTCCGTAGCCAACCTTACGGTGATCTCAATCTACCTCGTGGTATAACCAACCTGTCTCTCGGTACAACCTGCCCCGTTCCGCGCCGGCCTCACGGTGTGCCACCCTGTCTCTCGATGCAGCCTGCCCAGTTCCGCGGCCGACCTCACGGTGTGCCACCCTGTCTCTCGATGCAGCCTGCCCAGTTCCGCGGCCGACCTCACGGTGTGCCACCCTGTCTCTCGATGCAGCCTGCCCAGTTCCGCGGCCGACCTCACGGTGTGCCACCCTGTCTCTCGATGCAGCCTGCCCCGTTCCGCGCCGACCTGCCGGTGTGCCACCCTGTCTCTCGATGCAGCCTGCCCAGTTCCGCGGCCGACCTCACGGTGTGCCACCCTGTCTCTCGATGCAGCCTGCCCAGTTCCGCGGCCGACCTCACGGTGTGCCACCCTGTCTCTCGATGCAGCCTGCCCAGTTCCGCGGCCGACCTCGCGGTGTGCCACCCTGTCTCTCGATGCAGCCTGCCCAGTTCCGCGGCCGACCTCACGGTGTGCCACCCTGTCTCTCGATGCAGCCTGCCCAGTTCCGCGGCCGACCTCACGGTGTGCCACCCTGTCTCTCGATGCAGCCTGCCCAGTTCCGCGGCCGACCTCACGGTGTGCCACCCTGTCTCTCGGTACAACCTGCCCAGTTCCGCGCCGACCTCACGGTGTGCCACCCTGTCCCTCGATGCAGCCTGCCCAGTTCCGCGGCCGACCTCACGGTGTCCCACCCTGTCTCTCGATGCAGCCTGCCCAGTTCCGCGGCCGACCTCACGGTGTCCCACCCTGTCTCTCGATGCAGCCTGCCCAGTTCCGCGGCCGACCTGCCGGTGTCCCACCCTGTCTCTCGATGCAGCCTGCCCAGTTCCGCGGCCGACCTGCCGGTGTCCCACCCTGTCTCTCGATGCAGCCTGCCCAGTTCCGCGCCGACCTCACGGTGTGCCACCCTGTCTCTCGATGCAGCCTGCCCAGTTCCGCGGCCGACCTGCCGGCGGTTCCGCCCCGTCGACCAACAGGGTCTGTCTCTCTGTCCGTCTATGTTGGTCAGCGTTCGCTTGACCAGCCTGCCGGAACACGTGAGAACGATGGCGCAACATCCCTTGGCACTGGCGTGGAGAGCGATGGACTCGCCCGCTGGCCATTCTCAGGCGTGTGACACGTGGTCGTGGTCACGGTCACGGCGACGGCCCGGGCCGGGCGCCAGTCACTGCTGCTGCTGCGGGCAGTGATTCTGCTTGCAGTTCGAAGGTCTTGATATCTTGTACGTCAGCAACGCAGTCAAGGAAAAGGGGCACATAGGCAACTGAACCGCACTTGCAGGCATTTTGCTTTTTCGATTGACGATTGTCCACCATTGTATTATGCCAGTCTTTTATCGTTAGCCGGCCCCTTGGGAGAACAGTCTGGCGTCATGCCAGTGATATTTTGTGAGCGCATTTGTTGTATTTCGTCAACTTTTCGTATTTTGCCACGTGATTCTTGATGAATACACCTGGTACTTCGTTTATCTATTGCTGAGCGTGTTGATGTACCTCCGCTTGGCTAAAGTTCTGCAAAGCCTACGCCATTGATGTGGCCTCACGAACCGTAATAACTAACTGACCACATAAAATATCACTCAATGAACGCTAGCATGCTTGAAGGAATAGAGAAGGATGTGGTGGGAGGACATTGCAAAAGGTGGTAGCAGGTAATGTAAAGCTTAATGCAGATTGGGTATTCGTGCGGAAAGCTAATGCATTGCATTATCTATCAGAATTAATGGAGTGATGCTAAAGCTGCTGGAGTCCGATTCAGAAGCAAATTGATACATCGGCCAAATTGGTACACCGACCCCGATGATGGTGAGTTATGTGAATTTGAAAAATGAAGCGAATTTAAGACGTTCTTGTCTTATTCCTGATACCATGGTTCTGTTCGTGCCATTGCTGAAACCGAGATAGTCGCTGCAAGACAAGTTGAGCATGACATACAAACGTGCATACTTTTGCAAAACAAATGCAATAATGACAATTACACACAATTAGTTACAATGTTTACGCAAATTGAAGTTGTTGCAGCTCTATCCGTGGAAAGTCCATCCAATTTATTTCTAAAAAGAATGCATTTCGGATGAACATGGTAATGTGCCAGCGGCTTGTGTTGGATACAAATAGGTCAACACAGATCCACATTGAATCAATGAAAGAGGTTGATTTCGTGTTGTGCTCTGGTGGAAAGGTACAAAAGCATTCCGTGCAGCACCGTGTGCCACCCGTTTTTATAGTTATTAATGTGAGCCAAGTAAGCGTGGTACACTTGCACAACAAATATGCCATTAGGGATGAGTGGACACTTTCTGAGAATGTAATTAAACCGAGCGCTTTATGATGGAGTGACCTTAAAAAGCCCAAGGGTTTACTTGATGCGGTAAAAAGAGCGTTGTGTTTCGAGCCATGGATTCACGCAACCGTGAAAGCGCCACTTAATTAGCATCCATCGTTGTGTGTTCGTGACACCACGCAAGGTGATGGACAGCTTCAGCCCTGCCTCGCCCTCTGAGGCGAGATCCATCAGCACGTGTGTCGGTCATCAGACGACACACAATCGCCGAGTCTGTAGAGAAAATCCAAATAAGTGGGAATCTTGCCCTTCCATCTTATCCTCCCAACACTGGCATCAGACGTATGTGTGGCAAGAAAGGTGTGTCGAGAAACCGAAAGTGGTGTCATCGTAATCTCTGTAATTACCAAACAATGCGAGTCTTGCTGAGAAGCAGTTCCAGCCACATACCCACGGATAAGTGGGAAACCTACCCAATTTGCCCTGACAGCTAGCGTTGGTGTTTTCGTGGGATGAATAGTTGTACGCTTTCCTGGACAGCTGGTGGTGACCTCGTCCTGATAATGCCACGGCTCTGGGTATGGAACAGTAACCTGGATATTTACAAGTGGATTAAACCTGAGATTGTGGGCTCTGAAAGAAAGGAAAACCAACGGACACCATAGACAATGCTGTCCAAAGCAGGGTGGTAGGAAACAGGACTGCTTATTCCGTACGGCAGTCTACGTCGCCAAGAGCAGGTTGGCCCCCAGGGGATAGGGTATCCAATATATATCCTCCAAATTGTAGCTACACTCAGCGATATGACTGTGAGCGCTGGAAAAAAACGCCAGAAAATAGTCACAGCTCAGCACTCCAGTTGTGTGTCTTTGTAGGCTATCTATGGTGAGGGCGGTCGAAAGGCTGGGCTGACTGGGTGCAGACTACTCAGCGAGCCACACTCGCGGTGGAGCAGACAGGTGTCCCGGCTTTGGCACGGACCTGACTGGCTACAGAAGACCACTCAGCGAGCCACACTCGGGGTGGAACAGATCTGGTGGCCGGCTCTGGCACGGACCTGACTGGCTACAGAAGACCACTCAGCGAGCCACACTCGGGGTGGAACAGATCTGGTGGCCGGCTCTGGCACGGACCTGACTGGGTACAGACCACTCAACGAGCCACGCTCGGGATGGAACAGACAGGTGTTCGGCTCTGGCACAGACCGGCCGGGATATCTGGGGGCGGCGGGCGATGCCGTTCTGGTCTGCGAATCACCCTTGCCCGGGGGTGCCTTGTCCAGCGGCTACCTGATGGCGGCCGGCTGCTGCCGGCTGCTACCGGCGCGACGGATGTGACTGGAACCGCTGCCACTGTGGCCGCCAAACGGACCGAACTCGCGCTCGCCGAATCCGAGCCAGTTACGATAGATGATTACCTGAAGCCATCCAACGATATTTTTGCCCGACATTCAATGCCGTCTGATGACAAACTCGGCCGCATGTAGGTACCAGTGATGCGAAGAGAAATGTCGATACTCTAGGTTCTTTCAACATAATTATAAAGTAGTTCTCATAGCTGCGTAACGCAAGGCTATCCAGGCGTGAATCCTCATGGCTGTATACCAAAATAATAGCTTCTGAGCTGTACGGGACGCATCGTACATCCCCAGTGCATCGCATCGATCCAACTAGAGAACAGATCAGGGACAGCCCTCTCCTCGTCCGGACGATCCCTCCATCCGCGCATACTGAGTAGCGAAAGCTGCGTCTGTATCCAGCCATGACAGCGAAGCGGCGCTTGCCTTCCCATTGGAGCGACTCGGGATAGCCGCGGTGTTCAAACTCGCAAACACGTGAACCGCAGCTTCAAGGACACCCTTGACTCCAGGTCACATGAATGTGTCTGAAACTCCAGAACACCTGCAATTCGCAATACCAGGGCATCAGGTCTTCATGGTATGAAATATTAAGATACCAAATGCCAGGTGAATGTCTGATGTTGTGCCACGTAACTACCGTCGCTTAAACCAGATATTGGCACCGCTGCGATTTGGCGAATTGGCATCCACCTCCGGTGTGGTCTGATGGTTGGTTGGTTATTTGTTTTGCGACACATCGACCGTTCAGCCATGTGGCGTCGCCAATCTCTCACGCCGATTGGCCGCGAGTGAAGAGTAGCGACAGGTGAGACTCGAACCCACAATCTTTCGATTGTGAGACGGGCAACTTACCCCTAGACTACTCCTCCCCTCCGGTGTGGTCGGAGACATTAGCATATGCCACAGTTCTGTTCTGGAGCATTGGTATATGTCATCGGTCTCACCTGAAACATTGGCATACTCCACCGTTCTGTTCGCCAATTGTAACCATGCTCGGAATACAAAGAGCAGAGTCTAATTAGAACGTTGCCTGGCACTGCTTGACATGGTTGAGGGAAGTGGTTCCGATTCCACAACCCACGTGACGCCACCGTGGAAGCGAACACATCGGGCAAGTCGAGCGTCTCCCGAAGCCTTTGGTCGTCCAGAGAGGGATGCGTTTCAGCGGTGTCTCGCGAAAACTGACCGCGGAGCCTCTGCCCTCAGTGGGCTGAGCGGTGGGCACTCACCGTTGGTGCTGCTGGGCGGTGCGGCGAAGAACCTGACGTACTGCTCCGTCAGGCCAGTCTCCACAGCCAGCTGGTCCTTGAGACGCTGGATCTGCTCCCGCGGCACGTCAGCGGCCAGCAGGTGCTGCGGCAGCGGGACGATGGTGGTGGTGATGTGAACTGGTGTGATCACCGTCCGGTGTTGCAAGCCACGGACATTTATGTTGGTGGTGACATTGCCAAACGAGCGGTAATGAAATTATAGGAATTATTGAAGATCGCGTTTTGCGGTTTTGACATGGCAATATGAAAACTTGATCAGAGATGCCCAGATGTCATTCGAGTCCGGCAGCAACGTCGTTCGGAATCCTGATGGCACTGGAGATGAAGCAGATGTGAAATTATAATCATAGGCACAGGATACTGGCATGTGGCAGGAACAAAACAACATCGCTCTCCTCACTCTAGGTAGATGTAGCATCACCTCTGTGACAGTGCGCAAACATTAACCCGCGCCGTCTCGGGGGGTTGATAGGCCCCCTAAGGTTTTCCGCGGATTGCGAAAGAACGGCGCACGGCAGCGCGCCGAAGTTTGGCATACCTTTTTCCACATCAATTTGGCATGTTGTGTCAACATTTTGAAGTCAGGTCATCTAGGGTCAACGAGTTAGTCGAGGTCAAGTGAGGTCACCTCCAGAAAAGTTCAACCAGTCGTCACGCTTTAACGGATGAAAATATTTTAATGAAACTTTCCGCGTTTGCTTATCTTTAGGGACGAAACAATACGCACTAGAGGATTTTTTACGTTTTTGGTTACTTATTATTTTTGCATATTTGCCCATTGGAGCGAAAATTGAAGATTCTGGCCAAAGTATGCATTTTTTTCTTAGTGCCAGTTGACTTCGAACAACGTTTCTCGATCCGCTCTACCCATTATAAAAATACAAATTAAAGAAAATTGAAAACTAAAAATTTAGAAATTTCAAACAAAAATAACCTTGAGTTTTGGGTGGGCAAAAATGTTATGGCCATGGTCGATTTCGCCTTCATTTTCTAATTTCAGATAATTTTGTCTTCAAATCTGCCCCAAAATGAACTCCCCAGAGCCAAAAACATGATGCAAGTCGTGAAAACCTAGGCAACCTAGTGACATCACTTTTAAGGGGATACAATTTTGGGGGCCGTGTCTGGCCAACCTCGTCGAGCGTTTTCCGATGACACCTCTTTCGTTTTCGTGCGACGCTTAGTTTGGAGATTAGAGGGGGGTTGTATCAACCTCCCTCTCTATCAACCCCATGCCACTCTGCCCCCGAGACGGGGTGTGAGGATATGATCGGAAGGACGATTTAACGTTATCGAAATGGTTTTGCTGCCAATTATTTGGATTGTTGCCACATTTCCAGATATGAACAGTTATGACCCTAGGCAGATTCAGATGTTTCCATATAATGAGCTTCCGCTAGTGATATTTTCTGTTCGAGCGGTAATTTGACCGGGTGTGCCGCACTTCGCATTCTGACGTCACAACATTGCATGCTTGCGAGACGAGGTTTGAGCATGCCGACATCAACCTGGTCGCATTGTACACATTTGGATGCTTCTGTGTTCTTCAGGGCATCGAAATAGGGTAGCGTGGTCAGTGGGGAGCACAAGCAATTTCGGAGTGATTTCTTTCCCTGTGACACCTATGCATTTAGTGTAAAAATGCATTTAAGGTGTTCGGGGTAGCTGCACTTCTGCCTCCGGCTGTATAGTTAGTGAGTGTAATTAAATGTTGGTCTGCCCGCCTCACACACAGTGGCCTCTAGTGGCTGTGGCTGGGGGTGGAATAACATGGGTGAGGATTTGTCAGGGACGGGCATCGTGATGCAGTGGCCTCTAGTGGCTGTGGCTGGAAGTTGAGCAACATGGGTGAGGGTTTGTCAGGGATGGGCATCGTGATGCAGTTGCCTCTAGTGGCGGTGACTGAGGGTTGAGTAACATGAGTGATGGTTGGTTAGGGATGGGTAGTGTGGCGGTGGCTGGTGTTGGGCAACATGGGTGCAGGTTGGTCAGGGATGGGTAGCGTGGCGGTGGCTGGGGGTTGAGCAACATGGGTGCAGGTTGGTTAGGGATGGGTAGCGTGACGGTGACTGAGGGTTGAGCAACATGGGTGCAGGTTGGTCAGGGATGGGTAGTGTGGCGGTGGCTGGTGTTGGGCAACATGGGTGCAGGTTGGTCAGGGATGGGTAGCGTGGCGGTGGCTGGGGGTTGGGTAACATGGGTGCAGGTTGGTCAGGGATGGGTAGCGTGACGGTGACTGAGGGTTGAGCAACATGGGTGCAGGTTGGTCAGGGATGGGTAGCGTGACGGTGACTGAGGGTTGGGTAACATGGGTGATGGTTGGTCAGGGATGGGTAGCGTGGCGGTGGCTGGGGGTTGAGCAACATGGGTGATGGTTGGTCAGGGATGGGTAGCGTGGCGGTGGCTGGGGGTTGAGCAACATGGGTGCAGGTTGGTTAGGGATGGGTAGCGTGACGGTGACTGAGGGTTGAGCAACATGGGTGCAGGTTGGTCAGGGATGGGTAGCGTGGCGGTGGCTGGGGGTTGAGCAACATGGGTGATGGTTGGTTAGGGATGGGTAGTGTGGCGGTGGCTGGTGTTGGGTAACATGGGTGCAGGTTGGTCAGGGATGGGTAGCGTGACGGTGACTGAGGGTTGGGTAACATGGGTGCAGGTTGGTCAGGGATGGGTAGCGTGACGGTGACTGAGGGTTGAGCAACATGGGTGCAGGTTGGTCAGGGATGGGTAGCGTGGCGGTGGCTGGGGGTTGAGCAACATGGGTGATGGTTGGTTAGGGATGGGTAGTGTGGCGGTGGCTGGTGTTGGGTAACATGGGTGCAGGTTGGTCAGGGATGGGTAGCGTGACGGTGACTGAGGGTTGGGTAACATGGGTGCAGGTTGGTCAGGGATGGGTAGCGTGACGGTGACTGAGGGTTGAGCAACATGGGTGCAGGTTGGTCAGGGATGGGTAGCGTGACACATCCGGAGTGTCATCTGCAAAGGCAGCCAACGCTCGCACTGGCGGTCAAGAACAATGTGTCAACGTATGTGTAGATGTGTGCTTATCTGGGCCTGTATGCTGCGAAGCATTGTGTGGAGATCGTTTCCTTTCTGCTTGCACCGGGAGTGTGAAGCTGGATGTGGCAACAGTCAGTTTCGCTCAAAGTGTACCAATGCAAGCATCCGACCAACCCATTACGGACGGCCACGATGCTGTGGAGCTGACTGCGTTCTCAGAACTGACTGCGTTCTCAGAACTGACTGTGTTCTCAGAACTGACTGCTTTCTCAGAACTGACTGTATTCTCAGAATTGACTGAGCTCTCAGAACTGACTACGTTCTTAGAACTGACTGTGTTCTCAGAGCTGACTGTGTTCTCAGAACTGACTGTGTTCTCAGAACTGACAACAATTCGGAATGTGTGACAAACACGGACTTGTCACGACTTCAGACTACTGGCTGTTCGTGACGCTGTGTGGGACAATCGGCAGGCATTCGACTTGGAGCGCGATCGCTGAATGGATCGGATCGTTGTCGTCGCCACGCGTGACGATGGTCAGGCGTGTGGATCGCGGACCGTTTCGATGCATAAGACATTGCTGGTGTCAGTGTGTTTTCATGATTGGTGTTGCAACACGGCCAAGTGAGCCATGCCCTTCCTGTTCCTCCACACCCAACCCCAACACACAACAAGAAACGTTGACCATTGACGCTCCTGTATGTAATGTTACAGACAGTGCGTGGAAGGAAGAAGCTTAAAAAGTGACTTTCCCCCACACAGCTTTAGATGTTCCTACGGCATTCCCTTGCTATGCGCTGCTAGAATAGTTGACAGCAAGAGACAGAGGCAAAGGAGGCGACAGCCGACAGTGTTCTCACCTGCACAAGGAGAATGCCGAGCGCTGCATATGTATGCAGCCTACACCGGCCCGCCCGATACATGATGAGCACAACTCTGCAAAACAAACACATCATGTCAATACACACGTGGTGAGCACTCTGTACAATGGCAGCACGCCGTGGTCGGCTGCCATAGGAAGGACAGCTGATGAGTAGTGTGACGTCACTGAGGTCGTTCCGGCCAGCCCCCGGCCAGCTGCCGTGCTAGCTCTGTCGGTTCAACCAGCGCGTGCGCCGCAGTGTGTGTCACGGGCTGGGCCGGCCCACGGGCCCACGGGCCCACGGGCCCACGGGTTCGGGCCTGGGCCTTGAAATTCGATATTCCACGGGCGATGAGTGGGCCCGAGCATTATTAGTCATGGGCCTGGGCAGGTCCGCGACCAGGGGTGTCGAGTGTCGACTGTTGAGGACCAAAGGTCTGAGCCGGGCCGGTCCGCGACCATGGGTGTCGAGTGTCGACTGTCGAGGACCGAAGGTCTGAGCAGAACAGCGGAGAGCATGGCGCCGTTCACGCCCTAACTCGGGGGTGGGGGATCTAACAAAGGGAAGCATGCAATGGGCAGTCCAGGGCCGAACACGCACCGCACACTTCTGGGAACTCTTAGCCCTCAATCACGTACCTCACAGTATCACCCCCGATGTCCCGAGTGATCGATCGTTTTTCAGTTACTAGAAAATGCAGGACCGAAATTCTGTCCAGACGGCAGTCACTATCAGACGTCGACTAGTTGAGAGGCCGAATATAGGTATTCCATACCGAACAGGTATCGACTTGGCTCTGGCGGCAAATGAATGGGCCGGACTGGGTATGGGCCGCTCCTTCGCCACCAGCGAACGGGCTCGTGCCGGCCCGGGCTGCAATCCAACGGGCTCGGGCCGGGCTCGGGCCGGGGTCGGGCTGGGCTAACTTTCGGCCCGTGGCGACCCCTGCCACGCTGCCGAGATAACACGACGCCGGCTGGTGATAGCGACGTTTGCTGCGTTGATACCGAGAGTTAGTGTCCGGCAGGAAGTGCAGTCTCCGGTGGCGCGCCATGTTGGATGGCACGTGCTGATGTCAACATCGGGTGTAATATTTCAGCATGTCGTGATGGCTGTCATTGAACATTCGCTTAATTGGCTCACATCAGACTCCAGCATCAATCTAAGAGCATGAGCAATTGCCTTTGTGCTGTTCCAAGCCTGGAAATGGCAAGTGCAAGATGCAGCGAGCTCGTTATCACAGTAAGAAGTGCCAATTTCCGGGATCTAAGATATCGAATACTCTGGGTTAGTGCCCACACCGAGCTGCCAGAACGTCAAGCTGTGGGTTGGACGGAGGCGACCTGTGTCGCCGTTCGGCGCGAATTGGTTCCAGGCAGAGTCGGCGTCAGAGGTTACCCTTAGCCCGCTCTTGGCACGACCATTCCAAACAGGAGTCTTCCGTTGGACGAGTAAATACAACAATGGCATCATATTGTCATATTAACGGTAGTAGCGTTTGACGATAAAATACAACAACAATAAATGTGAGAACATTGTCAAGTGTTAACATTGCCAGGTGTTAATATTGCCAGGTGTTACCCTTGCCAGGTGTTAGCATTGTCAGGTGCTAACATTGTCAGGTGTTAGCAAAGGCAGTTGTTCGCCACTCATATCTCATGGTACTTGAGGGGGTGGGCCGTTATGCTCAAAATATCTAGCATATTGGAAATACTGAAGCAAACAGCAACCAGCTTACAGGTTAGGTCGAGCTGCCTATGAAAGCCTTGTACCGATTCTTAGCCTGGGGTGGCCTGGTGGCCCATAGTAATGTTCACAAGGATACCGTCCACGTCCTTCTCGGTCAGCTAATGCTAAAATCATTCATTGTTCGGATCTGAACATGAGACAACGCACCTTGACCAAGGCGCGGCAAGATCTAGACGAACTAATGCGCTCAACGTTGGTGGGATGATCTAGTCCACCCAACTTTGTGCACGTTTGATGTTTTCATCAAGCTTTGATGGATGGAGCTTAATCTAACTGGGTGGAAGCGTATCACAGGTGTGCAGTGTGCCAGCACTGTCCAGGCACATGAGATAAAGTATGCCCAATTGTCATGTTCTCTCTCTCTCTCTTTCTCTTTCTGTGAAGGCGTTGGGACACTGCGGCTACACGAATCGCCTGTGCTTCATGAATGTGTTTACTGTTTACCCACTCCTGGTCTCTGGAGAAACTGGTGACGTCAAAGGTGAAGTGGGAGTGGTCTAGGGGTCACACACGGGTGGGACAGCATCCACGCTAGGGCAGCCCCCTAATTATAACCAGTATGTAATTTCTTCGTGTTCCCCGGAAATCCTTGGCATGGCACGCCGATATTCAGGAGGTGAAACGCAGTAAATTGGACATGCTGCACCCAGTGCGTCGGTGGCGGAACGTCAAAACAAGCCACTCCCCAGACGCAGTGCCGGCGTTCACGTGACCAGATTTCGGCCCGGGCAGCGAGCGAGGCGACGGGCGTGGACGGCGGCGGGCGCGGCGCACCCCGCGCGCGCCGCTTTCGTCCCGTTTTCGTGACGCCGCCGTGTGTCTGTCACGGCGCCGTGGCGATGGCGGCGCACTTTCTCCGGGGCGCGGGCGCCGGCCCGCGCGGGAGCAACGGTCGACGCGATGGACTGATGCGCGCGCGCCGCCGCTCCGTGCGCGGGGACACGGCGCGCAGCGGAGAAAACACGGCTGCCACCAGCGGCATGGCTGCCCGGTGCCGGCTACTTCTGGCCAGTCTGAATGGCCAGATTAGTGCGGAGGGTGCAGCCGCGTATTTATGCCTCTGTGTATCACGGCTGGTGGTACTCAAACGCCAGCAGCCTACGCTGTACCTCCCGAGGTGGGAGTGGTAGGTGTTGCAACTGAAAGTGGTCATTCAGTGCTTGTTGAATGATTCATTGGATAGTGCTTCGTGTTTGTTCCGAGATATTGGAATGCTTGAACGCTGATGCGAAAGCTTTAGATCGTGTGCCAACGCCAGCGACCCCTGCAGCATGGATTCACCAAACAGTGGGCAATCCGGCTCCAATAGTGGCGCATGTGCATTGATGGTTAAAGTTCCTGTCACTCACGTAAAGCTGCTTTGAACAAATAAATATAAAGTGAGTATTGCAGCAGAAAAAAATGTACTAGCATTTACTGACGGTACCGATACAGCTGATGGTGATTGCGCTTTATGATCAGAAACAGAATAAACCTGCTTCCGGCCGACAGAAGCATGATCGCATGTCCTCGTCGCCTCTAATTGTGCGGTGCTTGGCACCTCATCATTATCATGTGTTATTATCTGATCGCCTGGTTTTCTTAATCCCGTTATTACGCGGCTGTTTCTTCACCGTGGCGCAGTTCCGCATGGTTTACGACGAGCCCAAACAAATGGATCCGAATCAGTCGGCCATACACGTGCCGGGCCAGGCGACTGACTGGACAATGCTCGGCTTTCGCCATCGACTGCCAGCACGTGCGCAATGAGTGGAGGCACTCACACTCACAAACGCTGGAGCACATGTCAGGCGTGGTGTTATCACCAGCCGCTCCATGTCACTCTGCCAGCCAGCGCCGATGAGGTGCGTGTGAGGAAATACTGCGGCCTCGTCGTGAGAAAACGAGCTGCGCTCACACTGCGGCTCTTCCGCTGGAAGCATTGCCGTTGATCGAATGGCTTGGGCAGGTCACAAAACGCAGCTGAGTGTATTCAGTAGTTTGCCCGCATAGGTGCTAACAGAGGAGACGGCAGCTAATTCCCTCGTCTGAAATCTCATCCAGGTGGTTCGCACTTCGCTGCTCTAGAGCAATGCAAAGCAGTACGAGAGAACTGTAAAATCTGAAGCCCACTTACGTAGCATGCGTATAAGAATGAAAGTGGTGTTCATTGTGAGGACAACGCCGAGACAACCCGAACATTTTTTTCTACCAGATTGAGTGTTGTTTGATTTTAAAATGCAGAAAAGTACTGCAATTCTGCTCAATTTCCAAGCTAGTTTCACAAGTGTTCCAGCATCACTGTGGACACCGTAGCTCCTTCCCACGGTTACCGCGTTTCGTTCTGCACGATATATGGCAAACTAGCTCAGAACATGAAATGCCTTTCACTGATTACTTGACGTCAGCTGACAGTGGTGAATTTTTCCCAAGATGAATGGTGGTAGGAGCAAATGAGTTTTTCATACTGTTTTTTCTTCAGTCAATGCTCACAGGTCCCATGCTAAGCCTCAACGGCATCGGGGTGGGAATACCCGCTCCAAGAGTATGGAAATTTCCATCCCCGTCGGTACTCCTCAGCTGCCCTCGGACAAGGTGGTCCAAAGGTCGGCGATTGGCGTTGGTGTGGCTGCTGGCCCTGTTGGTGTTGGATGTTAGTGTTAGTGTTGGTGTTGGTGTCGCTGTTGGTGCTGGTGCTGGTGTTGATGTTGGTTTGGGTTTTGGTGTTGGTGTTGGTCGGCGATTGACGTTTGTGTTGCTGCTGGCCCTGTCGGTCATCTCAGCCTCTCCAATTGTCGCCGCAACTGTCGCGCATTCAGGCGGCCTGACATCCGGTCAACGCGACGCCACTTTCGCCACTGTCGGTGAAGGTTCGCCGGTCGGTTAGCCAAGACGGAATTACGTCACGTCCAACTTGCAAACGATCTCTCCTGGTCAGCCGCTTCTCCTGCCGCACGTTCTTCGATCCTCGTCGGCCCCTCGCCCTCCGTCCCCTGGCTATGTTCACACAGCTAGTCCAAAGAAATTGCATGAGATCGGAGACGCTAGAGATGTTTCAGAGAGGGAATTTGTACATTTGTGGCGGCTTTAGTCAATGGCATACTGCATGCGGCATATTTCCATGTGCGACGTCGTGTTGAGTGAAAGCATGATATTTGATGGCCGGTTGCTGGCTTAGTTTTTTTCAGACTTGTATAATAGAATACTTTTTTTCTTAAAAAACCTGATGCCAATCCGGGAAGTCGAAAGGCTTCCAAATGTAAATGAAATGAATATTCACATTTATTAATCCATGAATGCCCAGCTTGGTACTTCGGAGATATTTTGTGATGCCAGCAGCTTTGTGAGGATGTTCATTGTGCAATAAGCGAACTAGATTGACGATAATTCCAGATGGTGGCGAAAAACGGTCGGACATGCACCTGCTAACGTCAGAGGTGTATGACAAAATGTTCTCAGACTTCAGAGATGTGTTCATCAAACATCAAATATGGCATGCAATGGATATCCGAGTGGAGATTAGGATCTGCTTGTATTTGAGATGTTTCACAATTGATGAAACCGTCTATCTTCCATTGAAACAAAACACACAAGCATGAAACGAACACAGTTCATGACTCAACATATTCGCCACCTACGCTCGCCCTCTCTGGGCCGCTCCATCTACTGCACGAGCGTCGCCATGAGCTCTTCTTTCGAGGGACCTCCGACTTCTTGGCGCACTGCAACCTTGAGCTTTGAATCGCTACTGAACTGTCTCCACACATTTTCTTAAGTTTGTGGAAAAGAAAAATCGACAAGAGCCAGGCCAGATGGGTACGATGGGTGTTTAATTATTTCCAGTCCACGACTATACAGAAACAACTTCATCTCCATGGAGGTGTGGGGCCTGGCGTTGTCATGGTTGGAGCATGAACCGGTGGCCTCGCTTGATTGACCATTTCTTGCTGATGTTCCTCGGCATCTTTCTCATCGACTGAATGTATCTTGCTGAGTCGATGGTGTTGCCTCTTGGTAGGAAATAAATGCACACGATGCCCCTGCGTCGAAAAGCACTGTGCACATGACCCTCCCGCTCGTGCGCTCCATTTTGGCCAAACTCGGGGTGCTCTCGCCTGTCCTCCTCCCTTGCCTTCTCTCTGTTCTTGCTGGAGGGTCGCACAAGTTTATCCATGTCACGTCAGTAATTGCCGAGTCTAAACATGTCCCTCGAAATCGCACCGGCTGAGCAGCTCTTGCACAACTCCTGTCTTCCAAAACCAATTCATCAATCTGGCGCTCTGCGCGCGGAGCCCGCGCGCTCCGGGAAGTCCCTGGGTGGGGACTGTCTAAAACTGACTAAAGGTGCTGGTTTACCCAGTGTTGAAGCAGTGAAACCAACGGCAGATGGTCGGTAGGGACGCAGCATCATCAGCGGAGACTCTGGCTAGGAACCTGAGCACCTAAATAGGGATTTTGCCAGCGAGAAAGTGTGCGCGAATGACCTCGCCCTGAAATTAAATTTGTCGATGCTTTTTCGGTGACGGACTTGCGCCGCACCGCTCAGTGATCAATGAAAGAACAGACAAAGATAAACGTCCTAGTGTATACCGAGGGTATCCAGCGGTATCATTTTGATTCCAAATCGAATGTGCTTTTAATTGGTGTGCAAGTTGTTATTGTTTGTTATTTGGGTTTAAAGGGCGCATCGACTGTAATGGTCATATAGCGCCCAGGTGTGCAAGTCGTATGCGTCACGTGCCTTCGACGTTGTTTACATGAGCACTTCAAAAATTATGAAACAACCTGAACAAATATACCCATCCCCGAATGGAAAAAGGCCTTCCATGGAGAATGTTTCGCCAAGCTTGTATGCAGGACAAGTGGGTTTGCTAATAACCGGGTACCTTCCGCCTTGAGCAGTAGCTTTGCTACCTATTAAAAAAAAGAAGATACAAAATGTTAATAGCGTCAATATTTGTGTCCAAACTTATGCCGTTGCTGACCCACAGATATATACATATATATATATATATATATATATATATATATATATATATATATACTTAAATATACATCAGATGGGTTTCCTTCCTAAATGTCCGTTCAAGCACGACTCGTTAAACCTGCGAGCAGATTTTGACATTATTAGCATTTTGCACGTCTTTTTATAGCAAGGTTTCTGTCCAAACCGGAAGACACCTGAGTAACAGAAGCACTTGTTTCACGTGCAACCTCGGTCAAACATTGTCTTGGAAAGAGTTTTTGAAAGTGTATGCATATGCTCTTCTCCCCTTGAAATATCCTAGATGACACCGTAGATCAAGACCTATCGAGTCAGGTTGGACAATATCGTCAGGTGCTGGGGTGTCGTTTAGCTACAAATATGACGCGTGTGACAATTGTGATCGACATAAGTTTTTTTTCCTGTGCGCGCACCAATTGAACCAATTACAGTGCAGAATTATCGGCGACCGGTCAATCGATTAATCGGCGAGTTTGCTTCAGGCAAATTCACCGGTTCAAAGTGATATATGGCCCAAATGCTGCCACGCCAGCCAAGCTCCCGTGGGGAGGATTTCATATGTGAATATAAATAGAGCTGTGTTGTATAGAGTTGCGTTTCACGAAAGCTATTTTTTCCATTGTCACAATAAGTCTGCACTGTTATTGGTGAACTTGGCGCGCGCACAGACAAAAACTGATATCGATCACATTCGTCACATGCGTCATATATGTAGCTAAACGACACCCCAGCAGCAGCTGATTGCTATTGCCCAGGGCTGACCGTAGATATCTCAGAAAAAACTGTCTCAAGTCAGTTATCAGATCAACAATGTGACGTGGGAGTAATAGCGACCGTAGTGCTTGTGGTGAACAGGATTCGCCCATATGCTCGTTTTCCGGGTAGATACAAAAATAACTTCATGATTGTTTGGATACATGCCAAACAGGGGGTGGGGGGGTGGACGCACAAGGGCCTCTGTCGTCCTCGTGCGGTTCTATCGGCTGCGGATGGTCAGCGACGAGCGGCGACCGACGGGTTCAGTTGCGTTTATATCGCAGGAAAGTGCACCAAACAGGTGGACACCCGCCGAACGAGTCGAACACTTGGTCGCCGGCGTCCTCCGTGTGTGTCCGGCACAGCCCAAGGCGCACAATGGCCGGTACTCCGTTCACTGTCGCTTTCAACGCATTGTTCCGGCTCGCTACGTTGCGACGAGGCGTGTAGAAAGACGAGACCGCGATCGGCGGGACTGGTTCGGTCAAGGATGCACCGATCATTGACGCAGCTGGCGACGGGCACCGGTCATTGACGCAGCTGGCGACGGGCACCGGTCACTGACACAGCTGGCGACGGGCACCGGTCACTGACACAGCTGGCGACGGGCACCGGTCACTGACACAGCTGGCGACGGGCACCGGTCACTGACGCAGCTGGCGACGGGCACCGGTCACTGACGCAGCTGGCGACGGGCACCGGTCACTGACGCAGCTGGCGACGGGCACCGGTCACTGACACAGCTGGCGACGGGCACCGGTCACTGACGCAGCTGGCGACGGGCACCGGTCACTGACGCAGCTGGCGACGGGCACCGGTCACTGACGCAGCTGGCGACGGGCACCGGTCATTGACGCAGCTGGCGACGGGCACCAGTCATTGACACAGCTGGCGACGGGCACCGGTCACTGACGCAGCTGGCGACGGGCACCGGTCACTGACGCAGCTGGCGACGGGCACCGGTCATTGACGCAGCTGGCGACGGGCACCGGTCACTGACGCAGCTGGCGACGGGCACCAGTCACTGACACAGCTGGCGACGGGCACCGGTCACTGACACAGCTGGCGACGGGCACCGGTCACTGACACAGCTGGCGACGGGCACCAGTCACTGACGCAGCTGGCGACGGGCACCAGTCATTGACGCAGCTGGCGACGGGCACCAGTCATTGACGCAGCTGGCGACGGGCACCAGTCATTGACGCAGCTGGCGACGGGCACCGGTCATTGACACAGCTGGCGACGGGCACCAGTCATTGACGCAGCTGGCGACGGGCACCGGTCACTGACACAGCTGGCGACGGGCACCGGTCATTGACGCAGCTGGCGACGGGCACCAGTCATTGACGCAGCTGGCGACGGGCACCGATCACTGACACAGCTGGCGACGGGCACCGGTCATTGACGCAGCTGGCGACGGGCACCGGTCACTGACACAGCTGGCGACGGGCACCGGTCATTGACGCAGCTGGCGACGGGCACCGGTCACTGACACAGCTGGCGACGGGCACCAGTCATTGACGCAGCTGGCGACGGGCACCAGTCATTGACGCAGCTGGCGACGGGCACCGGTCACTGACACAGCTGGCGACGGGCACCGGTCATTGACGCAGCTGGCGACGGGCACCAGTCATTGACGCAGCTGGCGACGGGTACCGGTCACTGACACAGCTGGCGACGGGCACCAGTCATTGACGCAGCTGGCGACGGGCACCGTCCTGACCAGCTGGCGACGGGCACCGGTCACTGACGCAGCTGGCGACGGGCACCAGTCATTGACACAGCTGGCGACGGGCACCGGTCACTGACACAGCTGGCGACGGGCACCGGTCACTGACACAGCTGGCGACGGGCACCAGTCATTGACGCAGCTGGCGACGGGCACCAGTCACTGACGCAGCTGGCGACGGGCACCAGTCACTGACGCAGCTGGCGACGGGCACCAGTCACTGACACAGCTGGCGACGGGCACCGGTCATTGACGCAGCTGGCGACGAGCACCGGTCATTGACGCAGCTGGCGACGAGCACCAGTCATTGACGCAGCTGCGGGGAGCAGGCGGCTGCTGCGCGCCTGAGAAATGCGGTGTTTCTGTTTGCAGATGTGGAGAGCGCGTATTTGCCGCTTACCGCGCGGTGGCACCTCAGTCCTGTCGACCTCTCTCGTGTGGAGTGTGGGGCGCAAACATGCGACGTTTCAATCTGGGCCACTGTGTCCTGTACACTGCCTGCCAGAAATGACTAAAGACCCGGGATCCCCATTGGAGCCCACCTGTCACCTGGCGGGTGAGCATCACATAGCCCCATCAGTGCGATGTAATAGCAGTTGACCGAACGACACGACTGCTGAGAGATTAATGAGTCCGGAATGATCGCCTTCGACCACCGTACCATCTATTCCTCGTCCCACCCGGACCGGCGGTTTCACCGTCGGGGGCCGGAGTTATGGGTCAACAACACTATTGCCGGCACCGCGACAGAAGGGTGGCCTTTCACTCTCGGCCGTCCAGCCAGCATGGGTGTTAATAGGGTGCCATAAACACTGGGCGGCGTAGCCGAAGCGAACGGTAATGCCTCCTGCTGCTGCCATAGCCAGGTTATGGGTCTGTTCCCGTGGCTCCACCAGAAGGAACTCAGTGGAGGCTAGTGGAGGCTAGTTGAGACTTGCCCACGGGAACGACCGGTGGAGAAATCAGCTGATAGCGGCGTGAATTACGCGACAAAAAGGACGCATTTGGCGCTGCATCACAAATTGGTCAAATTGCCCTTCAAATGTTTGCCCAGATGGTCGCACACTGTACATAGTATGCCTTGTTATAAAAAGTACCAAATTTGTCGTTATTTGTGGCTATGTATGTGTCCTAAGAGACTGCGGGGAGCACAGATGTTCTTTTCGCCTATGGGATGAACCAGGCTCTCTTCCCTCTCGGTTGAGCATCGTCTCCCCCTGTTTTGCGGTTGGTTACAGCATGCCTTCTTAACGTACAGCATATAATCTCGTGTCTGGACCCGCCGGGCTCCCACGGCCCCGAGGCGCTTCTCTACCCGATGCTGACTTCCTCATCTGAACTTGCCCGACCTCGTCGATCGGGCTCGAGCAAGGCCCTGGGCTCGGGTAGGATTTTGGTCGTCGCCGGGAGAACGGCGGCACTTCTGGGCACGGTAATTGCGGCGGATCCGGCCGGTAAGTAACATCTTCCCTTAGGCCGAATGACGTATGCATATGTGGTCTGCATCTGTTACTTCGATTACTATTCATAGTTGTAGTAATTTCACATTTCCTTTGCGGAGGATGATCCTGGTATTCAGTTGATGCATGCAGATGAGATTTGTATGATGGAGGACGTTGTTTACGCGCAAATATATGGCGCAAGTGCGCTGTGATTGAGCTCAACTGAAAAATCACGATTGGACCCTGCTTCTTGGCTGGTGGAGCTTTTGCTCCACTGGTGGAGGTTGGTGGAGGAAAAATCTCCACTGGATTTGCGACGGGAACGACCAGTGGAGGTTTGTGGAGGTTAGTGGAGCGACGGGAACAGACCCTATGCCGGTATTCAAAACGGGTCGGGGTTCGCCGAATGCATGGCATGTTATGTCGTCTCGAAACATTCGGTCTGCTTTTCACGGAGATCCGATCAGCAGGTTCTAAACGCCTGTATGTCTTATAAGGATATGCTAAATAGCATAAGCTACGTTTTATCATAATCGCATTGCAGGAAGTAAACAGGCCCATGGAAACTGGAGCATCACAGGAAAACAACGATTTCCTACAGCTACAGGCACCCATTGCAGTACAGCTACAAATGCTAAGTCAGCTCTGCTGCGTTCACTGGTGGGTCTCCCACTGCACTGGCATGCTGGTGGGCCTCTATGAGGCATTCACCAATGCTGGGAAATGGGGGGGGGGGGGCAAGGGTGGCATTTTGTGCAAAAATGGTTAGAAGTGCTCAAGCAATCAAACCTTCCGTAAATACCAACCACCACGATGCAGTTCCACGGAGAGGCTTCGGAACTTCCTGAATGTTCCGGTCACTGCCCACGTCACTCCCCAAACAGCATATTATGATCACCTTACGGCGCATTATGTTTTTTTTTAACGTTTCTGGTGCTTTAGTGGTTCGAGTTAGTTTTTAAATAGGCAATATAGGTAATCAATATCATGCATTACTGTTCGTGACGGCACATCCACTGGTAGTGCGTCATTAACTCTTCGTAATGCTCGATCACTACCTACATACAACCGAAAATATGCAGACAACACCTGCGTGCAGAACGTCTTCCTGCTGTTTACAAGTTCTGCCTGGCTGATCCAGAGGAAACTTGGTGGCAAGTCAGCCGCTTTGGTGAGCGTTCAGCACAGTTTCTCCTCTGCAGCATGGTCGGTCCGGTCAAGTTCGGTCAGTCGATGAGAACGCAGAGCTTCAGAGGGGTGGTGTGCGGCGGGCTCGCAGCTTCCGTTGCCGTTGATCCCGCGCCCATCGCGGGACCGCTCTTCAACCAGTCACTGGCGGGTCGTCAGAGTCAAACTCTTCAGCAGATCATGCGCTTGGAACTAGTCAAGCGATGCATCTCGTACTCTTGTGAATGACCGAAAGTGTGAGCCCAGGCCCACTCATTCACGTTACTGAGGGAAAACAGAAGGCTGGGTGATGCTTGCCCCATCCCCCGTTTCTTGCCAGGACGGGTGTGGAAGGTGAACCGGGGCAACACTTCTGATCCCGATTACCGAGATAGGATAACAAAGTAAACCCCCACTGCTTAAAACTCCTCGGTATGTCACCAAACATGAAAGGTCCATGTCACATGGAACGACGGAGATGTATGGATATGTTGCGAATGCGTGAACGGGAATTATTAGCTGAACTTATGTTCATAAATTATGACCAGTGAAATACAGTGCAGTGGAATTTCCCAATCATTAGCAGCGGCTGCATTGAACTCGTCATTGGGCACCAGCACTGTGATTGGCCGTCTACAACAGCGCATGAACATATCCGACCGGTCGCCACAGAAGGTGGTCCAAGCAGCGTGCCTCGCACAGCGACACACTGTAGTGGCCATCAGTCCACACAGGCAAGCAGCGTGCCTCGCACAGCGGCACACTGTAGTGGCCATCAGTCCACACAGGCATGCACCGTGCCTCGCACAGCGGCACACTGTAGTGGCCATCAGTCCACACAGGCAAGCAGCGTGCCTCGCACAGCGGCACACTGTAGTGGCCATCAGTCCACATAGGCATGCACCGTGCCTCGCACAACAGCCAGCAGCCGAAGCGGACATACACCGTGCCTCGCACAGCAGTCAGCAGCCGAAGCGGACATACACTGTGCCTCGCACAGCAGCCATCAGTCAACACAGACATGCACCGTGCCTCGCACAGCAGCCATCAGTCCACACAGACATACACCGTGCCTCGCACAACAGCCAGCAGTCCACACAGACATACACCGTGCCTCGCACAGCAGCCATCAGTCCACGCAGACACACACCGTGCCTCGCACAACAGCCAGCAGTCGAAGCGGACATACACCGTGCCTCGCACAACAGCCGGCAGTCCACACAGACACACACCGTGCCTCGCACAACAGCCAGCAGTCGAAGCGGACATACACCGTGCCTCGCACAACAGCCAGCAGTCCACACAGACACACACCGTGCCTCGCACAACAGCCAGCAGTCCACGCAGACACACACCGTGCCTCGCACAACAGCCAGCAGTCGAAGCGGACATACACCGTGCCTCGCACAACAGCCAGCAGTCCACACAGACACACACCGTGCCTCGCACAACAGCCAGCGGTCGAAGCGGACATACACCGTGCCTCGCACAACAGCCAGCAGTCCACACAGACACACACCGTGCCTCGCACAACAGCCAGCAGTCGAAGCGGACATACACCGTGCCTCGCACAACAGCCAGCAGTCCACACAGACACACACCGTGCCTCGCACAACAGCCAGCAGTCAAAGCGGACATACACCGTACCTCGCACAACAGCCAGCAGTCCACACAGACACACACCGTGCCTCGCACAACAGCCAGCGGTCGAAGCGGACATACACCGTGCCTCGCACAACAGCCAGCAGTCCACCCAGACACACACCGTGCCTCGCACAACAGCCAGCGGTCGAAGCGGACATACACCGTGCCTCGCACAACAGCCAGCAGTCGAAGCGGACATACACCGTGCCTCGCACAACAGCCAGCAGTCCACACAGACATACACCATGCCTCGCACAACAGCCAGCAGTCGAAGCGGACATACACCGTGCCTCGCACAACAGCCAGCAGTCCACACAGACATACACCGTGCCTCGCACAACAGCCAGCAGTCGAAGCGGACATACACCGTGCCTCGCACAACAGCCAGCAGTCCACACAGACACACACCGTGCCTCGCACAACAGCCAGCGGTCGAAGCGGACATACACCGTGCCTCGCACAACAGCCAGCAGTCGAAGCGGACATACACCGTGCCTCGCACAACAGCCAGCAGTCCACACAGACACACACCGTGCCTCGCACAACAGCCAGCGGTCCACACAGACATACACCGTGCCTCGCACAACAGCCAGCAGTCCACACAGACATACACCGTGCCTCGCACAACAGCCAGCAGTCGAAGCGGACATACACCGTGCCTCGCACAACAGCCAGCAGTCCACACAGACACACACCGTGCCTCGCACAACAGCCAGCGGTCGAAGCGGACATACACCGTGCCTCGCACAACAGCCAGCAGTCGAAGCGGACATACACCGTGCCTCGCACAACAGCCAGCAGTCCACAGAGACATACACCGTGCCTCGCACAACAGCCAGCAGTCGAAGCGGACATACACCGTGCCTCGCACAACAGCCAGCAGTCCACACAGACATACACCGTGCCTCGCACCACAGCCAGCAGTCGAAGCGGACATACACCGTGCCTCGCACAACAGCCAGCAGTCCACACAGACATACACCGTGCCTCGCACAACAGCCAGCAGTCGAAGCGGACATACACCGTGCCTCGCACAACAGCCAGCAGTCCACACAGACATACACCGTGCCTCGCACAACAGCCAGCAGTCAAAGCGGACATACACCGTGCCTCGCACAACAGCCAGCAGTCCACACAGACATACACCGTGCCTCGCACAACAGCCAGCAGTCGAAGCGGACATACACCGTGCCTCGCACAACAGCCAGCAGTCCACACAGACATACACCGTGCCTCGCACAACAGCCAGCGGTCGAAGCGGACATACACCGTGCCTCGCACAACAGCCAGCAGTCCACACAGACATACACCGTGCCTCGCACAACAGCCAGCGGTCGAAGCGGACATACACCGTGCCTCGCACAACAGCCAGCAGTCCACACAGACACACACCGTGCCTCGCACAACAGCCAGCGGTCGAAGCGGACATACACCGTGCCTCGCACAACAGCCAGCAGTCCACACAGACACACACCGTGCCTCGCACAACAGCCAGCGGTCGAAGCGGACATACACCGTGCCTCGCACAACAGCCAGCAGTCCACACAGACATACACCGTGCCTCGCACAACAGCCAGCAGTCCACACAGACATACACCGTGCCTCGCACAACAGCCAGCGGTCGAAGCCAGCAGTCGAAGCGGACATACACCGTGCCTCGCACAACAGCCAGCAGTCCACAGAGACATACACCGTGCCTCGCACAACAGCCAGCAGTCGAAGCGGACATACACCGTGCCTCGCACAACAGCCAGCAGTCCACACAGACATACACCGTGCCTCGCACAACAGCCAGCAGTCGAAGCGGACATACACCGTGCCTCGCACAACAGCCAGCAGTCCACACAGACATACACCGTGCCTCGCACAACAGCCAGCAGTCGAAGCGGACATACACCGTGCCTCGCACAACAGCCAGCAGTCCACACACACATACACCGTGCCTCGCACAACAGCCAGCAGTCAAAGCGGACATACACCGTGCCTCGCACAACAGCCAGCAGTCCACACAGACATACACCGTGCCTCGCACAACAGCCAGCAGTCGAAGCGGACATACACCGTGCCTCGCACAACAGCCAGCAGTCCACACAGACATACACCGTGCCTCGCACAACAGCCAGCGGTCGAAGCGGACATACACCGTGCCTCGCACAACAGCCAGCAGTCCACACAGACATACACCGTGCCTCGCACAACAGCCAGCGGTCGAAGCGGACATACACCGTGCCTCGCACAACAGCCAGCAGTCCACACAGACACACACCGTGCCTCGCACAACAGCCAGCGGTCGAAGCGGACATACACCGTGCCTCGCACAACAGCCAGCAGTCCACACAGACACACACCGTGCCTCGCACAACAGCCAGCGGTCGAAGCGGACATACACCGTGCCTCGCACAACAGCCAGCAGTCCACACAGACATACACCGTGCCTCGCACAACAGCCAGCAGTCCACACAGACATACACCGTGCCTCGCACAACAGCCAGCAGTCCACACAGACATACACCGTGCCTCGCACAACAGCCAGCGGTCGAAGCGGACATACACCGTGCCTCGCACAACAGCCAGCAGTCGAAGCGGACATACACCGTGCCTCGCACAACAGCCAGCAGTCCACACAGACACACACCGTGCCTCGCACAACAGCCAGCAGTCGAAGCGGACATACACCGTGCCTCGCACAACAGCCAGCAGTCGAAGCGGACATACACCGTGCCTCGCACAACAGCCAGCAGTCCACACAGACACACACCGTGCCTGGCACAACAGCCAGCGGTCGAAGCGGACATACACCGTGCCTCGCACAACAGCCAGCAGCCCACACAGACACACACCGTGCCTCGCACAACAGCCAGCAGTCGAAGCGGACATACACCGTGCCTCGCACAACAGCCAGCAGTCCACACAGACACACACCGTGCCTCGCACAACAGCCAGCGGTCGAAGCGGACATACACCGTGCCTCGCACAACAGCCAGCAGTCCACACAGACACACACCGTGCCTCGCACAACAGCCAGCGGTCGAAGCGGACATACACCGTGCCTCGCACAACAGCCAGCAGTCCACACAGACACACACCGTGCCTCGCACAACAGCCAGCGGTCGAAGCGGACATACACCGTGCCTCGCACAACAGCCAGCAGTCCACACAGACACACACCGTGCCTCGCACAACAGCCAGCAGTCCACGCAGACACACACCGTGCCTCGCACAACAGCCAGCAGTCGAAGCGGACATACACCGTGCCTCGCACAGCAGCCATCAGTCCACGCAGACACACACCGTGCCTCGCACAACAGCCAGCGGTCGAAGCGGACATACACCGTGCCTCGCACAACAGCCAGCAGTCCACACAGACACACACCGTGCCTCGCACAACAGCCAGCGGTCGAAGCGGACATACACCGTGCCTCGCACAACAGCCAGCAGTCCACACAGATACACACCGTGCCTCGCACAACAGCCAGCAGTCGAAGCGGACATACACCGTGCCTCGCACAACAGCCAGCAGTCCACACAGACACACACCGTGCCTCGCACAACAGCCAGCAGTCGAAGCGGACATTCACCGTGCCTCGCACAACAGCCAGCAGTCGAAGCGGACATACACCGTGCCTCGCACAACAGCCAGCAGTCCACACAGACATACACCGTGCCTCGCACAACAGCCAGCGGTCGAAGCGGACATACACCGTGCCTCGCACAACAGCCAGCAGTCCACACAGACATACACCGTGCCTCGCACAACAGCCAGCAGTCGAAGCGGACATACACCGTGCCTCGCACAACAGCCAGCAGTCCACACAGACACACACCGTGCCTCGCACAACAGCCAGCGGTCGAAGCGGACATGCACGGGGATATGCATCGCTGATGTATGTTGCATGCAATCCGCCATAAAGTGGGCCCCATCAATGTCGCATACTACTTGCTATGCACCGTGCGATATCATAACAAAAACATTGATCAGAGAGGTGCAGCATAGCATGAAGTTTGGGGTGCACAACGGTTCGGCAGAGTAACACAAATAATACTACAATAATGTCATAATACAAAATATTATTCACAGTAAAATAATTATGGAAGCTCTTGGGTTATGTTATAATTGTCGTGTCATGACAGGATTTTGACGAGCTATTTTCAATGCAAAATTAATCAATGTCGGTACCCGGTGGCATTGCAGCAGCGAGTACTCGTTATTTAATATATAGCCCATTTACATTTACAAATAAGAAGCAATATTGTGTTTGTGGAAAATGCAAGTCATTTGACATATCTGCTTTGTCAGTTTATTTCGCTCCCGCAGCCCGCAAGGGACAGGCCCTCTAATATGTTTATTGTTCTACTATGTTACTCATATTATGACATACAAAATAACTACAATCATCCTGCAATGTCCGTAGTAACGCCGTGATACGAACGCGCGCCGACAGCCCCCTCATCAATGAGGTTTATTTTTGGCAGATGTCCTTAAAAGCAACCCTGCTATTGCTGGTTCTACATAATACTGGAAGACTGCCTTCGGAATGCTGGATTAGTGTAGCAATCGACCAACCAGTAGTCCAGGAGACGAGTGAGCTCAAACATCTTCCACAATACGGCCGAGGAAGGCCAGGTCCTTCAAATGTTCAGCTTGACAAATCAGCAGTTGTTTGTACATTGCAAATAACAATATCGAGCAACTTGTTCGGAAGAAACTTGGCATATTTCTTACTTAAATTATGGATACATGAGTCAGTGTAGCAAGATGTTGTTACCTGCTCAGCGCCAGTACTCAGAGGGCATGGCCAAGCTGAGTGGCCTTTTGTTGCTTGGAGCGAGTGTCGGGTTATGAGTTTACTTACATAAGAGTGTCTGCCTTCAACCGATTAAAGCAACAACATTGCTTTGTCTACTTAACTAATTCCGTAAATAGTCCCGGAAACGACTTCGATCACTACTCGGGAGCCTGGACATCCCGGCTTTGCTTACCTGTGCATTGCTTGCCGTTTCTTCTCCGTCCAAGTCGCTCCACTCGTGCCTGCGCTCAACAGAAGGGCGCCACGCCACACCAGTCCTCCAGGAGTCGCGCCACCCACAGCACGTGCTCTGGCACCGGCCGCGCGTCTCTCCGCCCTCGTGCTCTGGCACCGGCGGCGCGTCTCTCCGCCCTCGTGTGCTGGCGCCGGCCGCGCGTCTCTCCGCCCTCGTGTGCTGGCGCCGGCCGCGTGTCTCCGCCCTCGTGTGCTGGCGCCGGCCGCGCGTCTCTCCGCCCTCGTGTGCTGGCGCCGGCCGCGTGTCGACTGAACGGCTGGCAGCGGTGCACCTGGCACACGCGGCACCGCCTTCGTCCGGCGTCCACTGGGTCACCGGAACCGCCGCCTCACACCACCTGCCGGCGGCGTGCGCCACCCCGCCCGGGGAGACTGCCGGCGGCGGGGCCGGCACCCATCTGGGGAGGCTGCCGGCGGGACACGGCACCCATCTGGGGAGGCTGCCGGCGGGACACGGCACCCATCTGGGGAGGCTGCCGGCGGGACACGGCACCCATCTGGGGAGGCTGCCGGCGGGACACGGCATCCCTCTGGGGAGGCTGCCGGCGGGGCACGGTACCCCGCCTGGGGAGACTGCCGGCGGGGCACGGTACCCCGCCCGGGGAGACTGCCGGCGGGACACGGCACCCATCTGGGGAGGCTGCCGGCGGGACACGGCACCCCTCTGGGGAGACTGCCGGCGGGACACGGCACCCATCTGGGGAGGCTGCCGGCGGGACACGGTACCCCTCTGGGGAGGCTGCCGGCGGGACACGGTACCCCTCTGGGGAGACTGCCGGCGGGACACGGTACCCCTCTGGGGAGGCTGCCGGCGGGACACGGCACCCATCTGGGGAGGCTGCCGGCGGGACACGGCACCCATCTGGGGAGACTGCCGGCGGGACACGGTACCCCTCTGGGGAGGCTGCCGGCGGGACACGGTACCCCTCTGGGGAGACTGCCGGCGGGACACGGTACCCCTCTGGGGAGACTGCCGGCGGGACACGGTACCCCTCTGGGGAGGCTGCCGGCGGGGCACGTTACCCCGCCCGGGGAGGCTGCCGGCGGGACACGGTACCCCGCCTGGGGAGGCTGCCGGCGGGACACGGCACCCATCTGGGGAGGCTGCCGGCGGGACACGGTACCCCTCTGGGGAGGCTGCGGCGGGGCACGTTACCCCGCCCGGGGAGGCTGCCGGCGGGACACGGTACCCATCTGGGGAGGCTGCCGGCGGGGCACGTTACCCCGCCCGGGGAGGCTGCCGGCGGGACACGGTACCCCTCTGGGGAGGCTGCCGGCGGGACACGGCACCCATCTGGGTAGGCTGCCGGCGGGGCACGGTACCCATCTGGGGAGGCTGCCGGCGGTACACGGCACCCATCTGGGGAGGCTGCCGGCGGTACACGGCACCCATCTGGGGAGGCTGCCGGCGGGACACGGCACCCATCTGGGGAGGCTGCCGGTGTGACAAGGCACCCCTCTGGGGATACTGCCGGCGGTATGGCATGGCACCTCTCTGGGAAAACTGCCGGCGGCGAATCGACTCCCAAAAACGATTGTCTAGAGTCGCCTCTGATAAATCCAATTTTTGTAGGACTGCCATAGCATGCACATGTCAATTCTAGAACATGCCATACCATTTGATGACGCGACAAACAGTTTGGAAGCGGAAAGCAAAAGGAAATACAACTAAGAAGAGCAGAACCTGCTTCCTTTCGCACGGAATATGGTTGAATCAATAAAATATGTATGCCATACACAGAACCGGTTGGTGGCAGTATCCTCCGTATACCAGTATGAAAATCACTACGGTCAGCGGTCATGGTCATGACATGGGGGTGCAGAAATATTGTCCGCAGTGTGAACCAGTAGATTAACCGTGTTGAAGTGAAGCTGATGTTTATCACCATGTGGAGCAATTTATATGCAGATGCCTTTCAAGACATAGACGTTCATCATTGGGCTTAAATATCAAATGTAGAATCAAATTTTGTCATTTCGAGATCAATGGAGAAGTATCTATATTTTCAGCGCTCAATGGGCGGATTGTAGTTACATGAACTTCTTGGCTATCTACAATTAAAAGAAATCCATATTTTTGTCAAAGCGTTGATTTCAGGTGAGATAGCAGGTAATGTCGGGTCACGTCAGGTCAGGTCATTTTAAATGCTGACACCATTTGCTTCATGCATCTATTGGGGGTGGTTGTTTTTGGTAGTGCATTAGCGATCAGCGCCCAATATTACCCAGAGTGATAGTTTATATCGTCAAATGAACACTGCATGTTATCAGAAATCATCTCGGGTCACTGATCTGGTTCAATAAGGTTGTGTGGCCTAGCGCAAGGCACTCAGTTATCCATGAACCACTCATCTCTGAACATCACTTCTGCACAAAACAAAGTAACCTCAAGAGCATTATGTTCATACATGTTCTTGTAGCAAGCAACATGTTTTGGGTCACCAGACCATGATCTGACCTAACATTGACCTGATATTTCTTACATCGGTACACCTTGATGTGCTCTACAACATATATTCCGGTTCTTAAGCAGCTCCATTAGAAGGTAAAACTAGGGCGAAGCCTATATTCTAAGCTCTATGTGCGACCTGACATGACCTGAGATAACCTAATCTATTTTTGTGTTTTTAATCGAAGCATTAAAATTTCAAGGAGAGAGGTTCGGTTCTGACTTCTTTGTAATGCGACTATTTTCATCTCAATCACTTCCTTTCAGCAAGTGGAGTCAGCTGAATCCGAGAAGATGTACTGAAAGTTTCAAGTCCCCATCTCATTTACTTTGGAAGATATTGCAAAAATTATTCAGTGGTCGATAATTTCCTCCTCTCCCGGGGTGAGTCCGAATAGCCTGGGGAGAGGTCCTGAGGTTCGTTAGGGCGAAGCGAAGTCACAGAGGCCATAGGCCGACTAGCCGGTGTGACAAGGCTGACTTGTGCGACGTGTGGGTTGTATCAGCGACGAATGCTGCCCTAGTGATGACGATAATCACAACGCTAGCAGATGAACTAGACTCGTAAATGATCTGGCGGCTGCTTCACGCGTATGGATCGTCTAGGCGCGACCGTGGCAGCCTCCGCAGCCACGGTCCGTCTCCGTGCTCAATCGAGGCGGAGCTCTGCGGCGACGCCGTCACCACAGACGAGTCCGAAAGCTCGCCACCATCCGCCACATCAGGCAGAGCTGGAGCAGATCCGGCACACTCCACCTCCCTGCCCAGGCGCTGTGCCAGGCGTCACACTGGAAACCGCACCAGACGCCACACGAGGCGCGCCAGAGCGCTCCGCTGGATCACAGACCATCGTCGCGCCATGCAAGACACCAGTCGCCACGCGAAGCGCCTCGGAGCTCGGGCGCATCACGCCAAGCTAGGGCCTCCTCTAAGGAATTTTCACCACGTGCGATTTCTTGCGCATACTTAATCCCAATATGGCGTTATACACAATAGCAGACGCGGTCGTCACAATAGCAGACGCGGTCGTAAGGCAGTCGATGAGCAAGTACCGCGTTCGGAAAAAAGATAAGATTGTGCCCTGCAAGAGCGTTATTTCGTGTGTCGCATTGCTTATCGATGAGCCTACGTGGTGAGTAGTGGCGCAGCCAGGATTTTCTTAAGAGGGAAGGGGTAGCCTAAAAAATGTGATGAAACAGGGAAATCTTCCGGCGAGCGAATGGCGCGAAAATGTATGGTTTTGAGTGGTAACTATCTCAAAATCTATTATTTGATGGAATGTGATTTTGGGTGCTAAGAGGGGTGGCGGGCCCTCGTCCACCCTAGGCTGTGCCTCTGATGACAAGCATCCAAGAACAGCGTAATATGCGGAGCAAAATACAACCTAGATTTTATATTGCCTACTCGAATTCATAATAAATTAAATCCCATAACTACACAACATACCTGCTCCTCAAAAGTCTTATTGTCGCCTGAGCCCCGCCGGCTTGGGTCTCTCGCACGCTGAACAAGGTCTCAGATAGTTAATGTTAAGACCGTTCGGCTGCGTCCTCCTTCGCAACTAACGCTGTGTTTTGGTCCCTTGTTTATGTTCGCACTGTTGTCGACGAAGCAGTCACCACTACCTGCCACACAACATGTTTATTATAATCTCTTCGCAAATCTATTCATCGTGTGAGCCAGTGGCGTACCTAGGATTTACGCTATTGGGGGCAAACGGATTTGGAGGGGACAACTTAAAACCATTTAAGGAAAATCCCCGGATTTATACCAATACTTTTTTCAAAGGGACACACTTTATATTTTTATCAAATATGTATTGATGGACTTAGCTGTACTGTGGAGGGGGTCAAATCTATCACCACAGATTCTGAATCACAGGATTTCAACCCTAACTCCCCCCACCTTGTTCAAAGGTTTCTTTTTTCTTATTCCTTGATAAGTCACCTCATACTGCTGAAATTACACCTGTACAAATCACTCGTCGCCATCACGCCAACGTTCGTGCACGTGAACACCCGCCTTCCGCATCCGGCGCATTCGCCACTTTTCGTGCGATTCTACAGTTTCTGCTAGGCCTCCTACGTTTTGCTTAGTGCTGCCACATGATAGTCTTGCACCATATATTTGACGTGATGGAATGCTTCGTATGGAGGTTCGCTGAGAAAATTCGATGAACTTAATTCCATGATTAGTTCTTTTCTTCCCACATTTTCTGATGGCTAAGAAATCCGGATAGTCGCTGAGCTTTGTTGCACCTCATTTCTTTGGATAAATATGTTCCCAGATTGTTTACCGAACCGAAGTCCTGGCTCGGTGTTCTTTTTCGGACCCGTTGCGTTTACTTTGTCATGAATATGTTTTTGTGCTCCAGCCCATTTTGTGAGGGACGCGGTACATTTTTGAGACCCTGGTTCCTCCTGGGGTTTGTTGCTTTTTTGTGCACCGATTATTGTTTACCGGCGCGTTTCCAAAGACCCTGATGTCTTTATTTAGTGCCCGGCCATTTTTCTCTTTTTTTTGGACCATGTCGCTTTTAGCCGGCCCCAGCATGTTTTTGAGACCCTCGTGTGGTCTCATAGCCACTGTTTACTTCGAGGGCCTTTGGTTTGTTTCTTCAGAGATCCCGATGTGTTTATTTAATGCTTCAATGCATGTCCTGCAATGCCCTGCCGCTTTTTGTAAGACTCGGTGCGCTTCGTAGGGCTCGGTTCATTAGCGACCTCCCGTTGTGCTCTAAGGGTCCTGCTGTGTTTATTTACTGCTCCTGATGTATATTTGTGGGCCCCAGTACGATTTTTGACTCTCCGGTACGATTTATCTGGGTCCCAGCGCGATTTTTTTCAAGCCTAGGTGCAATATTCCGGGGACCCCACTCCAGTGTTCTGAACTCGACGTGATTTTTGGGGATCTCTTCTGATTTTGCCTTAAAGTCTGATACTCGGCCTGATTTTTCGGGCCCGGGTGCCATATATGTGTACCGCCGCGATTTTTGGAGCTCTGGTACGCTTTTCAGGGGCCATATGATAATTTTGAAAGGATCTGGTGCTGTGTTTGGTGTTCTAGAGCGATTTTCCTGGCTCTGACATTTATTTTTCAAAATCCATCTTTATTTGGAGGACTCCGGCTTGATTACTTTTCAATTCCCGATAAGATATTTGGGGCCACAATGTGCTTATTTGGGGCCTTCGATCCCAATTTTTGGGAGCCCTGAGGGGATCTTTATGAAGCTCCGACCCCAATTTGTGTGACTATACCGACGGGAATTTTGGGTCTGGAACGATGTTTTTTTTTGGGGGGGGTCGGCGCTAGTTCATGGGATACGTTGTACTTGGCTGGGGCCCAGCGCGAATTTGGCGGGCCCTGTTGCAAATTTTCGGGTCCCGTCCCGACTTTTCTTGGGTTCGCTGCATTTATTTGGAGCCCCTACGCGAATTCAGGGGTCTCCGACGCAAATTCTGGGGACCCAACGCGATTTTTGGGTACGTCAGCTCGATTCTTGGGGTCCAATCCCTCTCAGAAGGAAGAATGTACTTACCCCTTTGGTACGCCACTGCGGCTGCTCAACGAGCTTTTTTTTCGGCCGATGGCACCTTTCAGAGTAGAAGGGCTCTTCCGAAAAATTTATGTCGGGACATGTTCTGAATTTTCTGATGCTCGGGTTGATTCGATCGAGTTTCAATGTGATTTTCCTGGGGTCAAGTCATATCTTTTATAACCCCTGCGCAATATGTTATGGCCCCGGTACGAATATTCGCGCTTCCGGTGCGATATTTTTTTCGGTTCCTGACCCGATACGGGGCACGATGGATTTGTAGGGTCTTTAAGGCGATATTTGAGGCCGCAGTGACATTCCGGGTACGAAATGATTGTTGCGGGTGAGCTGCGTTTCTTGGGGCCCCCGTGCGACCTTTTAGCTCCCCAGCTATATTTCAAAGGATGCGACGTGACCAGGGGCGTCGATTTGTATCCTTTTGTGGGGGCCATGGCCCCTCCCCCAATGTTGATCTTGGCCCCCCCAATGTTGATTTGGGCCCCCCAATAACCTATGCTATTTTATGCTGATAAGAAAGCTAAAGGGAACAAAATGAAAAACACTATGCTAGGTAAGTAGAAACATCGATGTTAACCAGCACATTTTGTACTGAAAAGAAACAGATTTGGATTAGATAGTGGACTGACCCTCCACCTTTTGCTGAAAAATGTAAAATTGTGTGCAAAAACAAACAAAATAGCTGGAATTCCCTCCACTGTGGAAGTACAGCTTACATCATAAAATGTTGAGATTAGCGATGCTGATGCATTTTAAACCAGATTGTCTGAAAGAAAATCTGCTAAGCAACTAAACAACAATTGCATGGTCATACTGATGTTTGTATACACCACCAGGGGCGTCGATTTGTATCCTTTTGTGGGGGCCATGGCCCCACCAATGTTGATCTTGCCCCCCCATGTTGATTTGCCCCCCCCCCCCAATAACCTATGCTATTTTTATGCTGATAAAAAGTGAAAGGAAAAAAAGAAGAATAAAACACCATGCTAGGTACATAGAAAATGTAGTTGATGTTAACCAGCACATTTTGTACTGAAAGGAAACAGATTTGGATTAGATAGTGGGCTGACTCTCCACCTTTTGCTTTGAAATTCAAAATTGAGTGCAAAAAAAATAGCTGGATTTCCCTCCCCTGTGGAAGGACAACTTACATCATAAAATGTTAAGAATAGCTGATGCTAATGCATTTTAAACCAGATTGTCCAACAAACAAAAAATGCTCAGCCACAAAACAACAATTGCATTGTCATACTGATGTTCGTATACACCACCAATGGCAAAACCACATGCATATGGAGCTTGAATAAGGTTCATTCCATTCTCACTTTCCAGTCATTGTCAAACTTGCATACCAGTGAGTGAACCAGTGAACAACAATCACAGTTATCATTGAAATTGTGGATATACAAATTAGAATTATCTTCAACAGCCCACCCATCACACCATCAGCTTGATATTTACCTGGTGCCTACCTAGGTACCTACATACCCAGTGACAATGTGGATATTCTTCTACTTTCTGCCATAGCGTTGTTTACACCAGATATGTAACCGAATGTGCCGCATATCGGCAGGAAATGTCGCACTATTCAAATATACCACTGGATATGGATGCAACGTTTTGATGACGTCACAAACAGTCACAGTGATACGACTTATTCGCCCATCGGGAAACCGGACGATGTTGCAACATTACATATGACTCAGTGCAGCGTGAAACTGCCATGAGACCATCGCAGTGGCTTCAGATCATCAGTACCTCTTCAAATAGATCCATATGCATGCATTCAATTTTGATATGGGGAATCCAAGTCTCAAACTGAACCAACGAGAGCCATGTGTGAGCCAATCTGCCAGCTTATGACACCATGAAAGACAAAACTCAGCAATAAGCTGCATGGACACTGCATTATAATTGATATTCCTGAGCAATATGTACTAAGTTATGGCGCACATGACTTCCAAAGCAAACCTTAAAAGGTACACCAAAGTTAGCCTTCAAGCCTTGGTGACGTCACAGCTTTTTCCTCATATATTGCAGAAATTGGTAGCATCATGCATGTTTCAATTTCGCTGCGCATGGGGGGGAGAGTTATTTTTTTAGGCGTGCCGGACCATAAAGGTCATTTGCGCCGCCTCTAAAGCGAGTACGTTACATGCCTGTCTATAATAGCGAGTGTTTGCGATCAAGGTGCAGGCAGGTGGACATTTACGTTAAGGGAATTTTACGTTATAGTTTGTGTGATATTTTAGGTACTGAAGGCGGGGGCTGATATGTGGACATGTCTAAAGGGTTTTAATTTTGGTTGGTTGGTTGGTTATTGGTTTTACGACACGTCGACCGTTGAGTCATTTAGCGTCGCCAATCTCTCACGCCGATTGGTCGCGGGCGAAGAGTAGCGACAGGGTTTTAATTTTACTTTACTCCTCCACAATATAATTTGTAGTTTTGGTGGGGGTGGGGCTGCGCATGCGACGTGCGAAGTTTATGCATTGTCCATATAGTTTTGCACGTTACATGATTTTTTCTCGACAAAATGGAGGACTACCAGGGGGGTCGATTGGTATCCTTTTGTGGGGATCATGGCCCCACCAATGATGATCTTGGCCACCGCAATGTTGACTTGTTTCCCCCCCCCCCCCAATAACCTATGCTATTTTATGCTGATAAGAAAGTTAAAGGGAAAAAATAAAAAAAATATCATGCTAACTAGAAAGATTGATGTTAACCAGCACATTTTGTACTGAATAGAAACAGATTTGGATTAGATAGCGGACTGACTCTCCACCTTTTCCTGAAAAATGTAAAATTTTGTGCAAAAAACAAACAAAATAGCAGCATTTCCCTCCACTTTGGAAATACAGCTTACATCATAAAATGTTGAAATAAGCAATGCTGATGCATTCTAAACCAGATTGTCTGAAGAAAAAAATCCGCTAAGCAACCGCTAGGCTGTTAAGCATCCGCTAAGCTGATGCGCTAGAAGCGCATCAGCGCCGCTGTGATTGTGTTTAAATGCTCAAAAATGGGCATCAATGATGTTTTTGACATTACTAATGATGCAATGCAGATGCTAGACCTAACATTTGACCTCAGGTCACCTATATAGCACCACTTTATCAGGTCAGTTACCTGTTCCAGTTACCGGAACCGGCCGCCCGCCCGACTGCTCCGTCGGGCAGCTCGGAGCAATCGGCTTCGTGAAGAAGGGAGTGAAGTACATGAATAAAGTATGGAAACGCAATGACAAACAGTATAAATGACAACCAGTAGTGCATTTATGGCAACATTCCAGTTGATCAAGTTTGGTTCCATTAACCTGTCATGAACTTGACCTGACTTGACCTTGGTGACCTAACATGACCTTGAAACTATATAGCATATCAATATGCATCAAACAAGTCTCTAGTGTTGCCTAGAACACTTCCCTTTTGTCAGTATACTGGAAGCGCATCAGCGCCGATTTTTGTGGTCTGGCGCTATAACATTTTTTGACTTTAGCGGCCCCTAACTTGAAAAATTTTCGGCCGATTTCCATTTTCTTGCTTTAAACGACGCGCCGTTCATTTCTAAGCAGGTACACCGAAAATCGCGTATATCGACCGGTAAAATCTGCAGTTATTTGCGAAAAACCGGAGGGGTGGCCGGATTTCGCCCCCTCCAGTGCGCGTGTTAATTTGAAAAAAATGACAAATTGTCCAACTGAAAAACTTAAACCAACCTACCCTAACCAATCCTAACCAATTTGTTTGCTTTATGGTGACAAATGTGTGTAAACACTTTTCTTGGTTGGTTGGTTAGTTATTTGGGCTTACGGCCGCATTGACTGCGTTGGTCATACAGCGCCCACAACACTTTCCTTGTTCCTTAAAGCACAATAATACCAAAAAGTTTTTAAAAGACAAAAAACAAACATGTTCAGACTTTTGTTTTCTTAAAAAGCAGCTTAGGTTAGGTTAGGTTGGGTTAGGTTTCTTTTTTAAGGTTGAGAATTTTCAGAAAATAAATTAATTGACATTTTTATTTTGTTTATTTTTTTGTTCTCAAACGATAGGTTAGGCTAGGTTAGGTTAGGTTTTGTTGCATTAAAGAAAAAAAACATTTGTTTATGTTATGTTACCGAACTCAAAGCCCTTTTTGGTAATATTTTGCTCACAACCTGAAAAGTAAGCATTCACAAAGAAAATAAGTGGATCCAATCATCTTAGTCACCTTCATAAACATGGTATTCTGCAGAAAAAAAAAATTTAAAAAAGGAAAAAATAGAACACCTTAAACTGCAAAGGTACCAATTAATTCGAAATTTTTTGGGGAAACTTTTTTGGAATTTTTTTTAAAAGTTTTCCCACTTGGAAAGCCTAAAAACTAACCCAACTTAGCCAAATCTAACCCATTTGTTTGCTATATGGAATTAAATGTGTGTAAAAACTTGTCTTGTTACCACCTTAAAGCACAATAATACCGGTTTAGCTAGGTTAGGCTAGTTTAGTTGCTGAACTTCGAAATAATAAAAAAAAATTCAAGCATAAAATAAAATCGGAAATTTTCCTTCAAAAGGAGTTGACGTTAGGTTCGGTTAGGCTGGGTTCGGTTGTTCAATTTATAAAATTTTCAAAATGTACCTCGCTTAATTTTTGTTTATATTTTTTTCTCCAAAGCAGGGACATCGATTTGTATCCTTTTGTGGGGGCCATTGCTCCACCAATTTTGATCTTGGCCCCCTCAATGTTGATTTTTCCCCCCCCCCCCAATAACATATGCTATTTTTATGCTAAGAAAGTTAAAGAAAAAAGAAAAAAAAAAACACCATGCGAGTTACGTAGCTTAGTTGATGCCAACTAGCACATTTTGTACTGAAATGAAACAGATTTGAATTGGATAGTGGATTGACTCTCCACCCTTTGCTGTAAAATTGACAACTTTGTGGAAAAAAAACAAAGGAGTTGGATTTCCTTCCAATTTGCAAGCACGACTTACATCATAAAAGCAATCTTAATCCTTGGCAACGCGGTACATAGTTTATCGTCGCTTTACCGAGGCTTATTTACTGACGCACCCGAGCAGAAATCGGGCATATTCCAAATTCGGTGGAGAAATTCGGCGCAGCCTGGCAATCGCACTCGTGACGTCACAGCTCAGAAATATGGGCCTGTGGCGGCTGCAGAAGTGACAAACACCTGCTTGTAAGTTATATAAGGTCAAAGCCCATCACCAAATGTGTCTGGAGAGACTTGATAGACACTTGCGCGCAATAAATGCCACAAATCGTGGTGGGCGTTTCTCAGAACATCCAAATAAAAAATTCCAGTTACAAAAATCCCAGCTCCTAAAGTCTAAATTTGAGGTTGCAGTCGACAAATGTGACGGAGGTGAGACATTCTTGATGCAATTGCGCGCAGTGTTTAATCCGTAGCCCAATCTCATGTGACGTACTGATTCGTTTTTTGTACTTCGCACTTTCTGATGTATCTGCATATTGGTGTGATTTTAAATATTGAATAAATAGCCTGCTGCTATTTAATTCCCAAAGGAACAGTAGTTGAAGAAGTAGGCAGGTAAGCTTGAACAAGAACATCCAAATAAAAAATTCCAGTTACAAAAATTCCAGCGCCTAAAGTCCAGTCCATGCCTTTTTCTGATTTGTGCTCAGGGTTTCCATTTTAATATCACATAACTATCACGTATGTCTTCAAGAAGGGCTGTTTTTAGTTTACTTTTATTAATATTTTCACTCCACTGCACCTGGTGCTTTTTCTGTCCTGGATTGGGGCACCTAGTGTTGCATTTCCGTCCAGGGGTTGGCACACCTTTTGGTAAATTTATAGCTTAAGGCAATTTCTGATTTCTTGATTTGTTTAATGCAATGTTTAAGAATGTGATGAACATGATGTTACTGCTCATTTTGGTAAAGTTGTGTTTTAAGGTGTTTTATGAATTCGTGGAATGTATCATTTCAATGCAATGTTTATGAATGTGACACAAATGATGGGACCACTCATTTTCTATACAAATGCCTACATTTCAGGTTGTGAGCAAAATAACACCAAAAAGGCTTTGAATTAGGCGTCATAGGATAAGCTATTCTTTTTAAATAAAAAGATATGCAACATAACCTAACCTAACCTAGCCTACCCTCCCTTTGGAGAAAAACAAAACCAAAACATCAAGTTGTAAAAATTTCAAGCAATGTATTTTTTTACAATAAAAAATGTAACCCAACTTAACACGCGCACTGGAGGGGGGGCGAAATCCGCCCACCCCTCCGGTTTTTCGCAAATAACTGCAGATTTTACCGGCCGATATACACGATTTTCGGTGTACCTGCTTAAAAATGAACGGCGCGTCGTTTAAAGTAAGAAAAATGGAAATCGACCGAATATTTTTCAAGTTAGGGGCCGCTAAAGTAAAAAAATGTTATAGCGCCAGACCACAAAAATCGGCGCAGATGCGCTCCCAGTATACTGACAAAAGGGAAGCGTTCTAGGCAACACTAGGGACTTGTTTTATGCATATTGATATGCTGTATAGTTTCAAGGTCATGTTAGGTCACCAAGGTCAAGTCAGGTCAAGTTCATGACAGGTTAATGGAACCAAACTTGATCAACTGGAATGTTGCCATAAATGCACTACTGGTTGTCATTTGTACTGTTTTTCATTGCGTTTCCATACTTTATTCATGTACTTCACTCCCTTCTTCACGAAGCCGATTGCTCCGAGCTGCCCGACGGAGCAGTCGGGCGGGCGGCCGGTTCCGGTAACTGGAACAGGTAACTGACCTGATAAAGTGGTGCTATATAGGTGACCTGAGGTCAAATGTTGGGTCTAGCATCTGCAGTGCATCATTAGTAATGTCCAAAACATCATTGATGCCCATTTTTGAGCATTTGAACACAATCACAGCGATCCATAACGATGACAAGCCAAGCCACGCAAAACCGGAAAATTTGCCAATCTGACCTCATTTGACCTGGAAGATATTGAACTAGGGTCACGAAAATTGCACACAATAGAGTTCACTACCGTGCCCATCCACCCTGCGAATTTCGTTCCTCCAACTTTACTAGGAGCCGAGATCTTAGGGGGGGCGGAATCCGCCCCCCCTCCAGTGCGCGTAATTCTCAGAGGCCCTCCAGGGCGCGTGTTAACATGTTGAAATGTAAAAGAACAATAACATGTTGAAAGTACTATATTTTCAGGAATGGAATCCTGTGCTGATGATATTTTCTGTAATAAATTTGCAAATCAGATCTACATCATTAGTGTAAATAAATATAAAAAAATTCATAGAAATGCATACACCGGTTTGTGGACAAGAAGTTATTCTGGTGATTTCTGATGTATTGGAACATGACAAATGTTTCATGATAGAAGCAGGCAAAGTTAAAGTACTTATATCTCAATAAATGGTCAGTTCACTAACAAGACAGCAAATTCACTCAAATAGCACTCAAAACAACAGGCGGCCCACTCTTTTTGCAAGTTTAAAATCGATGACAGTGCTTTCTCGAATCATGTTTAAAGCACATGAAGGAAATGTATTGCTGACACTTGTAAGGAACTGATGTGCAATCTGCAATCTACTCTCGATCGTGCAATCTGCGGAAAAAAAACACGTTGAGCAGCCGCAGTGGCGTACTAAAGGGAAAAGTTCCCCTCCCTAATGTCAGACACCAATGAAATACTTTCACCCACCGTTATTACTATTCAGGTCTGCTGTGCTCTGATGCTCCATCAATGCCGGTGTGTTTTACCCTGCATCTGATCGCTGAAGTATTTTTATTTAAGCCGGTGTGTGTTTGTTGGTGTGTGGAGTGAGGAGGAGGGTAACGGTGACGGTGACGGTGACGATAGATCCGAGCCCACTATATGGCACGGCAGTTGCATGCTATTACTCAGAGTTGTTATGTTGACATGTACTGAGCACTGCTCTTTTAATTATGTGACTTCACCAGTTAGTGGACGATTTTCCCCGTTGGTGAGGATGCTGAATAAACATAAACGTACACATCGTCGAATAAAAAATCGGAATTTCTGAGATCCGAAAATATAGTGGGATAAATCCGACGAGTTTTTTTTTGGGGGGGTAGTGCGTTGGCGATTTTTTGGGGGCTGAGCCTTATTTGTTCGTACACCTAGGGTTCGACATGTTTTTGGTGGCCCACCACGTTTTGTTGGCTTTTGACGCGTTGGGGCCTCAGAGTGATTTTCCATGTATGGATTGTCTTTTCGTTGCCCCGGCTCCATTTTTTGGGGGAGGGTGGGTCCGGTGCGGATCTATATCCACATGAATTCCAGTTATGTGCCAACGGTAGGTTAACCCTCACCGTCTTTCCGGTCACATCCTCACACTCCGCCTCGGGGAGGGGTGGTTGATACATACCCCCTCTAATCTCCAAACTAAGCGTCGCATGAAAATTAAAGATATGTCATCGGAAAGCATTCGATGAGTAGGGCCAGGCACCACCCCCAAAATTGTATTCCCCAAAAGTGACGTCACTAGGGGCCCTAGGTTTTCACAACTTACTTCATGTTTTTGGCTCTGGGGAGTTCATTTTGGGGGAGGTTTGAAGAAGAAAAAATTATTTGGAATCAGAAAATGAAAGCGAAATCGACCATGGCCGTAAGACTTTTGTCCACACATAAATCAAAATTTTAACTTTTTGAAATTTCGAAATTTTGAGTTTTCAATTTTCTTTAATTTTTCTTCTTCTAATGGGTAGAGCGGACGGAAAAACGTTGTTCGAAGTCAACTTGCTGCCATAAAAATGCTTACTTAGCCAGAATCTCCGATTTTATCCCTAATGGGCAAATATGCAAAACTAATATGTAATCAAAAACGGAAAAAATCATCTGATGCGTTTTCTTTCGTCCCTAAAGATAAGGAAACGCTGAAAGTTTCATTAAAAAATATTTATCAGTTAAAGCACGACGACTGGTTGACCTTTTCTGGAGGTGACCTCACTTGACCTTGACTTGCTCGTTGGCCCAAGATGACCTTACCTCAAAATTTTGACACAACATGCCAAATTGATGTGGGAAAAGGTATGCCGAATTTCGGCGGGCTACTGCGCGCCGTTCTTTCACTATCCGTGGAAAACCTTAGGGGGCGCATATCACCCCCCCCAAGACGGCGCGGGTTAATTCGGTTCAAGGGCGGATCCAGCGGGTGGGGGAGGAAATCCGGTCATGCCCTCTCCCAAAGGCTGAATGATGGGATAAGCATGTCCCTTTTCCCCTCTCCCTCCCCTCAAACCGGATGAAAATATTTACTACCGATAGGGCCCAGAAGCGAGGGCGGCGGAATCCACCCACCCCTCTTGCTTTTCGACCATGTCTCATAATCGGACAGGATAATGTAATGAAATCCTGTGATTTTGTGATCAATTGATGCTTATGGTATGACAAAAATCAATCTGTTGGTAAGCATAGAACCTGGGGTGCACACATAAACATAGGGGTGCAAAGCATAGGCGTAGGAACAGGGGGGCCAAGGGGGCCATGGCCCACCCACTTTTCAAAGTGTGGGGGTGGCCAACAATGATAGCTGGCCCTCCCTAGTGAAAATATCCCATGGGATTGACCCATCAAATGGCCTGGGATTGTCCTCGTCAGGATATGAAACATTCCCCATGAGACAATCGTGTGGGAATCCCATGCGGTCCCCTATGGGAATCCACCATGGGATTTCTACACCGTCTCCGAGGGATTTTATACTATTTCCAGTGTGAATTATCCAGGGATTACCACTGAGAAATCCCAGTGGGGAAGCTCAGACCCTGATGGGATTTATGAATCAGCATAAACCCCACTGGTCTTCCCAGAGCATGTTCATGCAAACAGGATGAAACGATGTACGACACGCATATTTTGAAAGACAAACAAACGATATTTGACGTATATTCATGAGGCGTTTTTGCAAGGTCAGAAAACATGTTGCATCTCAGCCACTCCCGGCGCTCCTTAATTTTCAGTTGACAAGCAAAATAATAGCAAAAAGTAGGGCTTCAAGTGGGGTAATATATATTGAAGAATAAAGCTAAGCTTCAGAAAAAAAAAGTTAACCTAGTCTAAGCTCTTGCTTAAAAAACATTAAAATTAAAAGGGTATTATTATTGCTTAAGGTGTCTACAAGATAAGTTTTGCACACATTTTACCTCCATGAGCCAAACAAAGGGCTATGTTTGGTTCGATTAGGCTGGGTTAAACTTTTTTCTTTAGACCATATATAGCATTTCAGGAAAAAATGTACGAACACGTTTGAACATCATGCAGATTATGGAAACATTCCCTCTTGTGGAAATTTGTCAAAATTTTGATATTCTTCATGATTTTTTATTCCTTTTTGGGGGAAAAAAATGATTTTTTTTTGTTGATTAAAACCAACATTCTATCAACTCCCGTGTTTGCATATTTCAAAGAAAAAGAGGAAAATTTGTGATATTTTAAATTGATATATAAAAACTTGTTTTTCTTCAAAAGCAGTTTGTGATAGGTTAGGTTAGGTTAAGATAGGCTTTTTGTTAATTTGGAAAATTTTAAGACCACAAATTGTTTGAAATTTGTCAAATTGTATCATTAATGTTTTCGCTTCTCTAAAGGGGAGCTTAGGCTTGGATAAGCTAGGCTGTTACATATTTAGTTTTGAAACATAACTTTTTATGCTGTTACCTAATCCAAAGCCCTTTTTCTACTGTTATTTTACTCACAAACTAAAAAGCAAGCATTTGCACAGAAAATGAGAAGTCCCATCATCTTAGTCATATTCATAAACATTGCATTCGAAGGATAGCTTCCAAGAATTCATAAAACACCTTAAAGCACAACCTTACCAGCAAAACATGTGACGGATTCATCCTGTGAACAACCTAAATAATAATAGTATTGCTGTTAAAACCACCTACTGTACGAAAGGTGTGAATCCTGCCCTGGCAGAGACCAAGGCAACCATCAGCATAGGCTTCTGAAAATATTTTGTTTTGGGTGGGGGTGCACAATGCACGAAGGTAATGGGCAGGCTAAAATGGATTGGAGGCATACCTTATAGGTTGCCATGTTAAAGGTTGAAATTATTGTCACAATCAAAAACGTTTTCTTGCATGGAAGGTTAGACTAGGTTAGGTTAGGTTGCATTTTTCCTGATTTTGAACATTACTTTTCATGCTATATTACCAAACTTCCAGTGGGAGGGTCTAAAATGCCCACTTTCTTGGCCCGATGGACGATCTCAGCAATTACGGAGTTGATGTCGATGGAAGTTGCAGTAATAGATGGTTTTTAATTAATGTCGTGGTTTTGGCCTATAACCGTAATTAATATTTTCCTTTAAATGCCTTTAAATCGCACCAAAATGGCGTAGTGACGATGTCATCACAACAATACAATATGCCCGATGGACGATCTCAGTAACTACTATACCGATATTCGTGAAAATGGCTCTAAAATAAACTTCGACATCGATTTGGGGCCAGTTGAGTAATTTCCATCCAATATTAATGGGTAGAAAGCCACGAAATGGGGGATTGAAATTCAAGATTTTCCCGATGAACGATCTACGAAAGTAACTTACAGAATTGCGCCAAACACACACTGATCGATGTCCGTATTTGATGAATTGAGGCAGTTAAGAGAAAAGTTAACATATGAAATGTATCCAAAATAATATCACAACTCAATTAGAGATGGGTTCAGTGTAGAGATGGGTCAACACAACAAATCCATCACCCACCTCTAATTGACTTGCGATGTAGCCCATCTCTAGCTGAATTGTGATGTGATGAATTTCTACATTTCATATGTTAATTTTTCTTTTAACTGCCTCAGCTCCTCTAATACGGTGAAAACACATCGATCAGTGTGTGTTTGGCGCAATTCTGTAAGTTACTTTCGTAGATCGTCCATCGGGCAACTCTGGAATTTCAACGCCATTTGGGGGCGATTTAAAGGCATTTAAAGGAAAATATTAATTACGGTTGTAGGTCAAAACCACTACATTAATTAAAAAACATCTACTACTGCAACTTTCATTGACACCCACTGCGTAATTGCTGAGATCGCCCATCGGGCAAAAAAAGTGGGCATTTTAGACCCTCCCACTTCCAGTCCCTTCATGGGTGTTATTTCACCTCCCAACTGAAAAGCATGAATTTGCAGAGGAAATGAGTTGTCATGTCACAACCTTGTTAAGCACATTCATGAACATTGCATTAGAAAAAGAAATTCCAAGAAATCGAAAATTACCTTGAGCTACAAATTTACCAAGGTACCTATCTATATATCACAATCATGATCACCAGTTCCAGCTTGCAGTAGCATTTCACTTAGACATTGCAACTACCGATGTTGCTATAAGCCTATCACAACATCCCATATCAGTTTATCACAATTTTGTGTACTCAATGATTGTCAAACGCACAACCGTTACCACCGTCAATAGTTCACATTAAAAAAGGCTAGCCCTGTGGACCCGACACACAAATATTCAAACAGGCCGGCCGCCGCCCAACTGCCAATCACACACTGATGATCGATGTAGCGTCAGCTGATGATTGGTCTGATGACTGATCCTTCATTGTGAAGATTGTCAGTGCCATTCGAGCCACTGTCTGGCTGCTTCAGAACTAAGTATTTTACCTGACATATTGAGTGCTTGTATGACTGATTAAGCTCTTAATTAATTATTCGTTGGTCTTGGTGCAGGTCGCTATACCGCACTTGAAATCTCTTAGACCAGTCTCTGGGCATGTTAGGTACGGTTGCCCAAAAAGGAGAAGCCTCGTGGATGCCTGAGGGGTCGGGCACCTAAAAGTTGTGACTGGGTTCTGGTACGCTATACGGAACTGTCCCAATTATATAATAGGACTGTTCTGGTTTTCCATGGATTCTGTATATTTCAATGGGATTTGGTTTTGATCATGGGACAATCCAGGTTTTCCTCCATGGGACATATGGGATCCCATATGTCCAATGGAGAATAAATTTCAATCCCATGAAATTTTTTTACTAGGAGCTCCCACTTTTGAGACATTTAAATTTAATAAAAGGCAGCATGCACACATTTGAGCATGTGAAAAACTTCATGCAATCTATAACTAAATAAAAGTTGCACATATCACATAGTAGCACTTCATTTTTTAAAGTCATGCACACTTGGACATTATTGAAGCATACAATTACCGCCACGATACATACCTTGCGTGGCTGTAGTATGAAATAGAACGTACAAATTTCCACATTTCAATGGATTTTCACAGTTTGGCAGAGCACACAAATATCCAACCATTTCAATGAGATGCCTGGATATTATCGGTGCTGGTATCCAACATAGCAAAATACTTAGGTCCATAATTTATTCTGGTAGCATAAGTACAATAATTAAGCCCATAAACTATTATATCAACTTCAAGTGCGAGAACGCTTGTCAGAATTTCCGAATCCCCGAGAGGATTAGGCGCTCGTGGTGCGACCTGACAAGGTCACACTAGGAGTGATATGAAGAGTGATGATGTGACGAGTAACGAGCGATGCTTGTCATGTGATCTGAGAAGGCACATGACGAGCATGGCAACTGACCCGAGTGGATCTTCAGCTGGGTAACTGCGTAGTGGCATTGACAGCACGTTAAACATTGAATTCAAATTATGTCGTTCAACAGAAATGGTTCGGTAAGATGGTGGTGCCATGGTATAGGTAACAATCTCTGCTTAGCAAAAGCACTGATCACAGAATATATTCAATGAAGACATTTATATTAAAAGTACAAAACACCGAATTACAACGGAGGCTACTATCAAGGCCTCTCATCGTCCAGTGATGTGTACGTCCAGGCTGAGATTTAAGAACCCCGAAGATAATGAGATGAACTTAGGCCAATTGCAGGGTGTATATTTCTGAACACTACTTCTGGTGCAAGCAGTTAAATGGGCATAGGAAAGTCGATTTTGTGCGATGTTATACTCCATAGACGTCATGGTTAAGCTATACAATCATTGGGGAATGCGCATTGGCGTACCGAAGGGAGGGGGCATTGGAGCAGTCCCCCTCTCCATGAGAGGTTGTGGGCCCCCAATAATCGCGCCTGGGTTCGGAAAAATAGCGCCAGGCTCCCTAAAAATAACGCTGGTGTGCCAACAATCGCACCGGGGCCCATAAAAAATCACTTTGGAGCCGCCAAAAAGTCGCGCAAGGATCCCTGAAAATGAGGCTGGGCCTCCCAAAATCCCACCAAGGCCCCTGAAAATCACATTGAATGCCTAAAAAATCGTACCTGGACCCTAACAATGACGCTGATGGCTCCAAAATGTGGAATCGGGTCCCTGAAAATACCGTTGGGCTTCCAAAAAGTCGCGCCGGGACAACGATAAGTCGCGCCAGGGCCACATGAAATCACGCTAAGGCCTTAAAAGGTCGGACCGGGCCCCTGCAAATCATGCTGGGGGCCCAAAAAATCTCCGAACCCCCCGAAAATGACGCTAGGCCCGAAAAAGACTGGCCGGGCCCTCAAGATCACGCTGGGTCCCAAATGGTCTGGGCCGGGCCCCTGATAATCGCGCTGGGGGCATACAAAGTTTAACCGGGGCCCCTGAAAACCACGCTGGGAGCAGAAAATGTCGTGCCGTGGTCCTTGAAAATCACTATGGGGCCGCAGAAAGACTGTCTGGGCCCCTGAAAATCACGATGGGGGTTCAAAAGTTCGCGCCTGGGCCCAGAAAATCACGCTGGGGGCCGAAGAAAGTCGTGCCGCGGTTCTTGAAAATCACAACGGGGACTCAAAACGTCAAAACAGGCCGGGGCCACTGAAAATCACGCTGAGCCTGAAGGTACCAAAACGTCGCGCCCGGGCCTCTGAAAATCACGCTAGGGGCTGGAACTGGTCGCACCAGGGCCCCAAAAGTTTAATCGGGAACACCCAATAAATGAAGCCAGGGCAACGAAAAAACAGTCTGGACATGGAAAATAACTCTGGGCTCCTAGCAGTCGATCCAAAAGAAACCAGAACGTGTTGGGCTCCCAAAGACGTGTCGAGACCACTAAAACTCGCGATAGGCATCCCAACAAATGAAGATGTGGTCCAAAAATCGCACTTAGACCCAAAAACGTCGCGCCGCTGCCCATGGAAATCACATTAGGGGCACAAAAAGCCCGCCTGAGCTCCACAAGTCGCAGCTGGCTTCCCAAAAATAAATTCCTACCCGGAATGTTACTCTACGGCCACACAAATTGCGTTCAACACCAAAAACGCGTCTGGCCCCGGAAAAGAAGAGCCTTGGAGCACCAAAAAAAAACGCACCGGGAGACCGAAGAATCGTACCGGGGCCCAAAAATATAATAATAAAATAAGAGGCTTACAAAAAAGTACAAGTCAACCCTCAAAAAATCACAAACGGACTCCATCGAGTCGACCCGAGCACCTGAAAATTCAGAACAGGCCCCGAAAGGAAGTTCTCCAAATTGCCTTTCTACTCTTAAGGGTGCCATCGGCTGAGAAAAAAAAACTCGTTGAGCAGCCGCAGTGGCATACCAAAGAGGCAAATGCCCTCCCCCCTCCATCCTGAAGAGGTGGGCTTCCAAGAACCCAAGAATCGCGTCGGGGTCCCGAAAATGGTTCTGGGCCCCCATAAATTCGCGTCGGGCCCCCCAGAATTAGGGATGATAAATAAATACAACGGGCACCAAAACAAATGCACCGTACCCGAAAATTCGTACTGGGAACGCCAAATTCGCACTAGGGCCCAGATAAGTACAAATCGCTCCTCGAACTAGCGCCAAGCCACCCCCCCCAAATATTGCGCTTTGGACCCAAAATTCCTGTCAGTAGTCTCATAAATCCTGGTCGGGCATCAAAAATTCCCGTCGGGGCTCCCAAAAATTGGCGTCGCTGGTCCCAACTAAGCACAGCGTGGCCCCAAAATCGCATCGAAACCCGACAAGGATCAAGCCGGTGCCCTTCAAAATAGAGATTCCGAAAAAGTAAATGTCCGAGCCAGGAAAATCGCTCCTTAGCTCAAACATACCACCAGATGCCTTAACAAATCGCATACGGCATCGTAGAACGTATCGGAGATCGAAAAATCGCCGCGGGACACAAAAAGAAATGTCGCCGGGGGCCCGAAAAGTCAGGCCGTGGCTCGGACTTTACATAGTTCAAGAGAAGTCAACAAAAATTGCGTCGGGCTCAGAAAACTGGCGTCGGATCCCCCTGGAACCACGCGCCTGGGCCCGAAAAGTCGCGACGGAACCCCGAGGAATTATACCGAAGCCCCCAATGTCGTGCTGGGGTCCCATAAATGTGAGCGAGGAATCCCAAATAAACACATGGGGATCCTAAGAGCACAACTGGAGGACGAAAATGCAACTAGCGCTCCGAATCGTACCGACTCTGGCAAATAGCGGCAGGGCCTTATTAAAAACCATACACATTTGTTTAAAAAAAACATACACAAACACCCTACAATAATGTCAGCCTGCTAATCTTTGTCTGCCACACACCGGATCAAAGAATTTTCAACCAGCGATCACCCGTCTTTTCTGTTTCTCATCCATTCCAGCATCAATCATGAGACTTCTTTTGCCATGGGCCAGCAAGTAAGCTACGTTCTTGATTATTCTTTCTCCTCACCAACATCGGTGACATTTACAACTGGGAACATCTTAGAGACGTATAATACTATATCATGGAAACTAGAGCACACCACATACTCATTATCAGGTTGTAATAAGCTTGCACCCCCCACCCACACTACGCACATAGCGGAAGTTGAATAAATTTTGTTTGAACAGCAATAGGTACTAATGGTTTCACTTGCACCAGGAAGATAAACCTATTATTACAAAAGAATCCATCAGTCGTGAATAGAGTTCGAAGTTCAGAGTGAAGTGTGAATTTGAAAGTACTTGTACTGCGACGATAGTTCTTTTGCAGTACCACATGCTGCTGTTAGCCACATGCGCGTCTAGGGGGCATGCCCCATCCCCCTTGGCGGTGAATGTTGTGTGTTCACTATTAAAATTATCGGGTTCTCTATCCAAAAGTGCTCAGCCATGGCACTTTGCGAAATCCCTGGGTGCGCCCCTGCTGTTGACCCTGGCCCACCCACTATTTCAAACGTTCCTACGCTTATGGTGCAAAGTCGACCGACCGTCCGGCGGCCGACCGCCGAGGCGGTCGGCCACCCAGCCGTCGAGCGTTCAAGGTCACGAAGGAGTTGTCGGTGCAATGTGGAGCGTCAGTGGCTTCAGTAGTTTCAGTAGCTTCCGAGATATTAAGGGGGATAATCCCCCGTTCGGTGCTCGCATTACCTAATCCTGTATCCGTCTATTGCATACACATAGAAACAGACGTCATCGTCTTTGTTTTTGCCAACGTCTTCGTTGATAAAGCTTAAGATCCTTCGCTGGCTCATGTGGGAAAGGCCGGTGTACGTGTAGTACGTAAGCACGTGCTTGACCTCAGTGCCCTTATTTGCATCTGTCCATGTCCGATCAATGAATTTTCCGCCGAAAGCACCTCCCGTTGAAATGTGCCGCCCCCCTCCTATGACAATTCCTGGCTCCGCCTGTGATGCTATTGGGCATTATGACGATTGGATATTCTGTGCGGTATACTGTTAAAGGCTGCAGACCTCTCACCGGACCAGGTGGTCCATGTCTATATTTTCAAGACATGGACAGAGCGACAAAATGTACAAGCGTCAGGATGTTTAAGTGAAAAGCAGCGCCAGAATTAACTGGGACCTGATTTTTGAGGTTTTTGACATTCTTTCCAACATAGACCAATGACCTGGAGGTTTTTGACATTCTGTCGTTGTGTACGGCATAGTCGTACCATCCATGTCATTGGTCGCACCCAAGGCGGTCGCACCAGTGTTATTGTATGTTGGACATTCTGATGTTTGGATGTTATAATGTTTCGATATTCTGACCTCGTGTGGAATCAAAGGCCTTCGATGACTCATGTGCGGATGTCGTGCTGTGTCTTATGTGATGAACGGTGCTCAATAACATTGTTGATTTCTACAGCTGTGCTTTATGAACGACCGCTGTTCCTATGATGCTTTCTACGACTGCATAATTCGTTCAACCAGTGTCGTAATGAAATATTAGGTACTTTGTTCCTGGCACCGAGATGGCGTGTTTTGAACAATCACAATAGAAATAGTTAGGCCCCAGGATCTTTGATGAGTTATCTTGCTTTGTTTTGTGTGGGGAGGGGTGCACAAGAATGTCTAATTCTGAAGATAGGTGATGCTTCAGAACATATAGGGTTACATTTGCAGCTTAAAGTATTTTTTTATTTCTTGGAATTTCTTTTTCTGGTGCAATGTTGTGAATGTGCTTAGCATGATGTAGCAACATCTGGAAATGCATGCTTCTCAGGTTGGAATCAAGATGACACCCAAAAAGCTTCTTGGAGTTGGGTATTATAGCATGCAAAGTAACATTCAAAGTAAAGAAAAAATGGAAAACCTAATCACTGGTAAAATTGCAGTTTAAGATGATTTCTGATTTTTTGCAATTTCTTGTTTTTAATGCAATGTATGAATGTGCTGAACATGATGTGGCCACTTATAAAGTCATAAAGTGTTCAGACTTAACAGATATTGTATAACAGAATACATCATAGGTAATCACTTCACCTATGAATGTGTTACATGATGTTTGTGTATCACAGCTTGTGGTGAGCATAAGCATATGGATTATGCACATGAAGCTGTTAGAAATGAGACATAAAGATTTTTACAGGCATGTATCAAGAGGCAATACTTCTTTGGGAAGGATGTTGATTCAGTGTTCATGAAGTGGTATATTCCATTCTATTTCATGAATAATGTGTTAGTGGATGAGCAGCATGGTCACACTACTGCACTGGTGAAAGGCTGGTGCATGTGACATGGGTAAAAACATAACAGAAAAAAAGATAATTCACCATAAAAAAGCTGCGGCCATGCACCACTTTTCCCACAAGTCATTCCTGATTTTCTGCATCATTATTACTACATATTCCTACCAAATGATTGAAGTTCTTTGCTGCCTCCAGAACAAAACATACCATGTTTGTCTTAGGAAATAGCTGCTTTGAAATTCATATTTGTATGTATTTTAGAGGATGGATGTCCACAAACCCTTTTCCTAAATTTGTTGTGCTGCACTTGGTGCACTTTTTCTCCCAAGGGTCAGTGCACCAGTGAACCTGTTCCTCTAGGGGTTGGTGCATCTTTGTAGACCACCAGGAGTACGTGATGCACATTGTCCACCTGTCTGCTGTATCCCAGTCTGGCTGAAAGCTAGATATTTTCTCACATGTGGCAATTCCAGCAGACAGCTGGAGGTTATCCTGTGTTCATTTCAAACTAACTCACAGTTGAAGGTTTGACTGCTTTGCTTTGATGGCAGCATATTGTGTCAATGTTAGGTCAGTTTTGGAATACTAGCAGTTCTGGGTGGGTATGGCCAGATGCCTCACTTGGTGCATGCTCATGTGGAGCATGTGCTACCCATTTGGCTGGAAATCATATATGATAACTGTAGCCAAATGGGTCTTTGTAGTGTCAAATGACCAATGCAGTCAATATGCCCTAGTGCCCAAATAACTTAGTCTTTGTACCCAAATGCATCCAGGATTGCAGCAAAATGCTGAACTGTCTTGGCATAGACAGTTCAGCATATTTCCATGTGATGAAAATAAACAAATATATTCCATCAAAATTTAGTGCCATCTTGTTTGCTATTGTGTACCAACTTGATCAACCTGCCCACAGCAGCTCATCATGCTTCGTACTTGTATTTGCAAAATGACCACAGCAGTCGACGTGCCCTAAAGCCCAAATAACTAACTAACTCATACTTGTATTCACATATTTAGTAACATGCTTTTGTGCAGAATACCTAGGACAGCAAGTGCAGCAGTCGACATAAGCAATCAGCATGATGTGTATGCATGGCATTGGTTCATTGACCCAATTACCTATTTCAGTCAGGCATGATATGACTGCATCAGCATGGAGCGTCAGCCAAAACCGCCTACAGAGACCATGCCACGGTCGGGCAAGGTCAGCGAAGGTCAGTTTGCTGCTCAGGTAGCCACTACTACTTCACAAATTAAATATTGCTTTGTACTGCATGTTATATAATTAACACCCAGTGTGTTTGACAGGCAGAATATCCATTCTTTAGGCAAATAGCCTTAAAAGGAAAAAGTTGATGGTGTGAACAAATGATGAACTGGACACATCTTGTGTGTAGTCGTTGCCACTGGTGTTCATGATGCTGCTGTATTGCCGGAAGCTGTATTGTCGGTAGTGTGAACCAACTGTGTGTGCATGGGGACGACGTGGTCATGTAGCCAAGAGGTTCCCAGGCACCATCAGCTGTTGTGGTCTTTACCACTTGTGGTTCTGATGCTGCTGTATTGCCAGGAGCTGTATTGTCGCCGGTAGTATGAACCAACTGTGTGTGTATGGGGACGCCATGGCAGTGTGGCCGAGAGCTTCCCATATGCCGTCAGCTGTCACACAGAGCACGTGCCGCTCGGCCGGCGTGCTGTTTGCCTGCCTGACTGTACTGATATTGTGCTGATATGGTACTGATATTGTACTGATATTGTACTGATATTGTACTGATATTGTGCTGATATTGTACTGATATTGTGTTGATATTGTACTGATATTGTGCTGATGTTGTACTGATATTGTACTGGTTTTGTGCATCTGCTGGGCTGTCACCTGCTGGCCCTGCTTATGTGCTGTTCTGTAGTGCCAAGTTGTGACCCACTGCACTGGGGTATGTTTGGCTGTGTGGTCGGTGGTGTCTGTCTGATTGTGTGGTTGGTGGTGTCTGTCTGGCTGTGTGGTCAGTAGTGTGTCTGTATGACTGTGTGGTCGGTGGTGTCTGTCTGGTTGTGTGGTCGGTGTGTGTCTGGCTGTCTGTCTTGTCTGTGTTGTCTGTGGTGTCTGGCTGTGTGGTCGGTGGTGTCTGTCTGGCTGTGTTGTCTGTGGTGTCTGTCTGTCTGTGGTATCTGGGTGTGTGGTCGGTGGTGTCTGTCTGGCTGTGTGGTTGGTGTGTGTCTGTCTGGTTGTGTGGTCGGTGTGTGTCTGTCTGTCTGTGGTGTCTGGCTGTGTGGTTGGTGGTGTCTGTCTGGCTGTGTGGTCAGTAGTGTGTCTGTCTGTGGTATCTGGCTGTATGGTTGGTGGTGTCTGTCTGACTGTGTGGTCGGTGGTGTCTATCTGGCTGTGGTGTCTGGCTGTCTGTCTTGTCTGTGTTGTCTGTGGTGTCTGGGTGTGTGGTCGGTGGTGTCTGTCTGGCTGTGTGGTCGGTGTGTGTCTGTCTGGTTGTGTGGTCGGTGTGTGTCTGTCTGTCTGTGTTGTCTGTGGTGTCTGGCTGTGTGGTCGGTGGTGTCTGTCTGGCTGTGCGGCCAGCGGTCTCGGTGTCTCTGGCTGTGGGGTCGGTGGTGTCAGTGTCACTGGTTGCAATGTCAGTGCTTTCTGTGTTAGTGGTGTCGGGCTGTGATGTCAGTAGTGTTTGGCTGTGATGTTAGTGGTGTCCGGCTGTGATGTTAATGGTGTTTGGCTGTGATGTCAGTAGTGTCCGGCTGTGATGTCGGGGGCGTCTATGTCTCTAGTTTTGATTTAGCGGATGTCTGACACTGGATACTGTGGTGTCATCAGTGTCTGACCATGATGTATGCGTCTCTTAGTGTGGAGTTGGCGGTGTCTGTGTTGTGTCGATGTGCCGATGTATCGTCGGTGGTATGGGTAACGGGGCCGTGGTGTGAGCGGTGTCGTAGCGTCAGCGGTGTCGATGTTGTCTCGTTCTATCTGTCAGTGTAGTGTGAGTAGTCACGCTGTGGTGTCAGCGGTGGGTGCCCGTGCTGCAGTGGTGCAGGAGTGACGCTGTGGTGTCAGCGGTGGGTGCCCGTGCTGCAGTGGTGCAGGATTGACGCTGTGGTGTCAGCGGTGGGTGCCCGTGCTGCAGTGGTGTAGGAGTGACGCTGTGGTGTCAGCGGTGGGTGCCCGTGCTGCAGTGGTGCAGGAGTGACGCTGTGGTGTCAGCGGTGGGTGCCCGTGCTGCAGTGGTGCAGGAGTGGCTAGTGAAGGAGGATGGCGCGCTCGCGACGCGCCTTCAGAATGAGGAGATCTCCGAGCACTACCAGCAGAACCGCTACCGCAACGGCGTGATGCGTGCCGACGTGCCTTGCGCACGCTCCGAGCAGCTCAAGGAGGACGAACAAGCCGCCTACACGCAGGCTTTGCAGGAGCAGAAGCTGTACGAACAGTGAGTAGGGACACCAGCGTTTTATTCGATTCCGGGTGTGATCTGCAATCCCAAGTTCGACGCCCAGTCTGGGGTGTAACTCTCAGTACCTGGTGTGACCCTCAGTCCAGGATGTGCCCCTCAGTCTCGGGTGTGACCGTCGGCCCCGGGTGTGACCCTCAGTCCAGGGTGTGACCCCCCAGTCCTGGGTGTGCCCCTCAGTCCAGGATGTGACCCTCAGTGTCGGGTGTGACCCTCAGTCCCAGGATGTGACCCTCAGTCCAGGATGTGCCCCTCAGTCCCGAGTGTGACCCTCAGTCCCGGGTGTGACCCTCAGTCCAGGATGTGCCCCTCAGTCCCGAGTGTGACCCTCAGTCCCGGGTGTGACCCTCAGTCCAGGATGTGCCCCTCAGTCCCGAGTGTGACCCTCAGTCCCAGGTGTGACCCTCAGTCCAGGATGTGCCCCTCAGTCCCGAGTGTGACCCTCAGTCCCGGGTGTGACCCTCAGTCCCGGGTGTGACCCTGGGCCCCGGGTGTGACCCTCAGTCCAGGGTGTGACCCCCAGTCCTGGGTGTGATCCTCAGTCCCAGGTGTGACCCTCAGTCCAGGATGTGCCCCTCAGTGTCGGGTGTGACCCCCAGTCATGGGTGTGACCTCGGCCCCGGGTGTGACCCTCAGTCCAGGGTGTGACCCCCAGTCCCGGATGTGACCCTCAGTCTCGGGTGACCCTCAGTCTCGGGTGACCCTCAGTCCCGGGTGACCCTCAGTCCCGAGTGTGACCCTCAGCCCCGAGTGTGACCCTCAGTCCAGGATGTGCCCCTCAGTCTCGGGTGTGACCCTCGGCCCCGGGTGTGACCCTCAGTCCAGGGTGTGACCCCCAGTCCTGGGTGCGACCCTCAGTCCAGGATGTGCCCCCAGTCTCGGGTGTGACCCTCAGTCCAGGGTGTGACCCCCAGTCCCAGGGTGTGACCCCCAGTCCCAGGTGTGACCCTCAGTCCAGGATGTACCCCTCAGTCTCGGGTGACCCCCAGTCATGGGTGTGGGGGGGGACGAGTGTCTAGGGACGCTCGTCTCACTATCGAAGGTTGTGGGTTCGAGTCTCACCTGTCGCTAGTAAACTGCCGCGGATGTGACCCGGTTCCCGATGTGACCCGGTTCCCGTGTGACACAGATACGCCGCCGACGCCGACATCGCACGCCGGCTGGCACTGGAGGTGGAGACCGAGGAGGAGGCCGGCCGCCGCCGGCAGGAGCTGGACGACTTCCAGATGGCCGCCCGACTGCAGGAGGAGGAGCGGGCGCGTCGGCGGCAGGAGCGCGAGGAAAGACAGGTGACGTCGGCCAGCGCGCTGGGCTCCCCCGTTCCCTGTCAGCTGGGCTGACGACATGTGGTGCAGGTAGAGCAAGTATGGCGCGTTGAAGTGGAAATTTGCAGTACGTGACAGCCTAGTTCGAGGTGTCCTTTGGGGAGGGTGATGGGAGGTGGGGTCTCAGTTTAGTGTGGGATATGTTGATCTCTTTAGCATACAGGCTCGCGTTAATTAGTCATATTATTATAATGTGTCATATCCTCTTACTTTTTCGCCTTCCCTCCCCAGTGCCGATTGTTAATCTTTCGTGGGGCGAAAGGTATCGGCCAAGGACGCGAAACCCCGCAATGATGTTGATGTAGCGCATATGAAGTTGAGTAAAGGTTTTAATATTATAACTATTTATATAATTTTATAACATCGCCGACAGCATTGACAATAATGAACCTGGTAATTGTGTGTGCAGTTGATTGTTATTGTGTCAGATACAATATATAATGGAATTAACTGCACAGCTTCAAATATTCGCTCACTGGAAGTTACAATAAGCTTCTATGAAACATCAGTTTCCACTTTTAGCTTGACATTTCAAGACACTGCCATTTCCCTATCTTCACCATAGGCAATCAAAGATTGCCATTTCCCTATCTTCACTAAAATCGAACCAAGACTGTCACTTCCCTCTCTTGACCGTAAGCGACCGATCCGGCGGCCGACCGTGGCGGTGGTGACGGTCCGTGACGTGCGTGTGCACCGCTCCAGGTGTCGCACGAGGCGCGCATCCTGGGCCTGGAGGCGCCGGTGCGTGCGCTGCGGCTGTCGTCGCCGCCGGGCGCCGGGCGCGTCTACACGGACGACGACCTGAGCGACCTGATGGCGCCGCCGCCGCTGCACAGCGAGTCGATGACCGAGGAGGACGTGCGCAGCTGGCAGGAGGAGCAGGACGAGGTCAGACTGCGGGCCGCGTCCGCTCGCTGTGGTAGCGGGACCTGGCGACAGTCACTGGTGGTTAAAGGGGTGACCAGAGCTGGTCACTGGTGAGCACTGAGGTAACCAGAGTAGCACGAGATTAGAGCTGGTCACTGGTGATCACTGGGGTAACCAGAGTAGCACGAGATTAGAGCTGGTCACTGGTGAGCACTGAGGTAACCAGAGTAGCACGATATTAGAGCTGGTCACTGGTGATCACTGGGGTAACCAGAGCAGCACAAGATCAGAGCTGGTCACTGGTGATCACTGGGGTAACCAGAGCAGCACGAGATCAGAGTCGGTCACTGGTGATCACTGGGGTAACCAGAGCAGCACGAGATCAGAGTCGGTCACTGGTGGATGATCGCATGTAATGTGGTAATGAAATTGGAATATTTTATTGTTGGACATGCATCTCAGTTCAAGCTTTGAACAACCTACTGCTAATTGTGTTCGAATATCTTAACTATAGAAACTGGAATTGGTGGCGTATTCTCCTGCCGATTTTGTTTCGGAGCATACCATCTCCTTGCAGAATATGTGAGTAGTTTGAAAGCTGGTAGCTTTTATTGAGAATAGGAACAGTTTCCCAAAACCACATTGTCGAGTAACTATGTCTGATGAAATGGTTCCGACACGAGCCGTACTTCGATGTATACCCAGAGGTGCACGGAGGGTATGGGGTAAGCCGGTGCCGTTCCGTAAATCGCGACACGGTACGAATAAATACGCACCGCATCTGCCATAGGTGCATTCCCCATTCAGAAGTATTTCTGGCGCTGCTTGGCGAGCCTGCATCTGTCCGCTGGGTGGCGCAGCGAGTCCCCAGCGCCGACCTAGTGAGGCCAGAACCGGCCGTCTGGGAGGCACACAGCTGTGGTGAGACCGTTGTGATCGGTGTGTCGCTATCGCCAGGAGGTGGCGCGACTGCTGCAGGAGCAAGAGACCAAGCGGCGCGGCGACGTCATGCCACGTGACAAGGTGGCCGCCATCGAGGCTCAGGACCGCGAGCTGGCCAAGGTGCTACAGGAGCAGGTGGGTCTGGCGAGGCGTTGTCACGTGGCAAGGAGGCCGCCATCGAGGCTCAGGACCGCGAGCTGGCCAAGGTGCTACAGGAGCAGGTGGGTCTGACGAGGCGTTGTCACGTGGCAAGGAGGCGGCCATCGAGGCTCAGGACCGCGAGCTGGCCAAGGTGCTGCAGGAGCAGGTGGGTCTGGCGAGGCGTTGTCACGTGGCAAGGAGGCCGCCATCGAGGCTCAGGACCTCAAGCTGGCCAAGGTGCTGCAGGAGCAGGTGGGTCTGACGAGGCGTTGTCACGTGACGAGGTGGCCGCCTTCGGGACTGAGGACCTCAAGCTGACCAAGGTGATCTGTGATGTGGTGTGGATAATTCGTGTGCTTTGGAAGTAATTTGCTAGTGAAGCCAACTAGATAGCCACTGGCATTTCATACGCCTTTAAGTATAGCCAGGGTTTCCATGAAGGAGTGGGAGAGTGTTAACAACAACATATAACAATAGCAAGGGGGCGTTTGCAAACACGACATAGAAGGTACAACATAGATCGCATGGAGCATACCACAGGTATTATAGAATACCACAGAGTGCATAGCACTTACAGCAAATGGAACGTAATGCATACAGCAATGACACGCTTCAGATTGTGTGTTCCACTCTGTAATCTGCATATTAATCACATGGGAAAGCATGCCCCTTTACTGCAAGGGCGAGAACGACCTATCTGAGCTTTTCTTGACATAGCCAAGAAGTGAAGTATACTATTTGTGAGCATGATTTGTCTGTGACCGCCATGTTTGGCTTGCTGGCAAGAGCCATATCAAGGCATTTCTGACATTGAGCAGCTTTGTATTTGCCAGGCCATTGAATATACACTGTGCCTGTACTTTCTTTGGTCGGGGGGCTAACACCAAGTAGTGTTCAAGATTACTTTAAATATTTTTGTTCCTGGTGAACTTCCAGACATGATCGGGGATTACTCAAACATGCCACTCTATGTCGGACAATTGTGATCTGTGTAAAATGTATGCACTTAATTGGGTAACCTCCTCAGTGCATGTTAGAGGATAGGATCATGCAGGTTGTGTCCAGTATTTCTTAGCTGTAGATATTGCACCCAAAATTGCTTTCCTATATATTTTTATTTACACCAAAACAGTTACTTCTTTCAACCAAATGTGTCACAAAATGTACATGTAAGTACCGGCCTTTTACATTTTTTCCTAATCTGACATTTTTTTTCTTACCTCCTTTCTGCGATTATGTATGTGCAATATCACTGGTTTCGTCTGCTCCCTTGCCCTTTAAGCGATTACATCCCAGGATTGACGTTCTGTTGGACACCTGTGGTGATTGTGATGGTTGTGTGTGTATGTGTGTGGACTGACATCTGACTGCTCGCCGTGCTGTGAGTGTAGCCGTCCGACTGCTCGCCGTGCTGTGAGTGTAGCCGCCCGACTGCTCGCCGCGCTGTGAGTGTAGCCGTCTGACTGCTCGCCGCGCTGTGAGTGTAGCCGTCCGACTGCTCGCCGCGCTGTGAGTGTAGCCGCCTAACTGCTCGCCGCGCTGTGAGTGTAGCCGCCTAACTGCTCGCCGTGCTGTGAGTGTGGCCGTCTGACTGCTCGCCGTGCTGTGAGTGTAGCCGTCTGACTGTTCGCCGTGCTGTGAGTGTAGCCGTCTGACTGCTCGCCGTGCTGTGAGTGTGAGTGTGGCTCACTGCTCGCCGTGCTGTGAGTGTAGCCGTCCGACTGTTCGCCGTACTGTGAGTGTAGCCGTCTGACTGCTCGCTGTGCTGTGAGTGTGAATGTGGCTCACTGCTCGCCGTGCTGTGAGTGTAGCCGTCCGACTGCTCGCCGCGCTGTGAGTGTAGCCGTCTGACTGCTCGCCGCGCTGTGAGTGTAGCCGTCTGACTGCTCGCCGTGCTGTGAGTGTAGCCGTCTGACTGCTCGCCGTGCTGTGAGTGTAGCCGTCTGACTGTTCGCTGTGCTGTGAGTGTAGCCGTCTGACTGCTCGCCGTGCTGTGAGTGTAGCTATCTGACTGCTCGCCGTGCTATGAGTGTAGCCGTCTGACTGCTCGCCATGCTGTGAGTGTAGCCGTCTGACTGCTCGCCGTGCTGTGAGTGTAGCCGTCTGACTGCTCGCCGTGCTGTGAGTGTAGCCGTCTGACTGCTCGCCGTGCTGTGAGTGTAGCTATCTGACTGCTCGCCGTGCTATGAGTGTAGCCGTCTGACTGCTCGCCATGCTGTGAGTGTAGCCGTCTGACTGCTCGCCGTGCTGTGAGTGTAGCCGTCTGACTGCTCGCCGTGCTGTGAGTGTAGCCGTCTGACTGCTCGCCGTGCTGTGAGTGTAGCTATCTGACTGCTCGCCGTGCTGTGAGTGTAACCGTCTGACTGCTCGCCGTGCTGTGAGTGTAACCGTCCGACTGCTCGCCATGCTGTGAGTGTAGCCGTCTGACTGCTCGCCGTGCTGTGAGTGTAGCCGTCTGACTGCTCGCCGTGTTGTGAGTGTAGCCGTCTGACTGCTCGCCGTGCTGTGAGTGTAGCCGTCTGACTGCTCGCCGTGTTGTGAGTGTAGCCGTCTGACTGCTCGCCGTGCTGTGAGTGTAGCCGTCTGACTGTTCGCCGTGCTGTGAATGTAGCGGTCTGACTGTTCGCCGTGCTGTGAGTGTTGCCGTCTGACTGCTCGCCGTGCTGTGAGTGTGCTATGAGTGTGAGTGTGGCTCACTGCTCGCCGTGCTGTGAGTGTAGCCGTCTGACTGCTCGCCGTACTGTGAGTGTAGCCGTCTGACTGCTCGCCGTGTCGGCCAGGAGCGCGCGCGGCTGCGGCGCGCTAAGGAGCGCGCCAGGGAGAAACGCCGTCTGCGGGAGCAGCGGGCACGGCAGGCGGCCGGCGGCGGCGGTTCCGGCGACGACCAGTCGGCCGACTCTGGCGCAGAGGTAGCTGCTCACCGTCCGCCTTTTATGTCCATCATGGCCGTCCCGGTCTGTCCTGTAGGTCCCCACTCACGGTCCGCCTGCCCCGCCCACTATGTCTGTTCTGACCTGCCCTGTAGGTCCCCCCTCACGGTCCGCCCCTGCTCGTCCTGTAGGTCCCCCTCTCAGGGTCCGCTCCTGCTCGTCCTGTAGGTACCCTCTCACGGTCCGCCCCTGCTCGTCCTGTAGGTCCCCCTCTCAGGGTCCGCTCCTGCTCGTCCTGTAGGTAACCCTCTCACGGTCCGCCCCTGCTCGTCCTGTAGGTCCCCCCCCCCCTTTCACGGTCCGCCCCTGCTCGTCCTGTAGGTCCCCCCTCTCAGGGTCCGCTCCTGCTCGTCCTGTAGGTACCCTCTCACGGTCAGACCCTGCTCGTCCTGTAGGTCCCCACGGTCCGCCCGCCCGTCCTGTAGGTCCCCACTCACGGTCCCCCGCGCCGCCCGTAATGTCCGTCCCAGGCCCGTCTTGAAGGTCCCCACTCACGGTCCGCCCCCGCCCATCCTGTCGTGTCCGTCCCACCCGTCATGTCCGTCCTCGCTCGTCCTGTCAGTCTCCGCTCATGGTCTGCCCCCGCCCGTTCTATGCACCTCCGAACATGTGTACGAACCGCCCTGTACGTCTCTGGACATGCGTACGTGCCGACTGGCTGTGGACATGTGTCAGTGTCCCGCACCATGTGTCTGTCCGCCCACTGCTGACATTACAACAGGCACCGTACCGACTGTACTGCGGTGTGGAGCAGAACTGCAGACGGTGTGTCCCGCACCATGTGTCGGTCCGCCCACTGCTGACATTACAACAGGCACTGTACCGACTGTACTGCGGTGTGGAGCAGAACCGCAGACGGTGTCTCCTGAATCGGCACCTTGGCTGAAAACTAATGTGGAGCAGGAAGAGTAATTTGTTAGGACATGGTCATAGTTGTCGACGCGCCCTAAATTCCAAATAACTAAGCACTGTTGTGGTTTAGCTTATGGGTAACGCTTCCTTTAGTCTTTAGCCTGAACTTGCAAGTAGTTTGGACATAATGACGTGATGTTTGGAGTTTGAAGCAGCATCATAGGTAGCGGGAACCGCATCGCAGGCCTCTTAGGTGCGACATTGCAGCGTAGGAACTAGGCTACTGTGTTGCACCCAAGCATCCAGGTTCAGCATAGTGCCACATGTATCTCAGATAGACTAGTGTGCTACACCCGAACATCTGGTATCCAGATCCAGCATAGCGTCACATGTATCCCAGATAGGTTACTGCGCCACACCCGAATATCTGGTGCCCAGGTCAAGCAAAGTGTCACATGTATCCCAGATGGGCTACTATGCTGCACCCGAACATCTGGTGTCCAGGTCCAGCATGGTGGCACATGTATCCCAGACACAGAGCTGCTCTATCGTTGACTGGCTTTTAAGCCGGTGTGTTATGTTCAAGAATTAACGTGGGTAACCGGTTGTGTTTGTGTGACGATGCCGGGGCAGCGCTGCGCTGGTAACAGATGTTACCGTTTCGTCGTTGCCGCGTGAGTCGTCTGGTCTGTGTGTGGTCGACCGGTCGTGTGGCAGCTGAGGCCCACTCCTCTCGCCAGACGGGCGTGATGAAGCTGCAGCTGAGCGGCGACGGCGAGTGCTGCGGACCGCGCGACACGAGCAGCCCGCTGCCCGGTGCGGCCGAGGCCAGGTCGCGCGGCGGGCCGTCTCAGGCGGCGGCCCGGTGGCGGCCCGGTCCGCCGCCGGAGGGCCGGCCGTGGCCCAACGAGCCCGACGTGGGCCCGCCGCCGGCCGAGAACCGGCCGTGGCCCAGTCAGCCGGAGGTCAGGTCGCGCGCGCCGCCCGTGTCGCCGCCGCGGTCGGCTGCGCGCCGCGCCCACAACAGTCCGCTGCCGCCGCTGCCGACGGCCGTGACGCCGGCAGGTGTGTGGTGTGTCCTCTGCGGTCGTCCAACCCCGGTGCGTGGTGCGTGCCATGTCGGCTGCAGTCGTCACCCGCCCTCGCCTGTTCATCGCACCGTAAGCCCCCCGGTGTGGTGCATGCTCTGCTGTAGTCATCTCCCCTGGCCTCTGGTGGCCTGTTCTCAGACACAGAGTGAGGCACTGTAAGCCCCCCCCTCCGATGTGTGGTACGTGCTCTGCTACAGTCGTCACCTCCCCTGGCCTCTGTGATGGCCTTCTAATCATCGCACCGTAAGCCCACAGTGCGTGGTGAGAAGAAACGTTGTAGTTTAGGGGCGCATCGACTGCAAAGTTCATATAGCGAGAAGAAGCGTTGCTCCTTATTCGATTATCTGGCTAAATTGAATACCTGATTCCTAAATTGAAGGGCATTGTGGCTGTTTCGCAGCGTCGACGGTCCAGGTTTAAGGGAGAATGGCGAAGACCGCATTCAATGTCATCTAGATCCAGCCAGCATCACGTGAATATCCGTATAGTGAATGTCATGTTCTGTTCTTGAATTTGCTCGGTGTGGGGGAGGTTCCCTGTCGTCCGCTGCCCGCCCTGGAAGTTCGGTGCTGCTTGCTTTTTAATCTTGGTAGCCCTGGTAGCCCGGGGTACTAATTTAGATGCGAAAGGACTTTCTGATGATAAATTCTCAGAGTTCTTTAAAAAGAGGCCCTTTTTAGGACGTAAGATGAGCTTCTATATTGAAAGATAATGTGATTTTGTTATGTTCCGATGTGTTTGGTGCTCGCGTTGACCAGCATGCTGAGCTCGTCAGTCTACCATTGCTCTCCCGATTCAAACGAACAGTGCTCAGTTGTTTCATTGTATGTAAACTTAGTACGTGGTACATACACGTACACTTCATATGTGAAAACCATGTGCAATATTTCATCTCGTCGTGAATGGTTGCTACCACCGAATGTCGCAGGTGTAGTTAATTACCACACAACAGGTACTAACTGTGTAAACGAGGGGAGCGAAGCCATGTAAAAACGCCTACCGTAGACCATAAAGTAACATGAGTTAAGGTCACTGTTCGCCTTTTTGTTCTTTTTGAGTAAGTGAAGGTTCCTCAAAGTTACTTAAATGATAACCAGAATGGTGGTGAATGCAATTTTCTGACAGGAGAACGACATATTTTTTTCGTCGTGAGATTATAATGATGTGACATGCTTTGCATGCTCCCCCCCCAAGTTATCCCAAGTAGAGTACAAATGGACCAAAGTACGTAGTCTGGCTTTATTTGTATTGTTGTATCAACCTTCTCCCCAGGGTTTTTTTAAACAGCTGTAGTATGGCACGTTAGACAGTCTTTCTTGCGGGGAATTACATGATTCAGTTCATGATAAAATGTGATCCATTCTCCGAACTTTAGTGACGCTTTCACATGACCGCGTTTGCATGGCTCCCATGTGTTTGCCGCTCCCAGCCGGACCTGCTGGGCGCGCCACTCGCCGACTGTGAGCAGTCGTGCCGTCGCCGTGCCGGTGCGAGCCGCTCTCCCTGGTGCTCGCCTCACGTGCGTGGTACGAGCCGCTCTCCCTGGTGCGAGCCGCTCTCCCTGGTGCTCGCCTCACGTGCGTGGTCGTGCTGAACCGTGCCGGTGCGAGCCGCTCTCCCTGGTGCTCGCCTGACGTGCGTGGTACGAGCCGCTCTCCCTGGTGCTCGCCTCACGTGCGTGGTCGTGCTGAACCGTGCCGGTGCGAGCCGCTCTCCCTGGTGCTCGCCTGACGTGCGTGGTACGAGCCGCTCTCCCTGGTGCTCGCCTCACGTGCGTGGTCGTGCTGAACCGTGCCGGTGCGAGCCGCTCTCCCTGGTGCTCGCCTGACGTGCGTGGTACGAGCCGCTCTCCCTGGTGCTCGCCTCACGTGCGTGGTCGTGCTGAACCGTGTGCGCGCCGCCAGGTGTGAACAACATCGCGATCATGATCGACCCGACGTACCAGCGCCGCCAGACTGGCGAGACGGCGGCCGGGCCGGCCGAGCCGCCGCCGTCCGGCCTGCCGCACGAGGACGCCGACGGTGGGTGTCGCCGGGCCGGGCCGCTCACTGCTGAGTCACTGGTCCTAGTCACCACTGAGTCGCCGTCCCAGTCACTACTACTTCATGGCGCCACTACTGGGTCACTGGTCCTAGTCACCACTGAGTCGCCGTCCCAGTCACTACTACTTCATAGCGCCACTACTGAGTCACTGGTCCCATTCACCACTGAGTCGCCGTCCCAGTTACTACTGAATCACCGCCAAAGTCGCCATTAGCTTGTCTAGGTGCTGTGACAGATCGTCATTACCAGCGACTCTAGTCGTACTCCCTGCTCAATCCCCGTCAAGTGTGTCAGATGGAGCATAACATTCCATTCGGTTCGCTGTCAGCGGTGCCCGGACCTTAAAAGGCATGCACGGGGAAAAGTTTTGCCAGGCAGTGGATTTCTGTCTCTGGGAGATGGCAAGACTGGAGCCTAGGGCATACATGGGGAACAAATCGGGGCTTCGGCTTCGAAGCTAACGTCCTTATAATGGATAGAAGCCAAAGCCGAAGCCAATAGATGCGGGCTCTCCGCAGCCGAAACTTTGGGCCATGTAAAGTCGAATCTGAATGATTTGAAGCGCAGGCATGCTTAGACGAAAATGTGTAAGCTCGCTAAGCTGTTGGCCTTTAGACATTCGAGGAAGAAGCTAGTGGGCGAATAATCCTTGTAGACAACAGCAGAGGTTCAGGCACTATTGATACCCGGCCCTCACCTACCAACACGGTTCAATGCACTTCCTTCATACTTCGAAACAGATGATGGAACCTACTAATTGATAACTTAAGGTGTGCTCCGACATGAGGAAGGGTAGGATTGAAACAGCGTTGAGACGAGAGAGGACAGGAAGAAATTGATTTAGAATGCGAGATTAAAAAGACTGCGTGGCGTCCATGATGCTCGGAGTCTGAGCAGTAGATACTGAACTAAGCATGTGTTTTAGCAATTTATGGTACAGTATCGGGGTTGATACAAAACCCCTCTCTTATCTCCAAACTAATCGTCGCACGAAAACGAAAGAGGTGTCATCGGAAAGCGCTCGACGAGTAGGGCCAGAAACCACCCCCAAAATTGTATCCCCCCCAAAAAAGTGACGTCACCTAGGTTTTCATCACTTACATCATGTTGGGGACGAGTGGTCTAGGGGTAAGATGCTCGTCTCACAATCGAAAGGTTGTGGGTTCGAGTCTCACCTGTCGCTACTCTTCGCCCGCGACCAATCGGCGTGAGAGATTGGCGACGCTACATGACTCAACGGTCGACGTGTCGTAAAACCAATAACCAACCAACTTACATCATGTTTTTGGCTCCGGGGAGTTCATTTTGTGGGTGATTTGAAAAATAAATTATTTGGAATCAGAAAAGGAAGGCGAAATCGACTATGACCCTAAAATTTTTGGCCACCCAAAAATATAAATTTTATTTTGTGAAATTGTACAATTTTCAATTTTCTTTAATTTTTATTTTTCTAATGGTAGAGCGGACCGAAAAACGTTGTTCGAAGTCAACTTGCTCTCATAAAAATGCTTACTTTAGCCAGAATCTTCCATTTTGGCCCTGATGGGCAAATATGCAAAACTAATAAGTAATCAAAAACGGACAAAAATCAAAAATTTCTCTGGTGCGTTTTGTTTCGTCCCTAAAGATAAGGAAACGCTGAAAGTTTCATCAAAATATCTGTATCCGTTAAAGCGCGACGACTGGTTGAACTTTTCTGGAGGTGACCTCACTTGACCTTGACTAACTCGTTGACCATAGATGGCCTGACATCAAAATTTTCACACAACATGCCAAATTGATGTGGGGAAAGGTATGCCAAATTTCGGCGCGTTGTCGCGCGCCGTTCTTTCCCTATCCGCGCAAAACCTCAGGGGGCGCATATCACCCCCCCCCGAGACGGCGCGGGTTAAGGGCGAAGCTGAGACCATCTGTCTAAAATAGCATCAAATCTAAGCCGAAGCTAGTAGCCTAAAATAGTGCGAAGCCAAAGCCGAAGTGGAAGTTATTATGCAAAAATGCCGGCTTCTCGAAACCGAGGCAGAAGCTGCAGCCAGCTCGATCCCCATGACCGGTCTCTGGATCAGAAATCCGATGTCTAACCAACTGCGGTACTCAAGTTACACTTTTAGCAATTCAATGATGCCACTTTGTCATTTTCACCGTTCAGTCCGAACATTTTCTGACCCAGAACTCCCATCCTTGTTTTGGTGGGAGATTTCAAACCTTGTTTTTAATAACCATATTACGGTATTTATTTCTCCAAGCTGTATAACTAAAATCGTACCTCATTTTTCTAACCCAAAACGTCTCTGTCTATAATTGCTCCGCAACTTAAGTAGCATTCCGAAATTAATGATGGCAAAACAATTTTGAAGCTGTACCTTGCCATGAAACGTCACCTAGTAAAGTACGTGTGACTTGCCAAAGTTGCGGTCACCTAAGCCCCTTGCTTCTAAACACGTGTGAAAAAAAATGTATGTCTGTGAGTACGAATTACATGAAAGCGCAAAGCATATCACAACGCGTCCATGTATGACAAACAGCCTTGACTTGAATGATGCATTTGTTTGACTGGCGCGCTGACGTCTTACCCCGACCTCCGACAGACCTGTACGAAGAAGACGACCTTGCGCCTCCCTACATGCCAATTCAGGGCCAACGGCGTACAAACTCCATGGAGAAAGCGCGCCGACGCCGGGGAAAGGAGGGCGCCAACTGCAAGCAGCAGTAGCTCGCGATGTCACCGAGAAGATCCGACCGACCACAGGTGCCGGACCAGCTTCGATTCAACCTTGTGGCCGGACTGACGCAGTGTGATCCCAACGCCGGTCATGGATTCCAAGCGGGAGCCCTGGGGTTGCCTGGTGGTTCGTCGGTCCAGACACGCGGCGCACGAGGTCGGACTGACGGTCCAGGGTCCGCACACACCCGGCTCGGCCCCGCCTTGATATGCCACGCCCCCCAGGGGCGGTCACTGGTCGTCAGCTGTCGTCATTTGGCAATGACGTCATAACTCCGCGAAGCAATCACTGCCGGCTGCATCTTGAGAAGCACAATTTCTCGGGAGAATTGGATTTTGATTGTAACAGTGTTTCGGATTGTTGTTAGCTCCTAGGCTGAGCAGTACGTTGAAGATCTTAGGGTGAGCAGTACGCTGGAGCTGTTGGGCTGAGCAATATGCTGGAGCTCTTATGCTGAGCGGTACGCTAGAGTTATTAGGCTGAGTAATACGCTGGAGCTCTTAGGCTGAGCAGTATGCTGAAACTCTTAGGCTGAGCAATACGCTGGAGCTCTTAGGCTGAGCAGTACGCTGAAGATCTTAGGCTGATTTGTTTGTTTTTTTGGGGGGGGGGTTGGGGGGGGTTTTTGGGCTGACCAGTATGCTGAAACTCTTAGGCTGAGCAATACGCTGGAGCTCTTAGGCTGAGCAGTACGCTGAAGATCTTAGGCTGAACAGTTTGCTGGAGCTCTTAGGCTGAGCAGTACGCTGGAGCTCTTAGGTCGAGCAGTACGCTGGAGCTCTTAGGCCGAGCAGTACGCTGGAGCTCAGGCTGAGCTGTATGCTGGGGGGTCCGGGCCGGCCACCATCTGATGATGGCATTCAGCAGTGTGTGTCAGGTAGCGCTAAGCCGGTTGTAAGATGGTTATTTCTCGTGTAGTTTGCAGGTGTGCAGTCTATGATGAAGGGCGCAGGGGCGCTGAGTGTGGCTATCCGGCCGGGGTCTGGTGTTGTGGTGGACAGTTCGTGACGCCTGCTCAGGTGGTGCTCGATTTGCAATCATTGGGTCGCCTGGCATGGGCGCTATATGACCTGTGCAGTCGATGCGCCCCTAAACCACAATAACTAACTGGGTCGCCTGGCACTTGGTGCGCAAGCAAGAATCACATGTCCGTTCAGCTTTAGCACGATTGATCTGAATATCTCGGTGTTTATACCTGTCGTGGTGTGGTTCTAAGCACGATTCCACTGCAATCGAATGATGCGATGCGATGACTGGTGAGTTGGACCGCCCGTGAATCTCTTTCGCCGTCCGCCGGCCTGCTGCCGATGCTGCCCGGTATTCTATATCGATCTGACACGCCCAGTGATCGAATCGTGCACGCGTGCGGCGTTACAGTTTGGTCATTGGCTCTTTTCTGGAGCTAAGTGGGCCCCATGGCAACTATTCTTGCATCTCACCTGGAAACTTCGCTCACACTGATGCTCACGAGAAGTGCTGTTTTACTCCCAGTGTGCAGGCGACTATTTTTATAGTTGTATTTTACACCAGCAGGAATTGTAGCTGCTTCAAGTGTTCACGTACACCGAATGTGCCGTCCATATATTTGATGGCTTTCTTCATTCGGCGTGTGTTTGCGCATTTTTGCGCGCACGGATTAGCCAAGCTCGAACAGGCTTGTGTTGGGTGCTGTCTTCCACACAATTATTGCGCTTTGTGATTGGCGGACTTTGTTTAGGTGTTCGCGAGCCCTGATGGCGGCCACCGGGAGTGGGTTTGTCAGTGTGCCTTGTTGCGCGATTCTCTGCGAAGGAGGAGAATGACACCCAACTGAGGGTGCGCTGTAACCCAGTGCGCATGAGGGGACGAGTGGTCCAGGGGTAAGATGCTCGTCTCACAATCGAAAGATTGTGGATTCGAGTCTCGCCTGTCGCTGCTCTTCGCCCGCGACCAATCGGCATGAGAAATGGGTGACGCTATATGACTCAACGGTCGACGTGTCGTAAAAAAACCAACCAGCCAGTGCGCATGAAGTATTCGTCGCGGTCTCTGCGGTGTGGCAAGGCCAAGTCGCGTGCAGTATTCTCCCTGCGTTGTTTCCGAGGGGTGTGCTGGCCCGCTTCACCGGGTTCCGTCGCCGTGTGGCGCGTATGCATGTGTGTGTGTGTGTGCGTGTGCGACACTGGTCATAGACGGTGCTGTGCTCGTTCGCTTGCGGCCTGTAACAGCTGTAGAGCTCTGTGCCGGCGACGAGCTCCTGGGCGAGTTCGCCCGCAGTGTTTCGGCCGCGCCGAGTCATCTGTTGTATCCATCTGGCTTTTGTGCGTAGTTGGCAGTTGCTCAGCACGTTTGCTGTGGTGGTGGCTGAGTGTTTGGCCGCCGTAGTTGGCAGCTGCTCAGCACGTTTGCTGTGGTGGTGGCTGAGTGTTTGGCTGCCGTAGTTGGCAGCTGCTCAGCACGTTTGCTGTGGCGGTCGCTGAGTGTTTGGCTGCCGTTGGTATCCGCTCTCCGCCCACACAATGTTTAGCTGGCACGGCGCGGGGCGGCTGTTGGCGTTATCTTGCACACTGCCACTGTACCGCTGGCGTTGCGGCGACGGATGATGTCGCGCTGTAGCGGCCGGACGCTGTCTTGCGACTGCTCCTGCGCGCGTGCACACAGGCGGTGCGGTCCCAATCATGTTACCGGTGGGCACAATTGAGGGACCAATTGCCTCGTTCTGGTTAGTAATTGCAGGTTTGGAAACGAATATACAGTGTGTTTCCATGCTCCGCATGTTGAGGTCTCTAAACCTGGGTCTCCCATGGTGTGTGTGTGCGCGCGTGCGTGCGTGCGCGTGCGCGTGCGCGTGCGCGAGACCAAATGCCAGTGGCTTTACAACAGTAGTAGAGTCCGTGGCGAGTTATATATATATGAACAAGTGGAAGTGCTTCTGTCCCTTGCTTATTTTGCATACCTGGCGCCGCTCCTACATCGGTACAAATTCAGGAATAACTTCTTAACTACTATGGAACCTTCTAAGCTGGTTAATTCCATTTCCTTTGAAAATGCTTTCAGCCTTTCTCAGAAAATAACATTTTCCATACTCTAGCTGAGCAAATAGCCTGCGACGTTACGATGGTGAGGTTGTGTGACCAGGGTCGCAGCCACGATCTGGGAGGCCCGACCAAAAAGAATGTCAGGAAATCGAAGTCGCTTTTGGCGCGCACAGTGCACCGAAAACTTCCGGCTTCCCGTGGTAGGAATATCAAACATTATTGTTTGATTTGGTGTATTCTGGGTTGCTAAGGGGTCGGTCTCCGGCACTTCTTCAATGCGCCTTTGTATGTAAGGCCATGTGCTGGAAATCTCGGCGGCGGTTGTTGCAAGCTCGGTTGGTAAAATAGAACGAGTCGCAATTTCTCGTACGTGCCCATAAGAATTTTAGCAGCGTAACTTTTTAGTTCAGCACATTTCGTTGTCTACCGGCCCTTCACACGAGAAAAATGCAATTGGCATCAAATACGCCCTTTACAGATGACAATTGCCATCCGACATTCTCGACCAACAATGCAAGGGGAGCACTGGGACCATGTGTCCCCACCGCCATAGAAAGTGGCGCTCTGGCGGTGACAAGACACCACCACAGAAGGGCTCGTGTGGGGGGGGGGTCCTGGCTTTCTCATGGGGGAGATAATTCCTGGGATGGGGCATATCTCCAGCGGAGAATCAATCGAACGAGTGAGGTGCACTTGAGCATGCCGTTTATAAGGCGTGCCTCTCAACATGCCGTTTATAAGGCGTGCCTTTCCTCTGAAAAGCACGCTTTTGGCTGACAATCTGTTGAGCGGGTGAGAGGGTGCACTCCAGTCTTCCTGAGTGAGAACATTTCCCGGCCGGAGGGGTGTCATCTTTCCTTGGGGTGGGCACATGCCCCCAGTACTTCCCCTCCTCACTAGTATCCGCTCATGCATGAAGTGCATGCAAACACACGCACATAAATATATCCAGCTCAATGGATTTTGAAGGATTCAGATACTTTCGCAATGGCACTCTCTAGATGAGTACCCCATCCCCTCATGACAATTTATGGATCCCTGAAGCAATGTAATATCGGCAGCCTGACGCATGGGATATATCCATAGCAGCGGGGTATATCCATCCATGGGATATATCCATAGCACTGAAATTGCTTGTGAGTGTCAAATGTCCTTGATGGCCAAAGCTACCCCAAAACCATTTGTATCTGGTGTATGTCCACAGGGGTGTCGATTTTTTTAAAAACATTGGAGGGGCCGAAGTGCCAACGCACTAGACCCACCCCCCAAAAACTCATCGGTTTTAGCGCACTATATTTTCGGCTCTCAGAAATTCTGATTTGTATTCGACGATGTGTATGTTTATGTTTATTCAGCATCCTCACCAACGGGGAAAATCGTCCAATAACTGGTGCAGTCACCTAATTAAAAGAGCAGTGCTCAGTATATGTCCACATAACAACTCTGAGTAATAGCATGCGACTGCAGTGCCATATAGTGGGCTCGGGTCTATCGTCACCGTCACCGTCACCATTACCCTCCTCCTCACTCCACACACACACAAACACACACCGGCTTAAATAAAAATACTTCAGCGATCAGATGCAGGCTAAAACACACAGGCATTGATGGAGCATCAGAGCACAGCAGACCTGAACAGTGATGACGATTAGGAGGGGAATTTGTCCCTTTAGTACGCCACTGCGGCTGCTCAATGTGTTTTCTGTAGATTGCACGATCGAGAGTAGAAAGACCCTTCAGATAATTTTCTTTCGGGACCCATTCTGAATTTTCCGGTGCTCTGGTCAATTCGATGGAGTCTCCTTGTGGTTTTTGTGGTGAAGTCTATTTTTATAAGCCCCCTGCAGGCTATTTTTGGACTCCCGTACGATTCTTCGGGCTCTCGGTGCGTTTTTTTTCCCGGTGCCCCAACAGGTTTCTTTTCCGGCGTCCGACGGCTTCTTATTTTGTGGATCCTTGACGCATTTTTTGCGCCCGCAAGGTAACATTCCGGGTATATATTGGTCCTTGGGAAGCCAGCTGCAACTTGTGGGGCTCCGGCACGACGTTTTGGCCCCAGTGAGATTTTCAAGAGAAGCGGCGTTAAATTTTGTTGGTCTAAGTGCGATTTTTTGGGGCCCCGTGGTCACTTGTCGAGATCCCTTGCGGTGGCTACGACACGTTTTTGGGGGCCCAACAAGTTTTGTGGGCTTTTGGAGCCATTGTTGAGATCCCAGATTGATTTTCCGTGTCCGGACTGTTTTTCATTTACCCGGCTTCATTTGTTGGGTGATCTCAACGAGACTTTTAGTGCCCCGGTGGGACCTGTCAGGCCTCTAGCGTGATTTTCAGGGGCCCGGGTGATAATTCTTAGTACCCCAGTCTCAGCGTGATTTTCAGGAGGCCCGGCCCGACCGTTCGTGGCCCCCGTCGTGACTTTCTTGAACACCGGCACGACTTTTTTTGCGGCCCCAACGTGATTTTCAGGGGCCCAGGTGCAAACTTTTGAGGCCCCAGCGTCATTATCGGGGGCCCCTGCGCTACTTTTGGGGGCCCCCAATGTTATTTTTCTGAGCCCCAGTGCGATACTTGTTGGACCGAGTGCAATTTTTAGGGAGCATGGCGCATTTTTTTCCTGAGCTCGGCGGATTCTTGGGGGCCCCACAACCTATCAGGAGGGGGGGGGGGGGGCAACTGCACACAATGCCACCTCCCCCATTCGGTATGTCACTGTGCCATGCAATGATGCAACATAAGAATTCAGGAATAGTTCATCTGTTTCATCACTCACATGTGATTTCAACTCCCCAGTTATCCAGACAGTTTGAGGAAAGTCAAACATCTGCTACATGGATCAGCAAGGATGTAAGGCAACATCCATGTAAGGCAACATGGATACCATGGAATTCAGGTCACAGTAGTTATGCTGCAATACATACCTTCTTCAACAGACTGTTTTGGGCATGGATGAGCTCCTGAAGTTTGGTCAGGGTTGGAGTTGGAGATGGATGGAGCAATACTGTGAAGGACATAACATATGGTTCAAGAGACTTCTGTTTCCATTAACAATACAGGGGATGAAGTAACATTTTCATTGACTTCTATGGATTTCATTGGCTTCATTGACTTCTATGGTGTCCTAGGGAAAATAAAGAAAAAGTTGTTTTTTTTTTTTTTTTTTTTTTTAATATATTTTTTTTTTTTTTTTTTTTTTTTTTATTAGGGTGGGATTTTTTTTTTTTTTTAAGTTTTTTTTAAAAAAAATTATTTTTTTTGTAAAAAAAATGGAGGGAGCTATGTGATCAACATGGTCGATGTGCCCTAAAGCCCAAATAACCAAGTAACAATTCAGGGAATCTGCTGCATAACAGTTTGTCCATAAATTAGCCATGATATATGGCATACTTCCCATGCAAAAATCATTACATTAAAATGTTAATTAAACGTTACACACATCAGTTCCTTACAAGTGTAAGCAATACATTTCCTTCATGTGCTTGTGCGAGAATTCTGCGCGCACAATATTAATCATAACATTTCAAATACAGGCATTAAATACATACATACATTAAAATGCCACTAATTATCATCGCAACCACAACATTATTGTTCCACCATTCTTCATTCCATTCCATCCTTTCCGAACTCGCATGGTATCCCGTCCTTCGCTCGTATCACGGGCAGGAGGGCCGGGCTGCTTGGCCTCGGGCGGTCACGTGACCTTGACACATACGGGTCGGTGCTTGGCACGGGATTAGTCAGAGTCGGCTGCGAGACGCGAGCGGGAGTGCTACGTGCTACGTGCGCGCGCGGGACGAATGCTCGATCTAACGCATAACTACAACTACAACTACTACCAGCAATCTACAACTTACCGGTGCTATGGGCGCACAATAGCTCTGGCATTAAGAGTGGACTAATATTCACAGAGCGCTGTGGAACTGCCTGAACTCGTCGAAAGGTAAGCCCGGCCTCCGTGATTGCCCATTGCCATTGTGTTTCCCCGTGTTCATTACCTGCTATTGCCTATTGCATAATACCTCACTCGCCTATTAATTTCCTGGACTAATCCGACACGAAAACAAATAATTTCTTACGGACACAATTCAATTTCAACGCCATCGATATCATACATATTTGTGTAGGGTTCACGAAATAATTCTTACACAGATAACTGTGAATATTATTTTCGGTGAATTGTACGTCGCACTAGCGGTCTCATTCATCCGGATCATTCATTGGCCACACACATTGTTTCTCGACAATCGGTTCGTTGTCGTTTGGCAAGGTTTTCATCTGGCTTTTCGGCAAGATTTTCGTCAGGGGTTTTGGACATGATTTTCGCATAGATTTCGGGAGGATTTTCGCGTAGCTCTCGGCGAGATTTCCGCCCAGCTTTTCGCTTAGATTTCCGCCTAGTAATTTTCGCCTAGATTTACGGCTAGATTTACGGCTACACCTTTGCTTGTCAATAATTTTGTTGCTTTTCATCATGGATCAGTCGAAAACTGCTCGTTCAAACTGCAGACGCGCTTTCACGAGGATCAACAGAAATGTGTTGAAACACATCGCATGCAAAGAAGCCCCCGAGCTAGTTCAAGACTGCTGGGCTGAACTGACCACGGCATGGTCTGATGTTCAGAGCAAACATGAAGACTACATATCCCTTCTTACTAAGGAAGAAGACCTTGACAAGGAAGAATCGTGGATAAGCGAGCTTTACGATGTCTTTTCCGAAACCAAGAAAGCCGTTTTTGATCACACAAAGACAACGGCGAAACCCCCGAAAGAAGAACATCCTGATGGATTACGATCATCTGCCGGATGCATCAAGCTACCGGACGTTCAGAAGTTGAAGATGCCAATCTTCTCTGGATCACAAGACGATGTCATGAGTTTCAATGACTTCTTACACATGTTCGACGACCTCATTGGCGGCAACGCCATCTACAGTGACGCAGCCAAGCTCATGTATTTGAAAACTTACCTGCGCGGCTGTGCCTTGGATACCATCAAACACCTCTCGAACGAGGAGAGCAACTACCCTATCGCAAGGAAGTTCTTGACTGACGAGTTCCTTGACGAGGACGTCATAGTCGAGCAGCACATCAAGAAGCTACATGAGTTGACGCCCCCACCAGCGAGGGACTTCGCCGCACTCAGGACGTTTTTCAATGCTGCGCGTGTTTCCGTCTATGAGCTCAAGACCTTCGGTTACGACGCTCTGGAGGAAAGCACTTTGGGCAGCAAGATCGTCAGCTTCATGATCTGTGAGAAACTCCCGACTAACTTCAAGTCAAAACTCGGCGCCCTCCTGAAAACTGACTTCCCAAGTACCAAGCAACTGCTTGAAAACTACAACGAAGTCATCAAATCCTTGATGCGAACTACTACTCCTCAAGTGAAGACTGAAGCGAAGCAGGTCAAGGAACTACCTGGGGTGAAGTCAAAACTCTCCAAGTCGTTCAACCCGCAGCAGCGACTGCAGCAACGTGGTGCATCGACGTGGCAGGAAGGCAAGGCTTCGCTGCAGACGTTCCACACTGAAGCAGAGAATACGATGGGGAAGTCATCGAAGCTTGGCAACCCAAGTCCTTCAGCTTCAACCGAGGCACAGAGGTTCAAGGCATGCAAAATGTGTGAAGGTGCACACTCCATGTTCAAATGTACCACATACACAACACCACATACGAGAATTCAACGTCTCAAGGAGCTCAACCTGTGCTCCAGATGCAGTGGAGCACACAAACTCACTGAATGCAAAGGCCGAACAACAGGGCTCACGTATCCGTGCAACATTTGCAGTAGCAAGCAACACATCGCAGCTGTGTGCGTCGTCAAACCCGGCGAACCCACTCAACTTCAAAGCAGTCTGCGCATCATCTGCAACAGTACACACAAAGGACAGTCCGTACTACTCCCATCGATGTCCATTCTCATGCATGTCAACGACGGAGAAGTCTGCGAACGCGTCAGGTGCATGGTAGACTACGGTTCGCAAGCCTCGTACATTAGCCAGCAGTTAGCCAACAAACTGGGATTCTGCTCTGAATCGCCACAGACCCAATACAAGGTAAAAACCTGTATCGGGGTACAAGACGTCAGCTACAAGACAGTTACGTGTGACGTCATCTTCACACCTACAGCCTCCACCAGACACGACTTCCTAGTCGATGAACAGATGAACCTGCAGTACACCATCCCCGGCGTCAAGGATCTTGTCGATACACTCAAGACACGAGGTGTACGACTCGCAGATTCGTTCTTCAACGATATGTCCTCAGACACAATCGGAGACTTCGACTGTCTTCTTGGAGCTGACATCATCAGCACTCTGAAGCCTCTGAGAACAGTTGATCTAGGTCAAGGTACTGCCCTGGAAGTACTGGACGGCCTCCTTCTTTTCGGAGACATTCAGTCCTATCTTCACGGAGTAGACGTCATGAGAGTGTCAACCCAAGAAGATAACAGTGACGAACAAGAAGGCAGCGGCGACGATCAAGTCAGCCGTGCCGACACTCGTAACGCAAGCGAGGCTCATCGCGGCAGCGCTGGCGAAGGTGAGCAAGGCAGCGGCGGCTATCACACTAGCCGAGCCGACGATCATCACGGAGGCGGTGGCCATCACGACAACCGCGCCAACGTTCATCGCGTCCATGCTCATGATGACAACACCGACAAGCTCACAGGCGATAGCTGGGAAGATCACTGTACCTCCAGCCGCAACGGCAACTCAGATTGACGGTTTCCGCATCTGTTGGCAACCAGCAGATGCAACCACGACAAACAGCAGGTGTATACTTGTAACCACTGCAGCGGACACGAAGCCGCTGCTACTCAACCAGAAACAGTTGTGAGTGAGTTGGACAACTCCCCACAAGCCGTGCCACATCAACAAACGAACACCAAACAACAAACGAACAACAAACAACAAACGAACAACAAACGACAAACAGCAACGTCACAACAAACTTCGAACGCACAACAAACATCGGGGTTAACTTCAGCGCCTGCATCGACTTCTTCAATGTCGACATCACCTCCGTCGACTTCAACGTCAACACCGTTTGTTGCAATGTCAACATCAGCGCCTTCAACAAGCGGTTCGAACTCTACAAACTCAGCCGAGGTGTGTCATTCAGCACCTTCTATAACTTCATCACCAGCAGGAGCAACGGAACCTGTGGCTGGTGACGCTTCAAGGGAGTCCATCACCAACTGCCCACCACCTTTGGCTGTCTTGGTGAACTCCACGCTACATCCAAAGACAACATACTTCCACCCGCTGGCTCACACTTCGTCCAGCGATAGCGATGTTGATCTTCAAGTCGAGCATATGTTTAACATCGAGAGTATAGGAATCAAGGAAGAAAATGACGTATCATCTCAGGACGAAAATCTTGTGCGGGACTTCACCAAGGAAGTGGAGTTTAAGGACGGTAGATACTTCGTCAAGATCCCGTTTAACGAGAAGATTTCACAAGTTCCGGAGAGCTGTGAAGTAGCCATGGCCACGATGAAGAAAGTTCACGACAGGCTGTCGAAAAAAAGGCATGTTAGACTCTTACTCAGCTGTCTTTCAGCAACAACTGCGAGATGGCATCATTGAGGAGGTTGACTTGAAGACTGCCACAGCCAACCAACGAGTGTGTATTCCTCATCATGCCGTTATCAAGACTGATGCACAAACCACAACGAAAATCCGCCCGTCTTCAACTGCAGTCTCAAGATCGGAGATCTGCCATCATTGAACGACGCATGTTTCAAAGGCATCGATCTTCTTAACGACCTGGTCACTCTGCTTCTGCGTTTCCGCACGAACAGACACGTCCTCATGGCGGACATCGAGAAGGCCTTCCTGCAGATATACCTGAAGTATGAGAAAGACAAAGACCTATTCTGCTTCCTTTGGCAGAATGAAGAGGGCCTCAAAGTGTATCGTTTCCGGACGATCCTGTTCGGACTCAACTGCTCACCGTTCATTCTCAACCACGTTCTTCAACTTCATCTTCAACAGTTTTCCGCTTCTGCAGCGGCCGTTGCCCTCAAGCAGTCGATGTACGTGGACAACTTCCTCTTCTCAACTTCAGAAGAGCAGGTAATTCACTCCGTCTACACCGACAGCATACAGATCCTACAGCAAGGAGGATTCAACCTTCGCAGTTGGGTCTCCAATCACCAACCTCTGGTGGACACCATGGCGTCTCAAGGTACGCTGAATCATCATGACGCACCTGAAGAGAAAGCCCTCGGATACCTCTACGACACCAAGCGGGGCATGATGTCACTGGCTGACTTCAGTTTCGAAGAGAAACCGCAACACATCACGAAACGACAGCTTCTGAGTAACATCAGTAAGGTTTTCGACCCACTCTCGCTGACCTTGCCTGTGACCATCCGAGGAAGGCTCCTCATGAAGCAGGTGTGGAAGGAGGGAACAGCATGGGATGAAGACGTGTCACACGATGTTTATCAACAATGGACTCAGTTGAAGAACGACCTCCTACAGCTTCGTCAGCTTCAGATACCCAGGAAGACTGGAGAGACAGAGCAGAACCTGCCAGCAGAAATTCATCTCTTCTGCGATGGAAGCAAGAAGGGTTACGGATTCGTCTGCTACCTGAAGCAGGAAGGCTCTGTGCCGCAACTGGTCTTCGCAAAGGGCAAACTTGCACCGGACAACAAGAGCATCCCGCAGCTGGAGCTCCTCGCTGTCTTTCTAGCGTTAAAGTGCCTATCGCTGATTCTGGACTCTCTCGTCTTACCCGTCAGCCACATCTACCTCTGGAGCGACGCTCAAGTAGTCCTCGAATGGGTGTCAACAGGCTGCAAGTCGAAAAGCAAGTTCACCAGTAACCGGCTAGAAGACATCACCTCCATGAAGGTGAAGCTGCGAGAAAAGTATAAGTGCGAGCTCACCCATCACTACGTAGACACCTCCTCGAACGTTGCAGATATGCTCACGCGTGGCATATCTACAAGAGAACTAAGCAAGAAGCTGCACCAGTGGCTGCACGGACCGGACTGGCTCTCTGATGACTCAGAGAAATGGCCAACAAGCCCTCTGCACTGTCTGTCCGAAGATGCCAAGCAGACTGTCGATCTCCAGAATCGACTGACTGGAATGGAAGAACCAACAACTCCATCAACTGCACCCATCATGGACATCAATCACTTCTCTTCACTGCGAAGACTACACCGAGTGACTGCGCGCGTGTTCCAGTTTGTGAACAAGCTGAAGCGCAGGCAAGCCGACACTCAGCTACAAGCTGAGCAGTACTGGCTGAAGGTGATGCAAGTGGAGTCCTTCAACGCTGAACTCAAGTATCTGCACGACCTCAAGGAAGAACCAAGATCGACCAAGCCAGGAACACCCACGCCAAGGCTGGTGAGCGACCTAAACCTCTTCGTTGACGAACATGGGCTACTGCGGTGTCAGGGCAGACTGTCCAAGCTGAACATGTACTCATATGCAGTGCATAATCCCATTCTTCTCGGCAAAAATCATCGGCTGACAACACTACAAATCGAAGACCAGCACTTGCAGTGCAAACATCTTGGAGTCGGTACAACCCTCACCGAACTTCAGGAGAGAGGATTCTGGCTGCCGTGTGGACGCCAATGTGTGAAGCGAGTGCTCGCTGACTGCATCACGTGCAAGAAACTCAATGCGTTCGCATACGCTTACCCAAAGATGACCAACCTACCAAAGGAAAGAATGCAATTCATCAAACCGTTCAACGACACAGCCATCGACTACACGGGCCACATCTTTGTGGAAGAGCCAGATGGCAGCCTGAAGAAGATGTACATCGTGCTGCATACCTGTCTTGATCTGCGCTGCATCCATCTAGATCTGGTACCAGACCTCAACCTGCATGCATTCCTCCAGTCGTTCAGACGCTTCTGTAGCACGTACTGTGTTCCAGAGTCACTTTACACAGACAATGCGAAGCATTGCATAGCCAGCCAAAAGGTGCTGGGTAACATCTTCGCCAGTAACGAATTTCAAGACCATCTGACTCAACACAACATCAAGCACAGCACGATACCCGTCTACGCCAGCTGGGTAGGAGGGGTCTATGAGAGACAGATTAAGACTGTTAAACAGTGCCTTTACAAAGTGGTAGGACGAGCAAAACTGGACTACTACGAGCTGCTTACCCAACTGAGTGAAATCCAGAACATCGTCAACAGTCGACCGATCACGTATGTGCACAGCGACCTTGATGAAGTCGAGCCTCTGACTCCAAACAAGATTCTCAAGCTTCATACCAACCCAAGACTCCAGCTAGTGGATAGTTCTAACGAACACGATCCTCTGTGGATGTCGAACGCTGAGGAAGTTCATCAACAGCTGAATCACACACTGCAAGAACAACAGAAACTACTCGAACACTACAAGAACATGTGGTATGGTCACTACTTAATCGGCCTCCGTGAGACAGCTCGTGAGGTTTTTCATACTGCCTGGGAGGACAAGATCGCAGTCGGAGATATCGTGCTTATCAGCACAAAGAACAAGCCAAGAGTCTTCTGGCATCTGGGAAGAGTTCTGAAGCTGCTTCACGGAGATGATGGTCGTGTACGGCAAGTCCTACTGAAGACAAGCACCGGCCAAACGACTCGCTACTCTGTAGCACATCTCTACCCTCTCGAAATTCAGTGCACCTGTGGAGTGTGAACGTACACTCCACACTGTCTCCATGGCATGTTGCCAGAAAATTGTGCGTGTCGAATATTGCTTGTATTTGCCTAGATGAGAGATTCCAAGTGAGAGAAGGATCGCGGAAAGGCAGTAGACTATATAGTGTCACATACAAACGCATTAGTATTGCGGCCGCGTAGACGTCACACTTTCTAACAGCTGTATTAGTTTACGGCAAGGGGACGGTGAGTAATGACGCGTTGCGTGCCGCCCCGACGGGGCGAATGTGGAGCGGCGTTTGGGCCATGACGCCAAATGTGGCGCAGCGTTTTGGCCATGACTGTGAACGTGGCGCACAGCTTTGGCCATCACGCTTAGCTCGCCGAACCCGCTGTTGCGGCCCGCTACAGGTACCCCCGCCCAGACACGGCGCCGGCAAAGGTGACGAGGCGAACGACATACCGCGCAGGGGTGATCACTGCACGGCCGGAGCGAGTGCGAAGGGCGGGTCGCAGCGCTGGCCCGACGGTTGATGACGGCGGTGGCGGCGGTGGTGCGGGCGGCGGATCCAAGTAGGCTGGTTTGACGAGATGTCAGCCAGTGGGTCGGCTCGAGTGCTCGCTCCCGTTCCCCGAGCCCGGACCGCACTGGGGATCCAGAGCCCCTCTCCACGTCACCAGGGTCGTCCGCCTCCTACGAGACGGATGACCCCATCACGCCCTCACCGCCACACACACGCCTGCGAGGGCGTGATCATCACCACACAACAACAACACTAATGCAGACACCCACCACTGAATTCTTGCTCCAATGGAATACGAGGTCCCTCATATCCCATTGGGCAGAATTCAAGGAATATATCATCAGAAATAAACCATTGATTGCCGCCGTTCAGGAGACCCGATGGCGCGACAATGACCCATATAATTTTAATATCTTTGGTTATTCCCTCTACACCGACAATAGAAATTCTACATCCCGCGGCGGCGGGGTCGCCTTATTTATATCCGACACCCTCCTTCATCGTCAGATCCCCATTGTAAATAACCTAAATTTTATTGCCGTTTCTGTCAAAATTGCACAACTAGAGCTTACTATACTCTCTCTCTATCTCCCACCTTCTCCTACACTATCCTTATCTTCTGTGACCGACCTATTCGGTCTCCTCCCTCACCCCTGTCTGGTGCTGGGAGATTTTAATGCCCACCACCAGGCATGGGGCTGTCACACCACATCACCTCGCGGACACCACATCGAAACACTCCTCAACACCCACAACATGGTCTTTTTAAATGACCAAACACCCACACACAACACCGACATTGCCCCGTTCCGACCATCTGCCATCGACCTATCTTTGGCCTCGGCCTCCATCTCACCCCTCTTTTCTTGGCATGTACAACCCGACCCCCTCTTTAGCGATCACTTCCCTATTCATATTATGCTTGAACGCTCAGCCCAGGCTAGAGATTATTCATTTATCCCCCGCTGGAATGTTCGCAAGGCGAAATGGCCATCTTTCTCCCAGGAAATTGACACCGTCTTCCCTCCTCATTCACACCTCCCAATATCAGCTTTTCTTGACACCATATTACTCGCGGCAGAAAATCATGTCCCCACACTCGTCGCTCCCCCGGCTGTCATCACGTGCCGTGGTGGAACGACGAGTGTCAACGCGCCGTCGCTCTGCGGCGGCGGGCTGAGCGAAAATTTCGCAAAAATCTCACCACCCAAAACATGTTAGAAGCCCGCGAGGCTAAAAAACGTTGTCAGCAGATTATCCTTAGCTCCAAAAAACGCAGCTGGCAACTCTATTCAAACTCATTCAACCGTTTTACCCCCATCGGCCAGATTTGGACCAAAATTCGCTCTTTCTCAAATGGCAGATCCCCACACCGCGGATTCCCACAACTGACAATTAATCAACGCAGCATCACAGAACCCTCGGACGTCGCGGAACACTTTGCCACCTATTATGCAGACATCTCCTCAAATACGCAATACTCGCAACAAACCACCGACTTCCTACAAACCACTCTCGCCACCTGCAACTTTACCTCGGACAACACGGAACCATATAATGCCCCCTTTACTCTCTATGAACTAAATTTATCCCTATCCAAAGTAACAAACACCGCGGCTGGCCCTGACCAATTGGCATACCCCTTCTTCCAAAATGTATCCGACTCCGGAAAAGACAACCTCCTTTCGGCACTAAACCAACTATGGACTGACGGCACCTTCCCCCTCTCCTGGTCTACTAGCACTATCATTCCTATCGCTAAACCTCGCAAACCTCGCGACCTTCCCTCTAGCTATCGACCTATCTCTCTCACTAGTTGTGCCTCTAAACTTTTTGAGCGCATGGTCAATGGACGAATCAGAGTTCACCTTGAAAACAACGAAATTCTCACACCCTTTCAAAGCGGCTTTCGACCCAGACACAGCACCACTGACAACCTTATTCTATTAGTTGACTCGATTCAGCGCGGTTTCATGAAAAAACATGAAACCGTGGCACTCTTTCTCGATTTAAAATCCGCATTCAATAAAGTACACAGCTCGGCACTCCGAATCAAATTACATCGTATTGGCATCAGAGGCAGAATGGCAAAATTTATCACCAACTTTCTCGCTAATAGAACATTCACCGTCCGCTGCGGCAATATCCATTCTCGGTCCAAAAAATAGATCAAGGCGTCCCACAAGGCAGCGTGCTATCCCCCACCCTCTTTCTTATCATGATTAACGATGCGCTCGCTGACCTCCATCACATAGCCCCCTGTTTAAAATACTCCATTTACGCCGATGATTTGGCCATATGGTGCACGCACCCATCGGCAGACAATGCAAATTATATAATGCAGCGCGCCATGAATCAAATTGATTCCTGGTGCTCCCTCTGGGGACTGCAAATCTCCCCCACCAAATCCGTCACAATGCTTTTCTCCCGGCTCACCACGTACATTCCACCTCTTACACCACTCCGTTACCGCGACCAAATTATCCCTCACCAAACCACCTTCACCTATCTTGGCATCGTACTAGACAAAAGTCTTTGTTTCGGCCCCCATATTGCTTATCTAAAACAACGTTGCGCAAAACGTCTAAATCTCCTGCGCTGCATCTCCGGTCGAGACTGGGGTGCAGACAGGGCCACACTCAACACAATGTATATTACTCTGATTCGCTCAATCCTGGAATACAATGCGTTTATCTTCGATAATATATCCCCTTCACACATCACAACACTTGAACGCATACAGAATAACGCAATTCGCCTCATCACCGGAGCACACCGCACCACGCCCATCACTAGTCTCCGGGCTGAGGCCCACCTCCCCAGCTTACAACACCGCAGAATACTTCAACTAGTCAGATACCACTTTCGCACCACAACACAACACAACCACCCTGCCACCCTCGCACTCTCTAATCCTCCCGTTCGACGTACATATAATAGGAACAAATACAATATTGCCATACATTTAGACCATGTCCTCACATTCGCACTCAAATTCCCCAACGTAATCCCCGACAAATTGCCTCCTCTAATCCCGTTTTGGCACATGAAACACCCCAAACTTGAGTATCTCTTTCGGGAAAACAAAAACCTGCTCACCCCCATCGAAGTCCAAATTAGATTTTTTTCAATATCAAGAGGCCCACCCACAACACACCTTCTTCTACACGGACGGCTCACGTACCAGCAATGGTACGGGAGCCGCCTGGTGCGGTGGGCCCGACACTGGTCAAACCAAATTAACACTTCACCATTCGGTTTACACAGCAGAACTAGTCGCCATACTCACTTGCCTACAACACATCATTGCGCAACGCATTACTACCCCTACTACAATATGCACTGACTCACGATCCTCCGTGGACGCCCTCGCCTCAATACACAACACCACACACCCCACGCTCCACGCCATCCGACACCTCTACAATGCCAACCACGCACACCTTCCACTCACACTGCTCTGGATCCCTGGACATAGGGGCATCCCGGGAAATGAACGGGTTGATGGTCTCGCCCGCGCGGCGATCGACCTCCCCGATAACAACGGAGCCCCAGTACCCCCCGGAGATCTTTTATCCCTCACAAATAATCTGTTCAAAAAGTATATTCAGGCCTGCTGGTCACACAACACCACACACCTACACACCATCAAGCCCACACTCTCCAGCTGGCCCTCCTCCAACCAGCACACCCGTCTGAACGAGGTGGTACTCGCCAGACTTCGCCTGGGACACACCGATTTGACACACAATTTTCTTTTTCATAGACCTCACCGCCTTCCACTTTGTAACACATGTCACGTTTGCCTTACTGTCACTCATATCTTACTTGACTGTCCAGCATATGCTCTTCACCGTCGCTATATCATGCAATATGTCGCCAAGATCCACTCACAACTTTCGCTTCAAGCTCTCCTCGGGAATGACCACCCAGAACTACTTGATTTACTCTTTCGCTTCCTCCAGGACACCAAACTCTCCGAACTGATATAAAGCCTCCGTCGCATTTTCCTTTTCCAAGCTAGCCTGATAAAAGATATACGACACGCGCCACACTCCGTACTGGCTGTATGACTCCGCTCCACATCTCTTCTTCTCCGTCGTCGCAAAACACGTCCATGTAGGTTATATCACACTAGGTAGACAGGATCCGATCCAATTTGGCTAATACGGACGGACTTCCTTTTAAATTGCGCTTGGTTTTTTACCCTCGGGTTTTCCAAGCAGCCTGGTTTTCCCCTTTTTAGGGGTTTCCAGGCTTTAACTTAAAACATACACTTACACACACAAGGTCGGGCCCGACGCCCACGACTCGCCCTGGGCGTCGGGCCTCCGCTTCGCTTTTCAGGTCGCAGGTGGGCAGTGGAGCCTCTCCGGAGGTTACGATGCTGCCCACCCTCCAAATGTCCTTCCATTGTCATAAGTGTCTGTATGTATGTATATGTACCTGTATGACATGCGTGTTTCGTCTCTACGCCATATTTCTTGTTTCACGGCGTCTCTCCTTTCTTGACTAGTTGGTATAACCGGATGTCACATAAGCCGGATTAACGTAACTCCTTCTTTAACGTAGCAATCTCTAGCAGATGGCACTTTGCCTCAGCTAAAGATTTAGGGAAAAAAAAAAACAAAAAAAAACAGACTTCTTCACACAGACCAACAAGCACGATCAAGCTCTTCTCTCGCCACCAACCGAGAAACAATCTCTCTCTCCCCACCAACTGAGAACCGAGAGACGCCAGACGGCGCATTAAAAACGCCCGAGGCTCAACACCACCCAAGAAGACTCGACGCCACAGGAGCCGCAAGTGACCGGCTTAAACGACGTGCCACCTAGTAGCACGGCGACACACAAGAGCCGATGCGACGCCAAAGGCGTGCTGAGTAGCGGCGCCAACGCCATCTGGCAACGACCAAAAACAACTCCGAAGCACCGACGCTACCTTGGCGCAGCCAAGCCTCCGCCAGCCAACTACACAACGGACCGGAATCCAGCGCAGTGCCGCCAGAGCAGCAAGTGACATCTGTACCTCCTCTAGCCCAACTAGCTCCGACTACAGCTGGTCATATCCCGCTACGAAGCCGGACACCAACGACGACCAGCCGGACACCCGAGACGACCAGCCTGCCACCAACTTGTCGCCTTCCCTCCAGACTACTCGCACCTCTCTTCGAGACCACTTCTACTCGTCTACAGGTTGGTCCGGCGGTGCCGCCAACCCCCGCCCCCCCATTCCGCCGATATTTGTAAAAGTGTAAACCTTTCTATCCCTGCCACAGCATCAAACCTAGACCCACCACACCTACCAAACATGGACACCACACAGGACACACCGACGGGTGACTTTCTCTTCTGCCGCCGGGATGACGGGGAGCCTATGGGCTCCCTTGATCCCTGGACGGTGGAGGACGAAATCACCCGTCACACACGGCAGCCCCTACACGCAAAACAGGTCCGCTCCAGGGCTCTGCTCATCCAATCACACAACACACACGACGCGGACACACTGACAAACATTACACACATAACTGGCATACCCGTCACCATAACACTAGCCGCACACCTCAACACATCTCAGGGTATAATCCACGCTCGGGAAGTGGCCTGGATGACGGAGGAAGAACTGACCATCAGGTTCAGAAGCCAGGGCATATCCTCCGTCTACAGACCACCCACACCGGCACACAAACCTGACTCATACACCTTGATACTCACCTTTACCACACGACAGCCACCCACGCACGTCAAAGCCGGCTACATCACCTATCACGTCACGGCACGCGCACCCCTCCCTCGACGCTGCCAGTTCTGCCAGCGGTACGGGCACTCGAAGGGGGGATGTCACGACACAGAACCCACCTGCGCAAACTGCGCAGAACAACATGACAGCAACACATGCACCAGCAACACACAACGCTGCGTCGGCTGTGGCGGAGGCCACACCTCCCGGGACAGGGCCTGCCCTCGGTGGACAAGGGAGAAAGAAATTCTCCGCCTTGTCCACCTCGAGGGCTGGGCCCTGCCGCGGGCAAGGTCGTGGGTCAACGGCCCGCAGTCGACGCAGAACATCCAACAACACTACACGGACATCCAATCCACACAAACACAGACATCTCACACCCCACCACCCTCCAAAGAAACACAAACCGACCCAGCCATCATTATCCGACCCCATACCAAGGCAACAAAACAACACAAACCCAGACACTATTCACCCACACACCCAACACAAGCACTACCACCAGTACCAGAACGTGAAACGCACAATACATCACCACTACCAGGCACATCCCACCACTCACTAACACCCTACGCAGTCCGTAAGAACCTACGGTTCGAACTCGAGACACACACCGACTCAGAAGACGACAGCTCAGACAACATCGCAGTCATCACCCACGCACCCGCCACAAGAGCATACAACAAACCAAACACCACATCTACCAAGCACAAACCACATACTCGCGCCAAATCTTCCAAACACTGAACGTCCCAAACACATCCTATCACCTTGACCCGCCCAAGTCTACCCATGATGTGCAAAAAAGGAAGGAAAAAAAAACAAAACAAAACAAAACAAAGAAATGACAAAAGAACAAAAGAAAAGAAAAGAAGAAAAAAACCCGGCCCAAACCAGGAGAGAAAAAGAAAAAGAAAGAAAAAAAGACAAGATAATACAGACACTCCAAAAAGGCCGAAAACATACGCATGTGCATGTATCAATATCTTCTTGCATTGTTCAAACCAACGGCGATGACCACTGCTATCCCTCTACACCCCTAAACGGCACCGTCCGGACCGATTCTGCCAGCTCATCTATAAAACAACTAAACAGCCGATATCACCTCAAGGTGGCAGGCTGGTCAAACTCAGGCACACACACACACGCTACAGACGGCAAATGTGGCGCAGCGTTTGGGCCATGACTGCAAACGTGGCGCACTGCTTTGGCCATCACTCTTAGCTCGCCGAACCCGCTGCAGGTACCCCCCGCCCAGACACGAGGTGACTCTGAGCGTGACTGCCCCCGCCTCTGACCGATTTTCCCAGCCCTCCAAAACTCTGTGTCTTTCTTCCCCTTTTACACGCCAGCTTTCTTCACATCTTTCCTTGCAGCATCCCCTCAGGGTGCCTTTCTTGCTTGCACCCCTTCCGGGCGCCCTTATCCACACATACACTCCACCCTCTCCCCTCTGGTATAAGTGCACCCGCCCTGCCCCGGTATGCCCGGGAACACCCAGCCCCCCTCGGATGCTGGTGAGCGCCGGACCCGCCCAGGAGCCCGCCTGCCCCCTCCCCGCGATCCCCCTGAAGGGGAGTCACTGATCCTAGTGACTAGGAAGCAGGGGACGTGGGCACGGACGTCCCCATTCGCGATCGCAAGAGAGATTGACCGGTGGACGGGCGGAGTCGCCACCGCCAAGGTCATCAGGTCGGGGGCCCTCCTGATCAGAGTCAGGGAGGTATCTCAAGCGCGATCTCTGCTCAACATGTGCCAATTCCTCGGTGTTGACATCACCACCGAAATTGCGGACCGACTAAACACCACCTACATGACGGCCTACGCTCCCGACCTTGTGGACATCACCGAGGAGGAGCTTCTCACCGAGCTGGTGTCCCAAGGGGTAAGCGAGGTTCAAAGACTCGGCCGCCGACCGGAACCGGTCCTGAAGCTTGGGTTCAGGACCATGCACCCCCCGCCCACATCATGGCGGGATACCTGCGGGTCGCTTTGCGCCCGTGGACACCGCCACCCGCACGTTGTGCCTTTTGCCAACGCTATGGGCACCAAACCAGAGTGTGTCGTGCCCGGTCCCCAGTGTGTGGACACTGTGCCGAGGGTCACCCGACCGACACCTGCACAAATGACGTGCCCTGTTGCGCCGCGTGTCAGGGGCCGCACCCTGCTTCCTCCCCGCGGTGTCCGGCGTGGCAGGAGGCCAAGGAGAAGGTACAGCGCCGCCTCGCTCTGCAGCGCGGTCCTCCACCCCCGCCCACTCCACCCGTATGGAACCGGCCCCAGCTGGCCGCCCTGTGGCCGACCCCAGCGGAGGCGGCCACCCTCATCACGTCCCCATCGCCAGGACCATCGGAGACCAGGCCTTCCACCGCCTGCACTACTCCCCGTCCATCGCCCGGACGACCTGCCTGTGTCGCGGACCCCAGCTCCGGCCGGCAACCCCTCCGTCATCAGGTCACCCAGCCCACCGAGGCCCAGGCTCCCCCGACGCCGGCCCCCCGCCCCGACCTCGCCGAAGGTCCCACTGCCACCCGGCAAGCCCACGGCCACCAGGCAGGCTCGCCCACTGAAGCACCGACCTACCCAGCACAGCCCCCCCAGGGTCATCTCCCATCCCCACGTCCCCCCTCTCTGGGCACCCAGGGAGATTCGCTCTCCCGGTCCCCGAGCCCGGACCCCACTGGGGATCCAGAGCCCCTCTCAACATCACCAGGGTCGTCCGGCTCCTACGAGACGGATGACCCCATCACGCCCTCACCGCCACACACACGCCTACGAGGGCGTGATCACCACACAACACAACACTAATGCAGACACCCACCACTGAATTCTTGCTCCAATGGAATACGAGGTCCCTCATATCCCATTGGGCAGAATTCAAGGAATATATCATCAGAAATAAACCATTGATTGCCGCCGTTCAGGAGACCCGATGGCACGACAATGACCCGTATAATTTTAATATCTTTGTTATTCCCTCTATACCGACAATAGAAATTCCACACCCCGCGGCGGCGTGGTCGCCTTATTTATATCCGACACCCTCCTTCATCGTCAGATCCCCATTGTAAATAACCTAAATTTTATTGCCGTTTCTGTCAAAATTGCACAACTAGAGCTTACTATACTCTCTCTCTATCTCCCACCTTCTCCTACACTATCCTTATCTTCTGTGACCGACCTATTCGGTCTCCTCCCTCACCCCTGTCTGGTGCTGGGAGATTTTAATGCCCACCATTTTTTTTTTCCCCTAAATCTTTACCTGAGGCAAAGTGCCATCTGCTAGAGATTGCTACGTTAAAGAAGGAGTTACGTTAATCCGGCTTATGTGACATCCGGTTATACCAACTAGTCAAGAAAGGAGAGACGCCGTGAAACAAGAAATATGGCGTAGAGACGAAACACGCATGTCATACAGGTACATATACATACATACAGACACTCATGACAATGGAAGGACATTTGGAGGGTGGGCAGCATCGTAACCTCCGGAGAGGCTCCACTGCCCACCTGCGACCTGAAAAGCGAAGCGGAGGCCCGACGCCCAGGGCGAGTCGTGGGCGTCGGGCCCGACCTTGTGTGTGTAAGTGTATGTTTTAAGTTAAAGCCTGGAAACCCCTAAAAAGGGGAAAACCAGGCTGCTTGGAAAACCCGAGGGTAAAAAACCAAGCGCAATTTAAAAGGAAGTCCGTCCGTAGTAGCCAAATTGGATCCGATCCTGTCTACCTAGTGTGAGATAACCTATATGGACGTGTTTTGAGACGACGGAGAAGAAGAGATGTGGAGCGGAGTCATACAGCCAGTACGGAGTGTGGCGCGTGTCGTATATCTTTTATCAGGCTAGCTTGGAAAAGGAAAATGCGACGGAGGCTTTATATCAGTTCGGAGAGTTTGGTGTCCTGGAGGAAGCGAAAGAGTAAATCAAGTAGTTCTGGGTGGTCATTCCCGAGGGGAGCTTGAAGCGAAAGTCGTGAGTGGATCTTGGCGACATATTGCATGATATAGCGACGGTGAAGAGCATATGCTGGACAGTCAAGTAAGATATGAGTGACAGTAAGGCGAACGTGACATGTGTTACAAAGTGGAAGGCGGTGAGGTCTATGAAAAAGAAAATTGTGTGTCAAATCGGTGTGGCCCAGGCGAAGTCTGGTGAGTACCACCTCGTTCAGACGGGTGTGCTGGTTGGAGGAGGGCCAGCTGGAGAGTGTGGGCTTGATGGTGTGTAGGTGTGTGGTGTTGTGTGACCAGCAGGCCTGAATATACTTTCTGAACAGATTATTTGTGAGGGATAAAAGATCTCCGGGGGGTACTGGGGCTCCGTTGTTATCGGGGAGGTCGATCGCCGCGCGGGCGAGACCATCAACCCGTTCATTTCCCGGGATGCCCCTATGTCCAGGGATCCAGAGCAGTGTGAGTGGAAGGTGTGCGTGGTTGGCATTGTAGAGGTGTCGGATGGCGTGGAGCGTGGGGTGTGTGGTGTTGTGTATTGAGGCGAAGGCGTCCACGGAGGATCGTGAGTCAGTGCATATTGTAGTAGGGGTAGTAATGCGTTGCGCAATGATGTGTTGTAGGCAAGTGAGTATGGCGACTAGTTCTGCTGTGTAAACCGAATGGTAAAGTGTTAATTTGGTTTGACCAGTGTCGGGCCCACCGCACCAGGCGGCTCCCGTACCATTGCTGGTACGTGAGCCGTCCGTGTAGAAGAAGGTGTGTTGTGGGTGGGCCTCTTGATATTCAAAAAATATAATTTGGACTTCGATGGGGGTGAGCAGGTTTTTGTTTTCCCGAAAGAGATACTCAAGTTTGGGGTGTTTCATGTGCCAAAACGGGATTAGAGGAGGCAGTTTGTCGGGGATTACGTTGGGGAATTTGAGTGCGAATGTGAGGACATGGTCTAAATGTATGGCAATATTGTATTTGTTCCTATTATATGTACGTCGAACGGGAGGATTAGAGAGTGCGAGGGTGGCAGGGTGGTTGTGTTGTGTTGTGGTGCGAAAGTGGTATCTGACTAGTTGAAGTATTCTGCGGTGTTGTAAGCTGGGGAGGTGGGCCTCAGCCCGGAGACTAGTGATGGGCGTGGTGCGGTGTGCTCCGGTGATGAGGCGAATTGCGTTATTCTGTATGCGTTCAAGTGTTGTGATGTGTGAAGGGGATATATTATCGAAGATAAACGCATTGTATTCCAGGATTGAGCGAATCAGAGTAATATACATTGTGTTGAGTGTGGCCCTGTCTGCACCCCAGTCGCGACCGGAGATGCAGTGCAGGAGATTTAGACGTTTTGCTCAACGTTGTTTTAGATAAGCAATATGGGGGCCGAAACAAAGACTTTTGTCTAGTACGATGCCAAGATAGGTGAAGGTGGTTTGGTGAGGGATAATTTGGTCGCGGTAACGGAGTGGTGTAAGAGGTGGAATGTACGTGGTGAGCCGGGAGAAAAGCATTGTGACGGATTTGGTGGGGTAGATTTGCAGTCCCCAGAGGGAGCACCAGGAATCAATTTGATTCACGGCGCGCTGCATTATATGATTTGCATTGTCTGCCGATGGGTGCGTGCACCATATAGCCAAATCATCGGCGTAAATGGAGTATTTTAGACAGGGGGCTATGTGATGGAGGTCAGCGAGCGCATCGTTAATCATGATAAGAAAGAGGGTGGGGGATAGCACGCTGCCTTGTGGGACGCCTTGATCTAACTTTTTGCACTGAGAATGGATATTGCCGCAGCGGACGGTGAATGTTCTATTAGCGAGAAAGTTGGTGATAAATTTTGCCATTCTGCCTCGGATGCCAATACGATGTAATTTGATTCGGAGTGCCGAGCTGTGTACTTTATTGAATGCGGATTTTAAATCGAGAAAGAGTGCCACGGTTTCATGTTTTTCCATGAAACCGCGCTGAATCGAGTCAACTAATAGAATAAGGTTGTGAGTGGTGCTGTGTCTGGGTCGAAAGCCGCTTTGAAAGGGTGTGAGAATTTCGTTGTTTTCAAGGTGAACTCTGATTCGTCCATTGACCATGCGCTCAAAACGTTTAGAGGCACAACTAGTGAGAGAGATAGGTCGATAGCTAGAGGGAAGGTCGCGAGGTTTGCGGGGTTTAGCGATAGGAATGATAGTGCTAGTGGACCAGGAGAGGGGGAAGGTGCCGTCAGTCCATAGTTGGTTTAGTGCCGAAAGGAGGTTGTCTTTTCCGGAGTCGGATAAATTTTGGAAGAAGGGGTATGCCAATTGGTCAGGGCCAGCCGCGGTGTTTGTTACTTTGGATAGGGATAAATTTAGTTCATAGAGAGTAAAGGGGGCATTATATGGTTCCGTGTTGTCCGAGGTAAAGTTGCAGGTGGCGAGAGTGGTTTGTAGGAAGTCGGTGGTTTGTTGCGAGTATTGCGTATTTGAGGAGATGTCTGCATAATACGTGGCAAAGTGTTCCGCGACGTCCGAGGGTTCTGTGATGCTGCGTTGATTAATTGTCAGTTGTGGGAATCCGCGGTGTGGGGATCTGCCATTTGAGAAAGAGCGAATTTTGGTCCAAATCTGGCCGATGGGGGTAAAACGGTTGAATGAGTTTGAATAGAGTTGCCAGCTGCGTTTTTTGGAACTAAGGATAATCTGCTGACAACGTTTTTTAGCCTCGCGGGCTTCTAACATGTTTTGGGTGGTGAGATTTTTGCGAAATTTTCGCTCAGCCCGCCGCCGCAGAGCGACGGCGCGTTGACACTCGTCGTTCCACCACGGCACGTGGTGACGGACGGGGGAGCGACGAGTGTGGGGGACATGATTTTCTGCCGCGAGTAATATGGTGTCAAGAAAAGCTGATATTGGGGGGTGTGAATGAGGAGGGAAGACGGTGTCAATTTCCTGGGAGAATGATGGCCATTTCGCCTTGCGAACATTCCAGCGGGGAGAAATGAATAATCTCTAGCCTGGGCTGAGCGTTCAAGCATAATATGAATAGGGAAGTGATCGCTAAAGAGGGGGTCGGGTTGTACATGCCAAGAAAAGAGGGGTGAGATGGAGGCCGAGGCCAAAGATAGGTCGATGGCAGATGGACGGAACGGGGCAATGTCGGTGTTGTGTGTGGGTGTTTGGTCATTTAAAAAGACCATGTTGTGGGTGTTGAGGAGGGCCAATTGACCAATTGGCCCTTCTTCCAAAATTTATCCGACACCGGCAAAGACAACCTCCTTTCGGCACTAAACCAACTATGGACTGACGGCACCTTTCCCCTCTCCTGGTCTACTAGCACTATCATTCCTATCGCTAAACCTCGCAAACCTCGCGACCTTCCCTCTAGCTATCGACCTATCTCTCTCACTAGTTGTGCCTCTAAACTTTTTGAGCGCATGGTCAATGGACGAATCAGAGTTCACCTTGAAAACAACGAAATTCTCATACCCTTTCAAAGCGGCTTTCGACCCAGACACAGCTCCACTGACAACCTCATTCTATTAGTTGACTCGATTCAGCGCGGTTTCATGAAAAAAACATGAAACCGTGGCACTCTTTCTCGATTTAAAATCCGCATTCAATAAAGTACATAGCTCGGCACTCCGAATCAAATTACATCGTATTGGCATCAGAGGCAGAATGGCAAAATTTATCACCAACTTTCTCGCTAATAGAACATTCACCGTCCGCTGCGGCAATATCCATTCTCGGTCCCAAAAATTAGATCAAGGCGTCCCACAAGGCAGCGTGCTATCCCCCACCTTCTTTCTTATCATGATTAACGATGCACTCGCTGACCTCCATCACATAGCCCCCTGTCTAAAATACTCCATTTACGCCGATGATTTGGCCATATGGGGCACGCACCCATCGGCAGACAATGCAAATTATATAATGCAGCGCGCCATGAATCAAATTGATTCCTGGTGCTCCCTCTGGGGACTGCAAATCTCCCCCACCAAATCCGTCACAATGCTTTTCTCCCGGATCACCACGTACATTCCACCTCTTACACCACTCCGTTACCGCGACCAAATTATCCCTCACCAAACCACCTTCACCTATCTTGGCATCGTACTAGACAAAAGTCTTTGTTTCGGCCCCCATATTGCTTATCTCAAACAACGTTGGGCAAAACGTCTAAATCTCCTGCGCTGCATCTCCGGTCGTGACTGGGGTGCAGACAGGGCCACACTCAACACAATGTATATTACTCTGATTCGCTCAATCCTGGAATACAATGCGTTTATCTTCGATAATATATCCCATTCACACATCACAACACTTGAACGCATACAGAATAACGCAATTCGCCTCATCACCGGAGCACACCGCACCACGCCCATCACTAGTCTCCGGGCTGAGGCCCACCTCCCCAGCTTACAACACCGCAGAATACTTCAACTAGTCAGATACCACTTTCGCACCACAACACAGCACAACCACCCTGCCACCCTCGCACTCTCTAACCCTCCCGTTCGACGTACATATAATAGGAACAAATACAATATTGCCATACATTTAGACCATGTCCTCACATTCGCACTCAAATTCCCCAACGTAATCCCCGACAAATTGCCTCCTCTAATCCCGTTTTGGCACATGAAACACCCCAAACTTGAGTATCTCTTTCGGGAAAACAAAAACCTGCTCACCCCCATCGAAGTCCAAATTAGATTCTTTGCATATCAAGAGACCCAGCCACAACACACCTTCTTCTACACGGACGGCTCACGTACCAGCAATGGTACGGGAGCCGCCTGGTGCGGTGGGCCCGACACTGGTCAAACCAAATTAACACTTCACCATTCGGTATACACAGCAGAACTAGTCGCCATACTCACTTGCCTACAACACATCATTGCGCAACGCATTACTACCCCTACTACAATATGCACTGACTCACGATCCTCCGTGGACGCCCTCGCCTCAATACACAACACCACACACCCCACGCTCCACGCCATCCGACACCTCTACAATGCCAACCACGCACACCTTCCACTCACACTGCTCTGGATCCCTGGACATAGGGGCATCCCGGGAAATGAACGGGTGGATGGTCTCGCCCGCGCGGCGATCGACCTCCCCGATAACAACGGAGCCCCAGTACCCCCCGGAGATCTTTTATCCCTCACAAATAATCTGTTCAAAAAGTATATTCAGGCCTGCTGGTCACACAACACCACACACCTACACACCATCAAGCCCACACTCTCCAGCTGGCCCTCCTCCAACCGGCACACCCGTGTGAACGAGGTGGTACTCGCCAGACTTCGCCTGGGACACACCAATTTGACACGTAATTATATTTTTCATAGATCTCACCGCCTTCCACTTTGTAACACATGTCAAGTACGCCTTACTGTCACTCATATCTTACTTGACTGTCCAGCATATGCTCTTCACCGTCGCTATATCATGCAATATGTCGCCAAGATCCACTCACAACTTTCGCTTCAAGCTCTCCTCGGGAATGACCACCCGGAACTACTTTATTTACTCTTTCGCTTCCTCCAGGACACCAAACTCTCCGAACTGATATAAAGCCTCCGTCGCATTTTCCGTTTCCAAGCTAGCCTGATAAAAGTTATAAGACACACGCCACACTCCGTACTGGCTGTATGACTCCGCTCCACATCTCTTCCTCTCCGTCGTCGCAAAACACATACATATAGGTTATCTCACACTAGGTAGACAGGATCCGATCCAATTTGGCCAATACGGACGGACTTCCTTTTAAATTGCGCTTGGTTTTTTACCGTCGGGTTTTCCAAGCAGCCTGGTTTTCCCCTTTTTAGGGGTTTCCAGGCTTTAACTTAAAACATACACTTACACACACAAGGACGGGCCCGACGCCCACGACTCGCCCTGGGCGTTGGGCCTCCGCTTCGCTTTCAGGTCGCAGGTGGGCAGTGGAGCCTCTCCGGAGGTTACGATGCTGCCCACCCTCCAAATGTCCTTCCATTGTCATGAGTGTCTGTATGTATGTATATGTACCTGTATGACATGCGTGTATCGTCTCTACGCCATATTTCTTGTTTGACGGCGTCTCTCCTTTCTTGACTACTTGATATAACCGGATGTCACATAAGCCGGATTAACGTAACTCCATCTTTAACGTAGCAATCTCTAGCAGATGGCACTTTGCCTCAGCTAAAGATTTAGGGGGAAAAAAAAGAAAAAAAAAGGTGACGTGGCGAACGACATACCGCACAGGGGTGATCACTGCACGGCCGGAGCGAGTGCGAAGGGCGGGCCGCAGCGCTGGCCCGACGGTTGATGACGGCGGTGGCGGCGTTGGTGCGGGCGGCGGAAGGAGCCGCGGTAGCAGAAGCCGTGGTCCCTCCAGCGGAAGGGATGGAGCCACAGGTGGCGGCACGTGCTGCGTTGTGGTGGTCTGCGAGGCGCTTGGCGGCAGGTCCTGGAAGGCAGGTTTGACCCGGTCGATGGAGACGACTTGCTCCTTGTCACGGCGGAAGATGGTGATGGTCTTGTCTGTGCGGTGGTGGACGCGAAACGGGCCGTCGTACGGGCACTCTAGCGGACCGCGTTTGGCGTCGTGCCGCACGAATACGTGCGTGCAGTCTTGGAGGGGCCGTGGCACGAAGACACGTGCCGTGGAGGCTCTTGGCGAGACGGGTCTGAGGTGGCACATCGTCCGGCGGAGGTTTTCCGCATATGACGTCACGTCGAGAGGCGGTGTGGTCGGCGGGGTCTCGAAAAACTCGCCGGGAAGACGTAGCGGCATGCCGTACACCAGCTCGGCAGAGGTGCATCCGAGGTCTGTCTTGAGTGCCGAGCGGATGCCGAGTAGCACCATGGGCAGCAGGTCGGTCCAGCAGGTAGCGCCGTCGGCGGCGCGGAGCGCTGTCTTCAGCTGACGGTGCGTACGCTCGATAATGCCGTTAGCTTGTGGATGGTAGCTGGTGGTCCGCAGCCGTTGACAGCCGAGCAGTGAGGAGAGGCGCTGCCACAGGCTGGATTCGAACTGGGCGCCGCGGTCCGTTGTGACCTGCGCCGGCACGCCGAAACGTGCGATCCAGCCGGAGACGAATGCTCTGGCGACTGTGATCGCTCGGATATCTGGCATCGGGATCGCTTCCACCCAGCGCGTGAAGCGGTCGATGCAGGTCAGCAGGTAGCTGCAGCCGTCAGATGGTGGAAGCGGTCCGACCAGATCGATGTGGACGTGCGTGAAGCGGGCTGGAATGCCTGCACCGGTGGAATGCCTGCACCGGCGCTCTGGTGTGTCGGTGCACCTTGGCGCGTTGACACTGGACGCAGGCTTGCGTCCATATTTTGATGTCGCGCTTCATCTGCGGCCAGACGAACCGGTGGCTGGTGAGATGCTGTGTGCCACGGACACCAGGATGAGACAGGCCGTGGAGAAGCTGGAAATACCGGCGGCGTAGGCTGCCTGGAACCAGAGGGCGCGGCGATCCGGTGGAGAAGTCTACCAGCAACGTGTTGCCACTGGGCAGCGGGACATCGCGCAGTTTGAGCGAGTGCCTTTGCGACAGGAACGACTGCAGGTCTTCGGTTTCTTGTTGTGCGGCCGCAAGAGCGTTGAAGTCGTGAAGTGGTGGTTGAGGTAGTCGCAACATCGCAACCGTCCGAGACAGGGCGTCGGCCACGGTGTTTTCCTTGCCTGGCACGTGCCGGACATCCGTGGTGAACTGGCCGATGTAGTCCAGCTGCCTCGTTTCCCGCGGCGAGTGGTGGCCGGAACCAGCGTCGACGGCATGCACGAGCGGCTTATGGTCTGTAAAGACCGTGAAGTCTCGCCCTTCGACCGTGTGTCGGAAGTGGCGGAGGGCCAGGTACACGGCTAGAAGTTCTCGGCCAAATGTGCTGTAGTTAGTTATTAGGGCTTTGGGGCGCATCGACTACATCGGTCATATAGCGCCCATAACAGTAAGTTATTTACGCTTCGATATATTGCATATGCTAGTTAAATTCGTATAATACTGCTGTTCCTTAATCATAGTAACAAACGGAGCCTAAATACGTCATGGCATCGTTAAACCTTTCACCTTGGTGCATATATTACAGGAAATGATACCTCGGCGAGGTAATCAAAAAGTTTCCCCGATTGGACAATATTCGAGTTTTCGCCTAAAACTTCACTTAGTGACAGTGACGGAACGCATCCAAAGTAGCGTCTTCGCTCCTCCTCATAACCGGGGCACGAGAGCAGCACATGACGCACAGACAGGCGAGCGTGACATTTCGGGCAGCGCGTGAATTCATTACCGGTTAGCAAGTAGGAATGAGTGGCATATGTGTGCCCTATTCTCAGGCGGCACAACGCCACTTCGTGTCGCCTATTAAGACGCGAACACGAACTCCATTTTTCCAGACGATGTTTGATCGCTCTCAACTTATTATCAGTTAATGTGTTCCAAGAAGCCTGCCACTTTGCGAGCACATACTCAGAAATGGTTCGGAAATAATCACGAGCAGGGAGCGGTAAGGTTCGCAAGCATGGGGCAAGCGACGCACGTTTTGCAGCAGCATCCGCTAGGTCATTCCCAGAGATGCCCACGTGGCTCGGGATCCAACACAGTACTACCCTTTTGCCTGTTTGATGCACAGCGGTAAGGCGAGATAAAACATCCCGTAAAATGGGATTAGATGGGTCGGGTGTCCTCATCGCCAAAAGACTACTTAAGGATTCCGTTAAAATAACGTGTAGTGGAGTATTCGATACTTCAATGAAACATAGAGCTTTCAGGATAGCAATAAGCTCAGAGGAATACACAGACGCATGCTGAGGAAGTGAACAACTTCTCACAACAGTACCAGTAGTGAAAGCGCTACCGGCGCCAGACTCCGTTCTGGATCCATCGGTGTACGTTGCAACGAATCCAGTGTAATTTTCGATGTGCTCCATGGCAAGTACTCGGAATTCACGTGGTATGACATTCGCTTTCCTTGTTTCGGCGAGGGATACGTCCACTTCAGGCGTTATGAGTTCCCACGGCGGCGTCAGATTGCGTTCATTGCGCCGAATACCCCGTAGCCGGAGACCACTGTCATGGAACAGGCGCCGCATTCGTACCCCATACGGGACGGCATTCAAAGGCCGTTCATTTGAGAACAGCGCCAATATGCGGTGGGAAAAAACGCGAGCATAAGCTGGGTGATCTGGATGTTGCCGTAGTTTGCAGGCATATCGCATTCCAAGCTGCTCACGGCGTAGAGAGAGTGGAAACTCGTGAGTTTCTGCGAGGATACGCGCCGTGGGAGATGTACGAATGCGAGGATACGCGCCTGTAATGATCCGAAGCGCAGAGTGGTGAACTGTGTCCAGGGTACGCTTGCTGGTAAAACATGCTCGTCATAAATAAAACATGCGTAGTCAAGTTTTGATCGAATAAGCGATCGGTACAGCAGGAGCAGCGTTGCACGGTCTGCTCCATAGGTTGCACGAGCCACACATTTTAAGACATTCAAGGATTTCACACACTTATCTCGCAACGTTTTAAGATGTTGCCGGTATGTCAAACGCGTGTCGAACTCCACCCCAAGAAATCTGAATACCGGTTGCACTGGTATCGTCTGCCCGTAGAGTAGGATATCCATGTTGGGACAGCGACGGCGGCGACAGAAATGCATGGCAACCGTGTTCGCTGTGGAGAACCGGAAACCATTCGCACTGCCCCACTTTTCCAGACGTCTGACGGCTAGCTGCAGCTGTCTTTCCATTGGCGGTGTCCGTGAGGCACATGACCATATTGCAAAGTCATCAGCATATAGAGATTGTCCTACGTTCCGAGGAAGTGAATCCCCAATATCATTTATCATGATCCCGAAAAGGGTAGCGCTTAAAACACTCCCTTGTGGGACTCCGTTCTCCTGGGCAAACCAATCCGAGATGCAGTTTCCGATTCTCACACGAAAACAACGATTTGCCAAAAAGTTTCCTAAAAATATGCCCATTTGTCCTCTGATCCCATGCTGGTGAATTTTTTTAAGAATTCCCCGACGCCACGTGGTGTCGAAGGCCTTCGCAATGTCAAAAATACAGCGCCCAGATGTCGCTTCCTCTGAAATGCGAGGCGTACTTCCGTGTCAAGTATTCAAATATGGTCGATAGTGCACCTATTTTTACGAAAGCCACACTGCGTGTTTACAAGAATATCGTGGTTCTCCAAAAACCAAGATAGGCGCCCGTTGACGAGCTTCTCCATAAGCTTGCCTAAAGCGGATGTTAAAGAGATTGGACGATAATCTAGGGGATTTGAACCAGTTTTACGAGGCTTCAAAAGGGGGACCACTGTAGCTTGGCTCCACGTGGAAGGGTATTCGCCGTTTTCCCATATGTAGTTAAAGGTGCGTAAAAGCTCTGAGACGACAGAGGAAGGCAGATGTCGCAACAACTCATTATGCACCTCGTCGGGTCCTTCGGCAACACTACGTAGGGTGTTAATGGCCGATACTACCTCAGCATGGGTAAAACTCCGGTTATACGATAGATGCTCTGGGGTTGAGAAATCCATCGGGATTGCTTCACAGCGGGCTTTGTGGCGTATAAATTGTGGTTCGGTGTTACCGGCGTTGCTTGCGTTGGCAAGGGAAATGCCAATCTCGTTGGCTACGTCAGCGGGATGCGTTACTTCACGGTCGCCAATGGTCAATGTGGGAAGCGGAACTGCACTGAAACGACCAGAGATTCGTTTGATGCGAGACCAAACCAGGGAGGTTGGTGAAGAGCGATTTAGTGAGCCGACATATTCACGCCATGAAGCACGTTTGGTCTCTCGCATGGTGCGCTGGGCGAGAGCCCGAGCCCGCCTGAACTCTATTAAATTGACGGTGGTGCTGTTACGGTTAAAGTTTCTGAACGCGCGTCTTCTAGCACGTATAGTGTCCCTGCACTCATCTGTCCACCATGGGACAGGGGTGCGACGAGGATATCCAGAGGTCTTTGGGATGCTTGCAGAGGCACATTCCAACAGACGTGTAGTGAAAACCGCAACTGGAAGTGGTGGAGACCCTGCTTCAGAGCAGAAAGCGGATTCAGTCATTTCCTGAAATTTATCCCAGTCCGCCTTCTTGAAATTCCATCGTCGCGGGCGTGGGCCTAAAACTGTACCGTCCATAAATCGTAACCAGATCGGGAAATGGTCGCTTCCCAATGGATCGGAGTCTACAGTCCAATCAAGGCACTCAGTCAGCTGTGGGCTGGCGAGGCTGAGGTCTATTGCGGAGGTGTTGCCTGAAGGCGCGGAGAAATGTGTACGGGTCCCTGTATTTAAAATGCATAGCGATTCGTGCAGGATAAAAGACTCCAGATGGCGACCACGAGTGTTGACGTCAATGCATCCCCACAACGTGTGGTGGGCGTTAAAATCGCCCAAAAGCAAGATCGGTGGGGGGAACTCCGTTAGCAAGTGCCCGAGTTCAACGGTGGGAAACGCATTCATAGGAGGGAGATATATAGAGCACACCGTGATTGGCTGGCGGCCAAAAAGCACACGTGCAGCCACCGCCTGGAGGGATGTACGCAGTGTGAGCTCTTTTACGGGGACGTTGTTGTGGACTGCAATTAATACTCCACCGTGTGCTACGCTATCTGTCACCACGTTTTTCTAATTACTACATAGCCTTTTAATGAAACCGTGCATTCAGGTAGAAGCTTGGTTTCTTGAATACACAACACCACAGGGCCATGACGATTCAAGACGATCTGGAGATCTTGGGCGCTTGTTCTAAAACCTCTACAGTTCCATTGTAAAACGGTTGGTGTATATGCCATAAAAGTGTCTGGGAGTTAAAAGTGGTGGTCCTGTTCAGATGTACATAATACAAGGAAATAAAAGGAGTTGCACGATAAATGGTCGCTGTATAGAAAAGAAAGTAGGGGATTAAAGCTTCGTACCTTGCAAAGGGACGGAGTATGTTCACTCCGAGGGTTCACGTAGGTTAGGTCCCAGCGACTGGGTCCTGGGGCGAGAACGCGGTGACGCTTCCGCTGGTGGGGAATCCGACAACGGCATTCCCCTTTTCTGGGGCCCCAGCCGGGGTGGACGCGGAGGGGGGCCCATCTCGTTGCCCGGCGGAGCCGGTCCTTCCACTCGCCGTCGCGGCAACGGGGTGGCTGGCCTTGGGGGTAGAGACTTCTCAGTCCCTTGGCGGCCCCCCGTCCGGGCCCTCTCCATCTGGGTGAGTCGTGCTCGTTTGGCCTCGCGGGCACGCCTTTCAGCTTCCTGGTAGTGAAAGCTTGCATCGGAGATATGGATTGGTCGGTGGGTGTTGTGTGAAGGCGATGGAGGTGCGGAAGAAGATGCGGAGGGCGAGGGGGAGGCCTGCCTCACAGGAAGGGGGTTGGGTTCGGGAAGGGAGGATGTGGACAAGAGGGATTTGGAGGTGGTGGTGGTGCGTGAGGGAAATGGGGGGAGGTTGGAGGACGGATGGGAAGTGGAATGTGGTGATTTCGAAGGTGGCGTGGTAGAAGGGGTGGACTTTGGTGGGGAGGACGATGTGGTCTTGCCTGGACGCTTTTTTCTCTGTACCTCTTGCCAGTTTCCATCACACTCAAGGGGGACCGCGGCTGCACCCTGGGCGGGTAACCCCCGCACGGGAGCCACGGCCTCCGCCATCACGGCTTCTCCGGTCGCCATAGGGGACAGCGGGGGCCATGCGACCCCAAATGATCGTAGCAGAGCTACAAGCTGACCTATCAGCACAGCAGCACTACCCTGTTCGTACTGCTCCGGGCGGATAGGGTTTCTTCTAATCGGTGGTAGTGTTGCTGCCTTGGCAGCGTAAGAAATTTCTGGATGTGTACTAAGGTACATGTCTCGGGCTTCTCGAAACGAAATGTTATGTGTAAATTTAAATGAAAGGATCTCCTTTTCTTTAATGTACACAGGGCAGGAACGGTCATACGAAGTGTGCGGGGATTGTCCTCTCCCGCAGTTAAGACACCAGGGCTCCTGGGCGCTACAGTTTTCGGCGGTGTGGGTAGTAGCCGAGCAGTTTGCGCATGAGGGGCGATTGCGACATGCAGGCTTGGTGTGCCCGAAGCGCTGACATTGAAAGCATCGCATAGGATTCGGAATATATCTGCGCCAGGGGTGTCGATTTTTGAAAAACATTGGGGGGGCCGAAGTGCCAACGCACTAGACCCCCCCCCCAAACAAAAATCGTCTGATTTAGCCCACTATATTTTCGGATCTCAGAAATTCCGATTTTTTATTCGACGATGTGTATGTTTATGTTTATTCAGCATCCTCACCAACGGGGAAAATCGTCCAATAACTGGTGAAGTCACATAATTAAAAGAGCAGTGCTCAGTACATGTCAACATAACAACTCTGAGTAATAGCATGCGACTGCCGTGCCATATAGTGGGCTCGGATCTATCGTCACCGTCACCGTCACCGTTACCCTCCGCCTCACTCCACACACCAACAAACACACACCGGCTAAAATAAAAATACTTCAGCAATCAGATGCAGGCTAAAACACACCGGCATTGATGGAACATCAGAGCACAGCAGACCTGAATAGTAATGACGGTGGGTGAAAGTATTTCATTGGTGCCTGACATTAGAGAGGGGAGCTTTTCCCTTTAGTACGCCACTGCGGCTGCTCAACGTGTTTTTTCCCGCAGATTGCACGATCGAGAGTAGTTTGAGATTGGGTAGCCCTGTATTTTTTTTTTTTTTTTCCCCTAAATCTTTAGCTGAGGAAAAGTGCCATCTGCTAGAGATTGCTACGTTAAAGAAGGAGTTACGTTAATCCGGCTTATGTGACATCCGGTTATACCAACTAGTCAAGAAAGGAGAGACGCCGTGAAACAAGAAATATGGCGTAGAGACGAAACACGCGTGTCATACAGGTACATATACATACATACAGACACTCATGACAATGGAAGGACATTTGGAGGGTGGGCAGCATCGTAACCTCCGGAGAGGCTCCACTGCCCACCTGCGACCTGAAAAGCGAAGCGGAGGCCCGACGCCCAGGGCGAGTCGTGGGCGTCGGGCCCGACCTTGTGTGTGTAAGTGTATGTTTTAAGTTAAAGCCTGGAAACCCCTAAAAAGGGGAAAACCAGGCTGCTTGGAAAACCCGAGGGTAAAAAACCAAGCGCAATTTAAAAGGAAGTCCGTCCGTATTAGCCAAATTGGATCGGATCCTGTCTACCTAGTGTGAGATAACCTATATGGACGTGTTTTGCGACGACGGAGAAGAAGAGATGTGGAGCGGAGTCATACAGCCAGTACGGAGTGTGGCGCGTGTCGTATATCTTTTATCAGGCTAGCTTGGAAAAGGAAAATGCGACGGAGGCTTTATATCAGTTCGGAGAGTTTGGTGTCCTGGAGGAAGCGAAAGAGTAAATCAAGTAGTTCTGGGTGGTCATTCCCGAGGAGAGCTTGAAGCGAAAGTTGTGAGTGGATCTTGGCGACATATTGCATGATATAGCGACGGTGAAGAGCATATGCTGGACAGTCAAGTAAGATATGAGTGACAGTAAGGCGAACGTGACATGTGTTACAAAGTGGAAGGCGGTGAGGTATATGAAAAAGAAAATTGTGTGTCAAATCGGTGTGGCCCAGGCGAAGTCTGGTGAGTACCACCTCGTTCAGACGGGTGTGCTGGTTGGAGGAGGGCCAGCTGGAGAGTGTGGGCTTGATGATGTGTAGGTGTGTGGTGTTGTGTAACCAGCAGGCCTGAATATACTTTTTGAACAGATTATTTGTGAGGGATAAAAGATCTCCGGGGGGTACTGGGGCTCCGTTGTTGTCGGGGGAGGTCGATCGCCGCGCGGGCGAGACCATCAACCCGTTCATTTCCCGGGATGCCCCTATGTCCGGGGATCCAGAGCAGTGTGAGTGGAAGGTGTGCGTGGTTGGCATTGTAGAGGTGTCGGATGGCGTGGAGCGTGGGGTGTGTGGTGTTGTGTATTGAGGCGAGGGCGTCCACGGAGGATCGTGAGTCAGTGCATATTGTAGTAGGGGTAGTAATGCGTTGCGCAATGATGTGTTGTAGGCAAGTGAGTATGGCGACTAGTTCTGCTGTGTATACCGAATGGTGAAGTGTTAATTTGGTTTGACCAGTGTCGGGCCCACCGCACCAGGCGGCTCCCGTACCATTGCTGGTACGTGAGCCGTCCGTGTAGAAGAAGGTGTGTTGTGGGTGGGCCTCTTGATATTCAAAGAATCTAATTTGGACGTCGATGGGGGTGAGCAGGTTTTTGTTTTCCCGAAAGAGATACTCAAGTTTGGGGTGTTTCATGTGCCAAAACGGGATTAGAGGAGGCAATTTGTCGGGGATTACGTTGGGGAATTTGAGTGCGAATGTGAGGACATGGTCTAAATGTATGGCAATATTGTATTTGTTCCTATTATATGTACGTCGAACGGGAGGATTAGAGAGTGCGAGGGTGGCAGGGTGATTGTGCTGTGTTGTGGTGCGAAAGTGGTATCTGACTAGTTGAAGTATTCTGCGGTGTTGTAAGCTGGGGAGGTGGGCCTCAGCCCGGAGACTAGTGATGGGCGTGGTGCGGTGTGCTCCGGTGATGAGGCGAATTGCGTTATACGGTATGCGTTCAAGTGTTGTGATGTGTGAAGGGGATATATTATCGAAGATAAACGCATTGTATTCCAGGATTGAGCGAATCAGAGTAATATACAATGTGTTGAGTGTGGCCCTGTCTGCACCCCAGTCACGACCGGAGATGCAGCGCAGGAGATTTAGACGTTTTGCGCAACGTTGTTTGAGAAAAGCAATATGGGGGCCGAAACAAAGACTTTTGTCTAGTACGATGCCAAGATAGGTGAAGGTGGTTTGGTGAGGGATAATTTGGTCGCGGTAACGGAGTGGTGTAAGAGGTGGAATGTACGTGGTGAGCCGGGAGAAAAGCATTGTGACGGATTTGGTGGGGGAGATTTGCAGTCCCCAGAGGGAGCACCATGAATCAATTTGATTCATGGCGCGCTGCATTATATAATTTGCATTGTCTGCCGATGGGTGCGTGCACCATATGGCCAAATCATCGGCGTAAATGGAGTATTTTAGACAGGGGGCTATGTGATGGAGGTCAGCGAGTGCATCGTTAATCATGATAAGAAAGAGGGTGGGGGATAGCACGCTGCCTTGTGGGACGCCTAGATCTAATTTTTGTGACCGAGAATGGATATTGCCGCAGCGGACGGTGAATGTTCTATTAGCGAGAAAGTTGGTGATAAATTTTGCCATTCTGCCTCTGATGCCAATACGATGTAATTTGATTCGGAGTGCCGAGCTATGTACTTTATTGAATGCGGATTTTAAATCGAGAAAGAGTGCCACGGTTTCATGTTTTTTCATGAAACCGCGCTGAATCGAGTCTACTAATAGAATGAGGTTGTCAGTGGTGCTGTGTCTGGGTCGAAAGCCGCTTTGAAAGGGTGTGAGAATTTCGTTGTTTTCAAGGTGAACTCTGATTCGTCCATTGACCATGCGCTCAAAAAGTTTAGAGGCACAACTAGTGAGAGAGATAGGTCGATAGCTAGAGGGAAGGTCGCGAGGTTTGCGAGGTTTAGCGATAGGAATGATAGTGCTAGTAGACCAGGAGAGGGGAAAGGTGCCGTCAGTCCATAGTTGGTTTAGTGCCGAAAGGAGGCTGTCTTTGCCGGAGTCGGATAAATTTTGGAAGAAGGGGTATGCCAATTGGTCAGGGCCAGCCGCGGTGTTTGTTACTTTGGATAGGGATAAATTTAGTTCATAGAGAGTAAAGGGGGCATTATATGGTTCCGTGTTGTCCGAGGTAAAGTTGCAGGTGGCGAGAGTGGTTTGGAGGAAGTCGGTGGTTTGTTGCGAGTATTGCGTATTTGAGGAGATGTCTGCATAATATGTGGCAAAGTGTTCCGCGACGTCCGAGGGTTCTGTGATGCTGCGTTGATTAATTGTCAGTTGTGGGAATCCGCGGTGTGGGGGTCTGCCATTTGAGAAAGAGCGAATTTTGGTCGAAATCTGGCCGATGGGGGTAAAACGGTTGAATGAGTTTGAATAGAGTTGCCAGCTGCGTTTTTTGGCGCTAAGGATAATCTGTTGACAACGATTTTTAGCCTCGCGGGCTTCTAACATGTTTTGGGTGGTGAGATTTTTGCGAAATTTTCGCTCAGCCCGCCGCCGCAGAGCGACGGCGCGTTGACACTCGTCGCTCCACCACGGCACGTGATGACGGCCGGGGAGCGACGAGTGTGGGGGGACATGATTTTCTGCCGCGAGTAATATGGTGTCAAGTAAAGCTGATATTGGGGGGTGTGAATGAGGAGGGAAGACGGTGTCAATTTCCTGGGAGAAAGATGGCCATTTCGCCTTGCGAACATTCCAGCGGGGGAGAAATGAATAATCTCTAGCCTGAGCTGAGCGTTCAAGCATAATATGAATAGGGAAGTGATCGCTAAAGAGGGGGTCGGGTTGTACATGCCAAGAAAAGAAGGGTGAGATGGAGGCCGAGGCCAAAGATAGGTCGATGGCAGATGGACGGAACGGGGCAATGTCGGTGTTGTGTGTGGGTGTTTGGTCATTTAAAAAGACCATGTTGTGGGTGTTGAGGAGTGCTTCGATATGGTGTCCGCGAGGTGATGTGGTGTGACAGCCCCATGCCTGGTGGTGGGCATTAAAATATCCCAGCACCAGACAGGGGTGAGGGAGGAGACCGAATACGTCGGTCACAGACGATAAGGATAGTGTAGGAGAAGGTGGGAGATAGAGAGAGAGTATAGTACGCTCTAGTTGTGCAATTTTGACAGAAACGGCAATACAATTTAGGTTATTTACAATGGGGATCTGACGATGAAGGAGGGTGTCGGATATAAATAAGGCGACCCCGCCGCCGCGGGGTGTAGAATTTATATTGTCGGTGTAGAGGGAATAACCAAAGATATTAAAATTATACGGGTCATTGTCGCGCCATGGGGTCTCCTGAACGGCGGCAATCAATGGTTTATTTCTGATGATATATTCATTGAATTCTGCCCAATGGGATATGAGGGACCTCGTATTCCATTGGAGCAAGAATTCAGTGGTGGGTGTCTGCATTAGTGTTGTGTTGTGTGGTGATGATCACGCCCTCGCAAGCGTGTGTGTGGCGGTGAGGGCGTGATGGGGTCGTCCGTCTCGTAGGAGGCGGACGACCCTGGTGACGTGGAGAGGGGCTCTGGATCCCCAGTGCGGTCCGGGCTCGGGGAACGGGAGCGAGCACTCGATTCCGGGGACAGAGTGGGGAGGCGACGGCCCTGAGGGGGCGGTGTGGAAGACGCCCGAGCCTTGGTCGGAGCAGCCTGTTGGCGGTGGAGGGGCTGAGCGCTAGAGCAACCGGTGACTGGGGTCGCCGCGGTCTGCTGCGCGGCCCGACAGTGGTGGGCGGTGTCAGCCTTGGCGGGGCCCGCGGCAGGGGCGGGGCGCATGGCCGGCTGGGTGACGTCTTGTGGCGGTGCGGGGACCGGGGAACGGAGGGGCCCGCTAAGGGGGCAGGGCGAGAGGCCGGGGAAGGAGAGGAGGGAAGCGGGTCGCAGTCGGACCTACCCGACCCTCCAGACCTGGGGCGAGAGCCCGCTTCAGCCGGAGTCGGCCACATTGGGGCCAAGTGGGGCCGGGCCCACACCATCGGTGGTGCGGGCGGCGAGGAGCCCTGTGAGGTGAGTCGCCGCTGCTGGCGCTCTTTGGCGTCGAGCCACGCAGGGCAGCGTGGGGATGCGGCCGGGTGGGGGCCCAGACAGGCCGCGCAACGTGGGACCTCGGACGCGCACATATCCGTCGTGTGCCCCTCGGCACATCGCCCACATACCGGCTCCCTGGAGGGACACGCCTTTGCCAGGTGCCCGTACCTTTGGCAGAAGGCACATCGGGCCGGTGGTGGGGTCCAGGGGCGGAGAGGGATGCGCAAGTAGCCCGCCATGACGTGGGTGGGCGGGACTTGCGTGCGGAAGCCCAGTTTCAGGACTGGGCCCGCACGAGGGCGACGACCGAGACGGGTGGTATAAACCAGGTTGAGCCTGTCCGCGATCTCAACCGTGATGTCCTTGCCGAGGAACCGGTTAAGGCTCATGAGGGCACGTGCCTGTGAGGCTTCCCTAACCCGCACCAGCAGGGCACCAGAGCGGAGGACCTTCGCCGAGGAAACTCCGCCTGTCCACCCATCCAGCTCCCGTGCTACCGCAAACGGGGAGGTTCGGGCCCACGATCCCTCCTTCCTCGTCACCAACACAAATGACTCACCCTCCGGGGGTCGCGGGGAGGGGGCAGGCGGGCTCCAGGCCGGGGGCGGCGTCCTCCGTCCTCCGAGGGGGCTGGGTGTTCCCGGGCATACCGGGGCAGGGCAGGTGCACTTACACCAGAGGGGAGAGGGTGGAGTGTATGTGTGGATAAGGGCGCCCGGAAGGGGTGCAAGCAAGAAAGGCACCCTGAGGGGATGCTGCAAGGAAAGATGTGAAGAACTGGCGTGTGAAAGGGGAAGAAAGACACAGAGTTTTGGAGGGATGGGAAAATCGGTCAGAGGCGGGGGCAGTCACGCTCAGAGAACGTTAGCCCGATCCATTAAACCAGAAAGATACCTATGACCGATTTATAACCTATGGGGAGGGATGGGAAACAAACAATCGAGGCTGGCCGCCGGTACAACTCGGTTTCCCGACGATGCCCGAGAGCACCGCTAGGCCGAGGAGGAGTGGGAGGGGGATGCGACGGCTAGTCCGACGAGCACCGACTAGCGGCGTCGGCCGGCTAATCCGGCTGACAACCGACTAGTGGCGGAGGGGGCGGAGCTTCCCGTAGATGTCCTGGAAAGGACACCTACGAGACAGCTGGGAAGGGCGGGTGGGAGGCTTGAAACGGCGACGTTGCGCCACATTCGCTCCGTCGGGGCGGCACAGCTGTTGGAAAGTGTGACGCCGACGCGGCCGCAATGCTAACGCGTTTGTATGTGACACTATATAGTCTACCGCCTTTCCGCCATCAGCAAGGAGGATGTCTTGATCGAAGGGAGAGAGGCTTGAGAAGAACCTGACGATTCCGGTCAATCAGGTGATCAAGCACAGAAGTTGGCCGCCGATCCATTTCCATTCCATTTCCCGCCCGCCGCAATTGAATATTGCACAATATTCAATTGCCGCGTGGCCTTGCCCATCCCAGCTCTCTCGTAGGTGTCCTTATTAGGGCATCTACGGGAAGCTCCGCCCCCGGACCACTAGCTGGTTGTCAGCCGGAATAGCCGGCCGACGCCACTAGTTGGTTGCTCGTCGGAATAGCCGACGCAGCTCCCCCTCCCTCGGCCCTGCGGCGCTTTCGAGTGCCGTTGGGAAACCGACTTGTATCGGCGGACGACTTTGCCTGTTTTTTTCCCCATCCCACCCACTAGATTAGAGCCAGCAGAGGTACCTTTCTGGTTTCAAGGATCGTGCTAGCGGCCTGGCCGTGACTGCGCCCGCCTCTGTTGGCTACTCCCATCCCTCCAAGCACTGTCTGTCTACCCCTTTCGCACTACACTTCTCTTCACACTTTTCCTTGCAGCACCCCTTCAGGGTGCCTCTCTTGTCAGCACCCCTTCAGGGCGCCCTTCCACACTCTCACCCTCCCCCTATTCCCCCCAGGGGTCCAACCCCTCCCGGCATGCCCGGGGACGCCCCACCCTCTCAGGAGGCTGGACGCCGGCCGCGCCCAGGAGCCCGGGCTCCCCCGCCGCGAGATCCCCCAGAAGGAGAATCCTTCGTGCTGATAGCACGAACGGAGAGGTCATGGGAGCGCACGTCGCCGTTTGCAGTGGCCAAAGAGCTGGATCGATGGACAGGAGGGGTAGTGGCGGCCCGCACCATTCGGTCGGGCGCCCTACTAGTACGGGTTCGCGATGCAACCCAGGCCAGGGCCCTGCTCCTACGACACTTCCTGGACCACCCTGTTGAGGTAGTTGTCGCCGACCGCCTCAACAACTCCTTCGTCACGGTGTTCGCCCCTGAGCTGGCACACCTGCCGGAGGAGGAGCTCCTTGAGGAGTTGTCTCCACAGGGCGTTTGTGAGGTCGTCCGCCTGGGGCGCCCCTCAGCAACGACCCCGAGCCCCCTACTCAAAGTGGGGTATCGGTCCCTCGCCCCGCCGACTCACCTGTATGCAGGGTACCTACGGTACCCCTGCCGCCCATGGACCCCACCCCCAAGCGGTGCGGGTTCTGCCAGAGGTATGGCCACCACGGTGGGGTCTGCCGTGCCCGCAACCCGGTTTGTGGCCGTTGTGCCGAGGCACACACCACGGACATGTGCGAAGCCCAGGAGCCGAGATGCGCAGCCTGCGCGGGCCCTCACCCCGCCTCCTACCCCCGCTGCCCAGTCTGGCTGGAGGCTAAGGCACGACAGCAGCAACCCCGGTCAGCCCCCCAGGTCCGCCCCGGCCTCAGGGGCCACCCTCAGCCTGGGATCAACGCCCCTTCAGCCCCTCTGGCCGACCCCGGCCGAGGCGTCCGTCCGCCCGAAGACCCGTGCGCCCACGCGCAACGAGCACCCGCTCAATCACCGCCATCCCGCACCGGATTCACGCCCTGCTCTCGCCACCGGACCAGCCGTCTCCAGGAACACCCCTGCACCCCCTCCACCCAGCCACCCTCTCGGGCCCAGGCCACCCCGGCGACCTCCCCTCAGGTCCTCCCATCTTTCTCCACCTCACCATCGCAGTCCTCACAGGACAGTACTGATCCTCCTCCGCATGCTCAAGAATCCCCCCAGGGACTCAGAGCAGACAGTCACACCAGAGTCGTCCGATTATGAATCAGACGACTCTGCCTCACCATCACCGCCACACACGCGGCTGCGGGAGCGTGATCACCATCAGTAATGCAGACACCCACCACTGAATTCTTGCTCCAATGGAATACGAGGACACTCGTATCCCATTGGGCAGAATTCAAGGAATATATCATCAAAAATAAACCATTGGTAGCCGCCGTCCAGGAGACCCGATGGCGCGACAACGACCCATATAATTTTAACATCCATGGCTATTCTCTCTATACTAACAACGTAAATTCTACATCCCGCGGCGGCGGGGTTGCTCTATTTATTTCAGACACCCTCCTTCATCGGCAGATCAACATTGCTAATAATCTAAATTTTGTTGCTGTTTCGATCCAAATTGCACAACTAGAGCTTACTGTTCTCTCTCTTTACCTCCCACCTAATCTCACACTATCCTTATCTTCTGTGACCGACCTTTTCGGCCTCCTTCCTCACCCTTGTCTGGTGTTGGGTGACTTCAATGCCCATCACCAGGCTTGGGGCTGCCACTCCACATCACCTCGCGGACGTCACATCGAAGCTCTCCTCAACACCCACAACATGGTCTTTTTAAATGACCAAACGCCCACACACAATACAGACATCGCCCCTTTCCGTCCATCCGCCATTGACCTGTCTTTGGCTACAGCCTCTATTTCACCCCTCTTCTCTTGGCATGTTCAACCCGATCCCCACTTTAGCGATCATTTCCCAATTCATATCATGCTTGAACGCTCAGCCCAAGCTAGAGATTATTTATTTCTACCCCGCTGGAATGTTCGAAAAGCGAAATGGCCAACTTTTTCCCAAGAAATTGACACCGTCTTTCCTCCGCATTCACACCCCCCAATATCAGCCCTTCTTGACACCATACTACTCGCGGCAGAAAATCATATCCCCCACACTCGTCGCTCCCCCGGTCGTCACCACGTGCCGTGGTGGAACGACGAGTGTCAACGCGCTGTCGCTCGGCGGCGGCGGGCTGAGCGAAAATTTCGAAAAAATCTTACCACCCAAAACATGTTAGAAGCCCGCGAGGCTAAAAAGCGTTGCCAGCAGACTATCCTAGCGGCCAAAAAACACAGCTGGCAACTGTATTCAAACTCGTTCAATCGATTTACTCCCATCGGCCAAATTTGGTCCAAAATTCGCTCTTTCACAAATGGCAGATCCCCACACCGCGGATTCCCACAACTGACAATTAACCATCGCAGTATCACAGAACCCTCAGACGTCGCGGAACACTTTGCCACCTATTATGCTGACATCTCCTCAAACGCACAATACTCACAACACGCCACCGACTTCTTACGAACCACTCTCGCCACCTGCAACTTTACCTCGGACAACACTGAATCATATAATGCCCCATTTACTCCCTACCAGATAACCTTATCCCTTTCCAAAGTAACCAACACTTCCCCTGGCCCTGATCAATTGGCATACCCCTTCTTCCAAAATCTATCCGACGCGGGAAAAGAAAATCTCCTCTCCGCACTAAATCAATTATGGACTGACGGCACTTTTCCACCTTCCTGGTCTACTAGCACTATCATTCCTATCACTAAACCTCGCAAACCTCGCGACCTTCCCTCTAGCTATCGACCTATCTCTCTCACTAGTTGTGCCTCTAAAATATTTGAGCGCATGGTCAATGGTCGAATCAGAGTACACCTCGAAAACAACAACATTCTCTCCCCCTTTCAAAGCGGATTCCGACCCAGACACAGCACCGCCGACAACCTCTTCCAACTAGTTGATTCGATACAGCGCGGCTTCATGAAAAAACATGAAACCGTCGCACTTTTTCTCGACTTGAAATCCGCATTCAATAAAGTACACATTTCGGCCCTCCAAATCAAATTACATCGCATTGGCATACGAGGTAGAATGGCAAAATTTATCTCCAACTTCCTCGCTGATAGGACATTCACCGTCCGCTGCGGCAATATCCATTCTCGGCCCCAGAAACTCGATCACGGCGTCCCACAAGGCAGCGTGCTATCCCCCACCCTCTTTCTTATCATGATTAACGATGCTCTCGCCGACCTCCACAACATAGCCACCTGCCTAAAATACTCCATATACGCCGATGATTTTTTTTTTTTCCCCTAAATCTTTAGCTGAGGCAAAGTGCCATCTGCTAGAGATTGCTACGTTAAAGAAGGAGTTACGTTAATCCGGCTTATGTGACATCCGGTTATACCAACTAGTCAAGAAAGGAGAGACGCCGTGAAACAAGAAATATGGCGTAGAGACGAAACACGCATGTCATACAGGTACATATACATACATACAGACACTCATGACAATGGAAGGACATTTGGAGGGTGGGCAGCATCGTAACCTCCGGAGAGGCTCCACTGCCCACCTGCGACCTGAAAAGCGAAGCGGAGGCCCGACGCCCAGGGCGAGTCGTGGGCGTCGGGCCCGACCTTGTGTGTGTAAGTGTATGTTTTAAGTTAAAGCCTGGAAACCCCTAAAAGGGGAAAACCAGGCTGCTTGGAAAACCCGAGGGTAAAAAACCAAGCGCAATTTAAAAGGAAGTCCGTCCGTAGTAGCCAAATTGGATCGGATCCTGTCTACCTAGTGTGAGATAACCTATATGGACGTGTTTTGCGACGACGGAGAAGAAGAGATGTGGAGCGGAGTCATACAGCCAGTACGGAGTGTGGCGCGTGTCGTATATCTTTTATCAGGCTAGCTTGGAAAAGGAAAATGCGACGGAGGCTTTATATCAGTTCGGAGAGTTTGGTGTCCTGGAGGAAGCGAAAGAGTAAATCAAGTAGTTCTGGGTGGTCATTCCCGAGGAGAGCTTGAAGCGAAAGTTGTGAGTGGATCTTGGCGACATATTGCATGATATAGCGACGGTGAAGAGCATATGCTGGACAGTCAAGTAAGATATGAGTGACAGTAAGGCGAACATGACATGTGGTACAAAGTGGAAGGCGGTGAGGTCTATGAAAAAGAAAATTGTGTGTCAAATCGGTGTGGCCCAGGCGAAGTCTGGTGAGAACCACCTCGTTCAGACGGGTGTGCTGGTTGGAGGAGGGCCAGCTGGAAAGTGTGGGCTTGATGGTGTGTAGGTGTGTGGTGTTGTGTGACCAGCAGGCCTGAATATACTTTTTGAACAGATTATTTGTGAGGGATAAAAGATCTCCGGGGGGTACTGGGGCTCCGTTGTTATCGGGGAGGTCGATCGCCGCGCGGGCGAGACCATCAACCCGTTCATTTCCCGGGATGCCCCTATGTCCAGGGATCCAGAGCAGTGTGAGTGGAAGGTGTGCGTGGTTGGCATTGTAGAGGTGTCGGATGGCGTGGAGCGTGGGGTGTGTGGTGTTGTGTATTGAGGCGAGGGCGTCCACGGAGGATCGTGAGTCAGTGCATATTGTAGTAGGGGTAGTAATGCGTTGCGCAATGATGTGTTGTAGGCAAGTGAGTATGGCGACTAGTTCTGCTGTGTAAACCGAATGGTGAAGTGTTAATTTGGTTTGACCAGTGTCGGGCCCACCGCACCAGGCGGCTCCCGTACCATTGCTGGTACGTGAGCCGTCCGTGTAGAAGAAGGTGTGTTGTGGGTGGGCCTCTTGATATTCAAAAAATCTAATTTGGACTTCGATGGGGGTGAGCAGGTTTTTGTTTTCCCGAAAGAGATACTCAAGTTTGGGGTGTTTCATGTGCCAAAACGGGATTAGAGGAGGCAATTTGTCGGGGATTACGTTGGGGAATTTGAGTGCGAATGTGAGGACATGGTCTAAATGTATGGCAATATTGTATTTGTTCCTATTATATGTACGTCGAACGGGAGGATTAGAGAGTGCGAGGGTGGCAGGGTGGTTGTGTTGTGTTGTGGTGCGAAAGTGGTATCTGACTAGTTGAAGCATTCTGCGGTGTTGTAAGCTGGGGAGGTGGGCCTCAGCCCGGAGACTAGTGATGGGCGTGGTGCGGTGTGCTCCGGTGATGAGGCGTATTGCGTTATTCTGTATGCGTTCAAGTGTTGTGATGTGTGAAGGGGATATATTATCGAAGATAAACGCATTGTATTCCAGGATTGAGCGAATCAGAGTAATATACATTGTGTTGAGTGTGGCCCTGTCTGCACCCCAGTCGCGACCGGAGATGCAGCGCAGGAGATTTAGACGTTTTGCGCAACGTTGTTTTAGATAAGCAATATGGGGGCCGAAACAAAGACTTTTGTCTAGTACGATGCCAAGATAGGTGAAGGTGGTTTGGTGAGGGATAATTTGGTCGCGGTAACGGAGTGGTGTAAGAGGTGGAATGTACGTGGTGAGCCGGGAGAAAAGCATTGTGACGGATTTGGTGGGGGAGATTTGCAGTCCCCAGAGGGAGCACCAGGAATCAATTTGATTCATGGCGCGCTGCATTATATGATTTGCATTGTCTGCCGATGGGTGCGTGCACCATATGGCCAAATCATCGGCGTAAATGGAGTATTTTAGACAGGGGGCTATGTGATGGAGGTCAGCGAGCGCATCGTTAATCATGATAAGAAAGAGGGTGGGGGATAGCACGCTGCCTTGTGGGACGCCTTGATCTAACTTTTTGGACTGAGAATGGATATTGCCGCAGCGGACGGTGAATGTTCTATTAGCGAGAAAGTTGGTGATAAATTTTGCCATCCTGCCTCGGATGCCAATACGATGTAATTTGATTCGGAGTGCCGAGCTGTGTACTTTATTGAATGCGGCTTTTAAATCGAGAAAGAGTGCCACGGTTTCATGTTTTTTCATGAAACCGCGCTGAATCGAGTCAACTAATAGAATAAGGTTGTCAGTGGTGCTGTGTCTGGGTCGAAAGCCGCTTTGAAAGGGTGTGAGAATTTCGTTGTTTTCAAGGTGAACTCTGATTCGTCCATTGACCATGCGCTCAAAAAGTTTAGAGGCACAACTAGTGAGAGAGATAGGTCGATAGCTAGAGGGAAGGTCGCGAGGTTTGCGGGGTTTAGCGATAGGAATGATAGTGCTAGTGGACCAGGAGAGGGGGAAGGTGCCGTCAGTCCATAGTTGGTTTAGTGCCGAAAGGAGGTTGTCTTTGCCGGAGTCGGATAAATTTTGGAAGAAGGGGTATGCCAATTGGTCAGGGCCAGCCGCGGTGTTTGTTACTTTGGATAGGGATAAATTTAGTTCATAGAGAGTAAAGGGGGCATTATATGGTTCCGAGTTGTCCGAGGTAAAGTTGCAGGTGGCAAGAGTGGTTTGGAGGAAGTCGGTGGTTTGTTGCGAGTATTGCGTATTTGAGGAGATGTCTGCATAATAGGTGGCAAAGTGTTCCGCGACGTCCGAGGGTTCTGTGATGCTGCGTTGATTAATTGTCAGTTGTGGGAATCCGCGGTGTGGGGGTCTGCCATTTGAGAAAGAGCGAATTTTGGTCCAAATCTGGCCGATGGGGGTAAAACGGTTGAATGAGTTTGAATAGAGTTGCCAGCTGCATTTTTTGGCGCTAAGGATAATCTGCTGACAACGTTTTTTAGCCTCGCGGGCTTCTAACATGTTTTGGGTGGTGAGATTTTTGCGAAATTTTCGCTCAGCCCGCCGCCGCAGAGCGACGGCGCGTTGACACTCGTCGTTCCACCACGGCACGTGATGACGGCCGGGGGAGCGACGAGTGTGGGGGACATGATTTTCTGCCGCGAGTAATATGGTGTCAAGAAAAGCTGATATTGGGGGGTGTGAATGAGGAGGGAAGACGGTGTCAATTTCCTGGGAGAAAGATGGCCATTTCGCCTTGCGAACATTCCAGCGGGGGAGAAATGAATAATCTCTAGCCTGGGCTGAGCGTTCGAGCATAATATGAATAGGGAAGTGATCGCTAAAGAGGGGGTCGGGTTGTACATGCCAAGAAAAGAGGGGTGAGATGGAGGCCGAGGCCAAAGATAGGTCGATGGCAGATGGACGGAACGGGGCAATGTCGGTGTTGTGTGTGGGTGTTTGGTCATTTAAAAAGACCATGTTGTGGGTGTTGAGGAGTGTTTCGATGTGGTGTCCGCGAGGTGATGTGGTGTGACAGCCCCATGCCTGGTGGTGGGCATTAAAATCTCCCAGCACCAGACAGGGGTGAGGGAGGAGACCGAATAGGTCGGTCACAGAAGATAAGGATAGTGTAGGAGAAGGTGGGAGATAGAGAGAGAGTATAGTAAGCTCTAGTTGTGCAATTTTGACAGAAACGGCAATAAAATTTAGGTTATTTACAATGGGGATCTGACGATGAAGGAGGGTGTCGGATATAAATAAGGCGACCCCGCCGCCGCGGGGTGTAGAATTTCTATTGTCGGTGTAGAGGGAATAACCAAAGATATTAAAATTATATGGGTCATTGTCGCGCCATCGGGTCTCCTGAACGGCGGCAATCAATGGTTTATTTCTGATGATATATTCCTTGAATTCTGCCCAATGGGATATGAGGGACCTCGTATTCCATTGGAGCAAGAATTCAGTGGTGGGTGTCTGCATTAGTGTTGTGTTGTGTGGTGATGATCACGCCCTCGCAGGCGTGTGTGTGGCGGTGAGGGCGTGATTGGGTCATCCGTCTCGTAGGAGGCGGACGACCCTGGTGACGTGGAGAGGGGCTCTGGATCCCCAGTGCGGTCCGGGCTCGGGGAACGGGAGCGAGCACTCGATTCCGGGGACAGAGTGGGGAGGCGACGGCCCTGAGGGGGCGGTGTGGAAGACGCCCGAGCCTTGGTCGGAGCAGCCTGTTGGCGGTGGAGGGGCTGCGCGCTAGAGGAACCGGTGACTGGGGTCGCCGCGGTCTGCTGCGCGGCCCGACAGTGGTGGGCGGTGTCTGCCTTGGCGGGGCCCGCGGCAGGGACAGGGCGCATGGCCGGCTGGGTGACGTCCTGTGGGCGGTGCGGGGACCGGGGGACGGAGGGGCCCGCTAAGGGGGCAGGGCGAGAGGCCGGGGAAGGAGAGGAGGGAAGCGGGTCGCAGTCGGACCGACCCGACCCTCCAGACCTGGGGCGGGAGCCCGCTTCAGCCGGAGTCGGCCACATTGGGGCCAAGTGGGGCCGGGCCCACACCATCGGTGGGGCGGGCGGCGAGGAGCCCTGTGAGGTGAGTCGCCGCTGCTGACGCTCTTTGGCGTCGAGCCACGCAGGGCAGCGTGGGGATGCGGCCGGGTGGGGGCCCAGGCAGGCGGCGCAACGTGGCACCTCGGACGCGCACATATCCGTCGTGTGCCCCTCGGCACATCGCCCACATACAGGCTCCCTGGAGCGACACGCCTTTGCCAGGTGCCCGTACCTTTGGCAGAAGGCACATCGGGCCGGTGGTGGGGTCCAGGGGCGGAGAGGGATGCGCAAGTAGCCCGCCATGACGTGGGTGGGCGGGACTTGCGTGCGGAAGCCCAGTTTCAGGACTGGGCCCGCACGAGGGCGACGACCGAGACGGGTCACGTCGCACACTCCCTGCGACTGCAGCTCGTCCAGGAGCTCCTCCTCGGACAGATCCACCAGCTCCGGGGCGTAAGCGGTGGTATAAACCAGGTTGAGCCTGTCCGCGATCTCAACCGTGATGTCCTTGCCGAGGAACCGGTTCAGGCTCATGAGGGCACGTGCCTGTGAGGCTTCCCTAACCCGCACCAGCAGGGCACCAGAGCGGAGGACCTTCGCCGAGGAAACTCCGCCTGTCCACCCATCCAGCTCCCGTGCTACCGCAAACGGGGAGGTTCGGGCCCACGATCCCTCCTTCCTCGTCACCAACACGAATGACTCACCCTCCGGGGGGGTCGCGGGGAGGGGGCAGGCGGGCTCCAGGCCGGGGGCGACGTCCTCCGTCCTCCGAGGGGGCTGGGTGTTCCCGGGCATACCGGGGCAGGGCAGGTGCACTTACACCAGAGGGGAGAGGGTGGAGTGTATGTGTGGATAAGGGCGCCCGGAAGGGGTGCAAGCAAGAAAGGCACCCTGAGGGGATGCTGCAAGGAAAGATGTGAAGAACTGGCGTGTGAAAGGGGAAGAAAGACACAGAGTTTTGGAGGGATGGGAAAATCGGTCAGAGGCGGGGGCAGTCACGCTCAGAGAACGTTAGCCCGATCCATTAAACCAGAAAGATACCTATGACCGATTTATAACCTATGGGGAGGGATGGGAAACAAACAATCGAGGCTGGCCGCCGGTACAACTCGGTTTCCCGACGTTGCCCGTGAGCACCGCTAGGCCGAGGAGGAGTGGGAGGGGGCTGCGACGGCTAGTCCGACGAGCACCGACTAGCGGCGTCGGCCGGCTAATCCGGCTGACAACCGACTAGTGGCGGAGGGGGCGGAGCTTCCCGTAGATGTCCTGGAAAGGACACCTACGAGACAGCTGGGAAGGGCGGGTGGGGGCTTGAAACGGCGGACAGCTTCTGTGGCTTAATCTCCGGTTGTGATAACCAGGTCTTGTCAAGCCTCTTCTTCTTCCTTCAGAGCGGAGGACCTTCGCCTTTTTTTCTTCTACGCCGATGATCTGGCCATATGGTGCACACACCGTTCGGCAGACAAAGCAAATCATCTTATGCAGCGCGCCATGAATCAAATTGATTCCTGGTGCTCCCTTTGGGGACTGCAAATCTCCCCCGCAAAATCCGTCACAATGCTTTTCTCACGGCTCCACACGTACATCCCACCCACTACTCCGCTCCGTTATCGCGAACAAATTATCCCTCTCCAAAACACATTCACATATCTCGGCATCATACTAGACAAAAGTCTTTGTTTCGGCCCTCATATCGCTTATATAAAACAACGCTGCGCAAAACGGCTAAATCTCCTGCGCTGCATCTCCGGTCGCGACTGGGGTGCAGACAGGGCTACCCTTAACACTATGTATATCGCTCTGATTCGCTCGGTCCTGGAATACAATGCGTTTATCTTCGATCATATATCTCCGTCACACATCACAACACTTGAACGCATACAAAATCACGCTCTTCGCCTCATCACCGGAGCACACCGCACTACACCCATTACTAGTCTCCGGGCTGAGGCCCACCTCCCCAGTTTACAACACCGCAGAACACTCCAACTAGTCAGATACCACTTTCGGACCACAACACAGCTCAACCACCCTGCCACCCCCGCACTCACTAAACTTCCCCTCAGACTTACCTATAATAAGAACAAACACAACATTGGCATACATTTGAAACATATCCTTACTTCCGCACTCAAATTCCCCAAGGTAACCGTTGGCAAATTCCCTCCCCTTCTCCCCTTTTGGCACATGTATCAACCCAAACTCCAATATCTCTTCCACCAAAACAAAAAATTACTTTCCCCCATCGAAACCCAACAAACATTTTTCGAATATCAAGCCGCCCACCCCCATCACACATACTTCTACACAGACGGCTCCCGTACCACGGACGGTACGGGAGCTGCTTGGTGCGGTGGACCCAGCTTTGGCCAAATAAAATTAACACCACACCACTCGGTTTACACCTCCGAACTAGTCGCAATCTACGCCTGTCTACACCACATCATTCAACATCACATCTCCACACCAACCATCATCTGCACCGACTCACGTTCTTCCATCGACGCTCTCGCAGCCATACACAACACCACACACCCCACACTACACGCTATCCGGGAACTCTATCACACTCATCATGTCCACCTTCACCTCACACTACTCTGGATCCCTGGCCACATGGGGATTCCGGGCAACGAGCGGGCAGATCAGCTCGCACGTCGAGCCATCGATCTCCCACCCGCTCCCAACGTCCCAGTCCCCCCCTGTGACCTTCTATCCCTCACCAACCGATTATTCAACACATATCTCCAGGCATACTGGAATCACAACACTACTCACTTGCACCACATTAAACCCCTTCTCGCCAAATGGCCCTCTTCCAGACAACTCACGCGCACACACGAGATCCACCTTGCCCGACTCCGACTCGGGCACAGGAATCTCACGCATAATTTCCTCTTCGATCGACCTCTCCGCGCTCCGTCCTGCCAAACATGTGGTATTCGTAACACTGTGGAACATTTTTCTTGCTCATTTGCCCAGCCTACCAACTACAACGTCGCCCACTTCTTACCTACATAGCGCAAAACCGTCTTCCACTTTCACTACCAAGCCTCCTTGGTGACAAGCACCCGGACCTCATTGACATACTATTCACATACTTGCACGGCACGAAACTTGAGGACGTAATTTGAAGTCAAACACTAACATCTCCATCGTCGCTAAACACATACATATAGGTTGTAACACACTAGGTAGGCAGAGACTGATCCAATTTGGCCAAAACGGACGGTTCTCCTTATAAATTGCGCTTGGTTTTTCACCTTCGGGTTTTCCAAGCCGCTTGGTTTTTTCACCTCTCAGGTTTTTCCAAGCCTTAACTAAAACATACACCTACACACACAAGGTCGGGTCCGACGTCCACGACTCGCCCTGGACGTCGGGCCTCTACTTCGCTTTTTCGGTCGCAGGTGGGCAGTGGAGCCTCTCCGCAGGCTACGATGCTGCCCACCCTCCAAGTGTACTTCTATGCGTTGTGTATGTACGTGTGTCTGTGTATGTTTCACCCATGTATGTGTGTCGGACTTTACGCCACGTTCCTTGCTTGTCGGCGTCTCATCTTTCCACTCTTTCTTAATTGATCTAACCGGATGCCACATAAGCCGGATTAACGTAACCCTTTCCTTAACGTAGCATATCTCAAGCGGATGGCACTCGGCCTCTTCTAAAGATGGGGAAAAAAAAAAAAAAAAAAAAATCAGCAACTTCTCTCTCACTTGGATCTTCTCTGCAAATACAAGCTCTCTTCGACACGCACAAGTTTCTGGCAACATGCCATCGAGACAGTGTGGAGTGTACGTTCTACACACTCCACAGCCCCATATCAATATCAATGCACATTGTCATTGGGTATGTAGGTAGGTAGGTACCTTGGTAAATATCAAGCTGATGGTGTGATGGGTAGGTTGCTGAATATAATTATAGTTTGTATATCCACAATATCAATGATAACCATGATTTGCATGCAAGTTTGACAATGACTGGAAATTGAGAATGGAATTAATCATGTTCAAGCTCCATATGCATGTGGTTTTGCCATTGGTGGTGTGTACCAACATCAGTATGACCATGCAATTGTTGTTTAGTTGCTTAGCGGATTTTTTTCTTCAGACAATCTGGTTTAAAATGCATCAGCATTGCCTATTTCAACATTTTATGATGTAAGCTGTACTTCCACAGTGGAGGGAAATACAGCTATTTTGTTTGTTTTTTTGCACAAAATTTTACATTTTTCAGCAAAAGGTGGAGAGTCAGTCCACTATCTAATCCAAATATGTTTCTATTCAGTACAAAATGTGCTGGTTAACATCAATCTTTCTAGTTAGCATGATATTTTTCATTTTTTCCCTTTAGCTTTCTTATCAGCAAAAAATAGCATAGGTTATTGGGGGGGGGGGCCCAAATCAACATTGCGGGGGCCAAGATCAACATTGGTGGGGCCATGATCCCCACAAAAGGATACAAATCGACCCCCCCTGGTAGTCCTCCATTTTGTCGAGAAAAAATCATGTAACGTGCAAAACTATATGGGCAATGCATAAACTTCGCACGTCGCATGCGCAGCCCCACCCCCACCAAAACTACAAATTATTTTGTGGAGGAGCAAAGTAAAATTAAAACCATTTAGACATGTCCCCATATCAGCCCCCGCCTTCAGCACCTAAAATATCACACAAACTATAACGTAAAATTCCCTTAACGTAAATGTTCACCTGCCTGCACCTTGATCGCAAACACTCGCTATTATAGACAGGCATGTAACGTACTCGCTTAGAGGCGGCGCAAATGACCTTTATGGTCCGGCACGACTAAGAATTCCTCTTCCCCCCCCCCCATGCGCAGCGAAATTGAAACATGCCTGATGCTACCAATTTCTGCAATATATGAGGAAAAAGCTGTGACGTCACCAAGACTTGAAGGCTAACTTTGGTGTACCTTTAAGGTTTGCTTCGGAAGTCATGTGCGCCATAACTTAGTACATATTGCTCAGGAATATCAATTATAATGCAGTGTCCATGCAGCTTATTGCTGAGTTTTGTCTTTCATGATGTCATAAGCTGGCAGATTGGCTCACACATGGCTCTCGTTGGTTCAGTTTGAGACTTGGATTCCCCATATCAAAATTGCATGCATGCATATGGATCTATTTGAAGAGGTACTGATGATCTGAAGCCACTGCGATGGTCTCATGGCAGTTTCACGCTGCACTGAGTCATATGTAATGTTGCAACATCGTCCGGTTTCCCGATGGACGAATACGTCGTATCACTGTGACTGTTTGTGACGTCATCAAAACGTTGCATCCATATCCAGTGGTATATTTGAACAGTGCGACATTTCGTGCCGATATGCGGCACATTCGGTTACATTTCTAGTGTAAACAGCGCTATGGCAGGAAGTAAAAGAATATCCACATTGTCACTGGGCATGTAGATACCTAGGTAGGCACCAGGTAAATATCAAGCTGATGGTGTGATGGGTGGGCTGTTGAAGATAATTATAGTTTGTATATCCACAATCTCAATGATAACTGTGATTGTTGTTCACTGGTTCACTCACTGGTATGCAACTTTGACAATGACTGGAAAGTGAGAATGGAATGAACCTTATTCAAGCTCCATATGCATGTGGTTTTGCCATTGGTGGTGTATACAAACATCAGTATGACAATGCAATTGTTGTTTTGTGGCTGAACATTTTTGTTTGTTGAACAATGGTTTAAAATGCATTAGCATCAGCTATTCTTAACATTTTATGATGTAAGTTGTCCTTCCACAGGGGAGGGAAATCCAGCAATTTTTTTTGCACTCAATTTCGAATTTCATAGCAAAAGGTGGAGAGTCAGCCCACTATGTAATCCAAATCTGTTTCCTTTCAGTACAAAATGTGCTGGTTAACATCAACTACATTTTCTATGTACCTAGCATAGTGTTTTTTCCTTCTTTTTTTCCTTTCACTTTTTTATCAGCATAAAAATAGCATAGGTTATTGAGGGCAGGGCCCAAATCAACATTGGGGGGCCAAGATCAACATTGGTGGGGCCATGGCCCCCACAAAAGGATGCAAATCGACACCCCTGCTGGTGTGTACAAACATCAGTATGACCATGCAATTGGTGTTTAGTTGCTTAGCAAATTTTCTTTCAGAAAATCTGGTTTAAAATGCATCAGCATTGCTAATCTCGACATTTTATGATGTAAGCTGTACTTCCACAGTGGAGGGAATTTCAGCTATTTTGTTTGTTTTTGCACACAATTTGACATTTTTCAGCAAAAGGTGGAGGGTCAGTCCACTATCCAATCCAAATCTGTTTCTTTTCAGTACAAAATGTGCTGGTTAACATCAATGTTTCTACTTACCTAGCATGGTGTTTTTCATTTTTTCCCTTTAGCTTTCTTATCAGCATAAAATAGCATAGGTTATTGGGGGGCCCAAATCAACATTGGGGGGGCCAAGATCAACATTGGTGGGGCCACGGCCCCCACAAAAGGATACAAATCGACGCCCCTGATCTGCGCACCTTGACGCGAGTATATCCGACAAGAACTGTAGCTGGGAGATCGGTTGTATTAAATGTCAAGATTATATTGTTGGTGTGCCGCACCTCCGATCCCTTTCTCGTATTGATACGACGAGCCTCTGTGACTCCTAACTCCGAGAGGCCGTCCACTATTTCCGCATCCGAAACATTTCTGAGGTCGAAGCAGTTAATGATACCCTTGGATGAGTTCTTTGTCTTGTGGGTCTCCGTATTCATTGGAATGGTCACTTCCTGTCTGGTATTACCATCCCGCATACTGTATATGAAAAATTCAGCTGCTAACGCTTTTTTCGCATCTTCTCCCTTAGAAAACTCTACTTCTAGTCCTCCGTCACGCAAAGCCTGACATCTGGTGATAAGTCCGAATCTGTCGCACCCGTCACGTCGTTGAAATGGTGATAGGGACGCCAGCTGCTTGGAGCCTTCATGTGCTCGTAGAATGAGTATACGGGGGCTTGCCTCGGTCACAGCGGATCGGTCTGTCTGGCCCCTGCGAGAAGGGCCAGGAGGTATGTTTTTGTGTTGATTTGCCATTAAGTACGATTGGTTTCGGCTCCTCGGGCGCCCCACCACACAGGGGCCCAACGGGGGGACGCCTGGGCCCCGCGGACGGGAGGACGCCAGGCGCCCGAGGAGCTATACGGGGCAGGCGGCGCCTTCGCCCGGCCGGGAGAGAGAGACTCACCACCCCGACCGGGATCCAGCGCCGCCCACCACTTGACCCCAGCCGGCCGGGCCGGCAGACACTGGGGAGAACCCCAGGCCCCCGGCCCGAGGCGACCAGCCACTTGGCCCGCGTGAGGCCCCACGGGCCCGCCCGCCCCTCCGGGATATCGGGACCAAAGAGGTTTGTTGGTCCCCCGTCACAACTAGCACCGTGCGACGGGGGACCTCAACCTCCAGGACTCCGTCAACCCCGGGGGCGGGCCAAGGGGGCGCGGCTACCCCGATAAAACTGAGCGGAAGGGTAGACCAGGGGAAGCTGGCCTATCTGCTCGTGACAAGGGAGGGTTTGATGCTGCAGGGTTGGATGAAAGACATATAAAAGGTCGCTGGCACGGGGTGGATACTGGAATTTGAAGAAAAGGATGGACGATGGAGACTACATGAGTCCCCGGAAGCACCTACGTGTTTCCACACCCCTTATCGGAGCGGCTGTGTTACCCCGAGGGAGCGCCAATTCCCTGGCCAGCCGGGTAACGAGGCTGGCCCCACTGCGGGGTGCCAAATGTGCTGTATCTCGTTTCGGCCGGCTTCAACGTTTTTGAGAAGAACGCCAGTAGCTGCCAAGCGCCGTTGACGTGCTGCTGCAGAATGGCGCCGACGCCAGTGTCTGAGGCGTCAACTTGAAGACTGAGCGGGGCACCCGGCGTGTGGTACGCCAGCCGTACTGCCTGGGCCAGTGCTCGTTTGACTGCGTCGAACGCTACAGTGGCGTCCTTCGTCCAGGTGAGGGCTTCGGTGCTGCGCTTGGTGCACTTTGTGCTCACGAGGTCGTGCAGTGGCTGCAACAGGCCGGCAGCGTTGCCGAGGAAGCGGTGGTAGAATGTCACCATTCCAACGAAGCGGCGCAGGTGCTTCTTGGAAGCCGGCTTCGGGAACTCAGTGATGGCGACAACCTTCTGCGGCACCGGGGCGATGCCATCGGCTGACACGTCGTGTCCCAGGAAAGTGAGGCGCGAGGCGCCGAGTACATACTTGTCGGGGTGCATAGTCAGGCCGTACTGCTTGAGATGGTCAAAAACCTCTCGCAGATGTTTAAGTGGTTTTCTGGTGTCTTGCTGGCCACCAGTATGTCGTCCAGATAGACGAAGCTGTGGGAGAGACCGCGCAGCACTTCGTCCATGAATCGCTGAAACGACTGAGCGGCGTTCTTCAGACCGAACAGCATGCGCACAGCTTCGTACAGGCCGAACGGAGTGGTGATTGCCGTCTTCGCGATGTCGGCGGGCTCGACGGGGACGTGGTTGTATGCCCTTACCAGGTCGAGCTTGCTGAACAGACGGCAACCGTGCAGGTTGGCTGCAAAATCCTGGAGAAACGGCAGAGGATAGCGGTCGGGGACTGTCTGCGCGTTAAGTGCGCGGTAGTCACCGCAGGGACGCCAAGCTCCTGCTTCCTTCTTTGGCACCAGGTGGAGAGGAGAGGCCCAGCAGCTTTTCGATGGGCGGACGACTCCGGCCTTCGACATCTTGTTGAACTCTCCTCGCGCGATCGCCAAGCGTTCAGGGGCGAGGCGGCGCGGCTGGGCAAAGCAGGGCGGCCCTCGAGTTTCAATATGGTGCGTGACGCGATGCGTCACCGGCACCTGCCGCGTGTTGGGCTGCGTGAGGCTTGGGTTCTCAGTCAGCAGCTGGGCGTACGATGACGTCGGGGCAGCGATGAAACGTAAACCCAGTGAGCAAACTGAGGCTGGAGAGCCGGAAGCGACGATGTCACCGGAGGCCGTGCGCAGTTGCTGGTGCCGAACGTCGATGAGATGATGATGGGCCAAAAAATCGGCGCCGAGAATGGGCGTAGCGATGTCGGCCACCAGAAACGTCCATTGGTGGGCTTGCCCGTCTTCCAGGTGAACTTCATAGGCGTAGTGGCCAGTCACTCCCGGACAAAGAAGAGTTGCGCCGGAGTAGGTAGGCCTGATGTCGTGAGCGCTGATGGCGTCAGGCTTGCTAGTTTCCCGCCGACCAGCTACAGGGTGTCTGGCACTTGTGGGCCGCGGCACCCCACCGATCGTGGTACCAGCAGAGGCCGGTGGCAGACGGGGGTGCTCGGTCGCGGTGGCTGCGGGACGCCGAACGGCCACGACGGCGGCGAGGCGGCGGCGACTCGTGGTCAGGCAGGCAGGCAGCAGGCGGCGGCGGGCGACGACCACTGACGCCGCCTCGAGGTGGTTATTCGATGCTTCCAACCGGCTGACGATGGCCGTCAGCGCCAGAATTGCCGCTTGCAAATCGGCTGGAGGTGGACCGACAGCGGCGGCGGCGGCAGGCGCAGCGGGGCCGACAAGGGCTACCGCTTCAAGTGCGGCAACTGCTCCGGCTGGACGGGATGCCTGCAAGAACCGGTCGGCTGCTTGCGCGATATCCGCCAGCGGCTGGGACTCCGGGAGCAGCGCGATGGCGGCGCGCACAGACTGCGGCAGCCGCTGTAGAAACAGGGTGCGCAGCAGGCCGTTGTCTGCCGGGGTGTCGCCGGCCGCAGTCAGCTCACTTGACATGTTGCGCAGCAGTTGGGATGGCGTTTGGTCACCGAGTTGTTGATGCCTGAGCAGAGCCTCAAGGCGTGCAGCGCGGGACTGGGCGAGCCGAGCTTTAAGTGCCTCGCAAAGGGCAGTGAAGTCGCCTGGCTGACTGCGGATGATGTCTTTAACTTGTGCGGCCACGGACATCGGAAGGTTGGCCACCAGGAGCTTGAAGCGCGTGACGTCATCGGTGATGCCAGCCACTTCGAAGGCGCAGTCGACCTGCAGCAGCCACAACTCGGCCTCGTCGGCTGAAAATGCAGGCAGACGGAACGAGGCGAGTGGGCGTGCTGCGACACTGGTGACAGGCTCGAAGTCTGGCATGGCGAGACGGCTGCGATGACTTGAACCACGTCGGGACGGCTTGAATCGCGTCGGGACGGCTCGAATCACGTCGGGACGGCTTGTATCACGTCGGGACGGCTTGAATCACGTCGGGACGGCTTGTATCACGTCGGGACGGCTTGTATTACGTCGGGACGGCTTGTATCACGTCGGGGTCACCAATTGTGGAGTCCGTACACTCCACACTGTATGGATGGCAAGTTGCCACAAACTTGTGCTTGTAGAAGATTGCTTGTATTTGCAGACAGATTTAAGGAAAGGCAGTAGACTATATAATGTCACATACAAACGCATTAGTATTGCGGCCGCGTAGACGTCACACTTTCCAACAGCTGTGCCGCCCCGACGGGGCGAATGTGGCGCAGCGTTTGGGCCATGACTGTAAACGTGGCGCACTGCTTTGGCCATCACTCTTAGCCCGACCCGCTACAGACGGCAAATGTGGCGCAGCGTTTGGGCCATGACTGTAAACGTGGCGCACTGCTTTGGCCATCACTCTTAGCTCGCCGGTTGCGGTCCGCTACATCCCCCGGAGAAGACCCATAGGAAGAGCTTGAGAAGACCCTTGCGATCTTGATCAAAAGGTGATCAAGCGCAGAAGTTGCCCGCCGCCCCAGTTTCATTTCCCTTCCCGCCCGCCGCAATTGAATATTGCCACAATATTCAATTGCCGCGTGGCCTTCCCCATCCCAGCTCTCTCGTAGGTGTCCTTATTAGGGCATCTACGGGAAGCTCCGCCCCCGGACCACTAGCTGGTTGTCAGCCGGATTAGCCGGCCGACTCCACTAGTTGGTTGCTCGTCGGATTAGCCGACGAGCTCCCCTTCCACTTCCCTTCGGCCCTGCGGCGCTCTCGAAGTGCCGTCGGGAAACCGACTTGTTTCGGCGTTCAACTTTGACTGTTTTTGCCCATCCCACCCACTAGATTAGAGCCGACAGAGGTACCTTACTGGTTCAAAGGATCGGGCTAGCGGTCACAAGACCGTGACTGCCCCCGCCTCTGCCGGCTACTCCCCTCCCTCCAAACCACTGTGTCTTTCTCCACCTTTTCACGACAGGTCTTTTCACACATTTCCTTGTAGCACCCCTTTAGGGTGCCTTTCTTGACTGCACCCCTTCAGGGTGCCCTTATCCACACGTGCACTTCACCCACCCCCCCTTTAGTGTAAGCCCACCCGCCCTGCCCCGGTATGCCTGGGGATACCCCGTCCCCCTCGGAGGACGGAGGCCGCCGCTCCCGGCCTGGAGCCCGCCTGCCCCCTCCCCGCGACCCTCCGGATGGGGAGTCCTTCGTCCTGGTGACTAGGACGGAGGGCTCGTGGTCCCGCACCTCCCCCTTCGCGATAGCCCGTCACCTGGACCAATGGACAGGCGGAGTGGTGTCCGCCAAGGTCCTGCGCTCCGGGGCCCTCCTTGTCCGTGTCAGGGAGGCCTCCCAGGCCCGCCAGCTCATGAACCTAGAGAGGTTCATGGACTGCCCAGTCCTGATCGAACCGGCGGATCGCCTGAACATGGCTCACATGACTGCGTATGCCCCTGAGCTGACAGGGATGCCCGAAGAGGAGCTCCTAGCTGAGCTGCAGGATCAGGGCGTCTGTGAGGTCACCCGCCTCGGCCGCAGTCCCCGCCTCGGCCCGGTGCTCAAGCTGGGATTCCGGACCCAGACTCCGCCCGCCTACATAATGGCCGGCTACCTGCGCATCGCCCTCCGCCCATGGACACCACCCCCGTCTCGCTGCGGCTACTGCCAAAAGTATGGCCACTTGGGCAAGGCCTGCCGCGCCCGAGAGCCGGTCTGCGGGAGATGTGCCGAGGGGCACCCCACCGACATGTGCACCTCCGAGGTCACTCGGTGTGCGTCCTGCGCGGGCCCCCACCCAGCGTCATCCCCCCGGTGCCCGGCATGGCTCGAAGCCAAGGACCGCCAGCAGCGCCGACTTGCCGCCCGCGTCGCTCCTGTTCCCCCACCGCCGATGGAGTGGGCCCCGGCCCGCTCGCCCCCCTGTGGCCGACCCCGGCTGAGGCGGCTTCTCGCCCCCTCGGGCTGGGCCGCACGAGCCCAGCCTACGCTCTCCTCCCCTGCCGGCCTCTCGCCTGGCCCCCTTAGCGGGCCCCCCTGCCCCTGTCGCCGGTCCCTCTAACACCCGGAACCCTCACCACCAACAGGACGTCCCGCCTCAGGCCACGCGCCCAGCCTCGGGCCCCTTTGTCGCCCGACCCCCCTTCGCCACCGAGCCGCCACGCCTGCGCCGGCAAGGGCTTCGTCCACCCCACCCCTCAGCGCCGTCACCTCCCTCTCAGTCCCCGGAGTCCCGCCCTCGCTCCCGGTCCCCGTGCCCTGAACCACCCGAGGATCCAGAGCAGTCCTCCACCTCACCTGGCTCGTCAGATTCATATGAAACTGACGATCCCACCTTGCCGTCCCCGCCACACACACGCCTGCGAGGGCGTGATCATCATACCACACATCACTAATGCAGACACCCACCACTGAATTCTTGCTCCAATGGAATACGAGGTCACTCATATCCCATTGGGCAGAATTCAAGGAATATATCATCAGAAATAAACCATTGATTGCCGCCGTTCAGGAGACCCGATGGCGCGACAATGACCCATATAATTTTAATATCTTTGGTTATTCCCTCTACACCGACAATAGAAATTCTACATCCCGCGGCGGCGGGGTCGCCTTATTTATATCCGACACCCTCCTTCATCGTCAGATCCCCATTGTAAATAACCTAAATTTTATTGCCGTTTCTGTCAAAATTGCACAACTAGAGCTTACTATACTCTCTCTCTATCTCCCACCTTCTCCTACACTATCCTTATCTTCTGTGACCGACCTATTCGGTCTCCTCCCTCACCCTGTCTGGTGCTGGGAGATTTTAATGCCCACCACCAGGCATGGGGCTGTCACACCACATCACCTCGCGGACTCCACATCGAAACACTCCTCAACACCCACAACATGGTCTTTTTAAATGACCAAACACCCACACACAACACCGACATTGCCCCGTTCCGTCCATCTGCCATCGACCTATCTTTGGCCTCGGCCTCCATCTCACCCCTCTTTTCTTGGCATGTACAACCCGACCCCCTCTTTAGCGATCACTTCCCTATTCATATTATGCTTGAACGCTCAGCCCAGGCTAGAGATTATTCATTTCTCCCCCGCTGGAATGTTCGCAAGGCGAAATGGCCATCATTCTCCCAGGAAATTGACACCGCCTTCCCTCCTCATTCACACCCCCAATATCAGCTTTTCTTGACACCATATTACTCGCGGCTGAAAATCATGTCCCCCACACTCGTCGCTCCCCGGCCGTCATCACGTGCCGTGGTGGAACGACGAGTGTCAACGCGCCGTCGCTCTGCGGCGGCGGGCTGAGCGAAAATTTCGCAAAAATCTCACCACCCAAAACATGTTAGAAGCCCGCGAGGCTAAAAAACGTTGTCAGCAGATTATCCTTAGCTCCAAAAAACGCAGCTGGCAACTCTATTCAAACTCATTCAACCGTTTTACCCCCATCGGCCAGATTTGGACCAAAATTCGCTCTTTCTCAAATGGCAGATCCCCACACCGCGGATTCCCACAACTGACAATTAATCAACGCAGCATCACAGAACCCTCGGACGTCGCGGAACACTTTGCCACGTATTATGCAGACATCTCCTCAAATACGCAATACTCGCAACAAACCACCGACTTCCTACAAACCACTCTCGCCACCTGCAACTTTACCTCGGACAACACGGAACCATATAATGCCCCCTTTACTCTCTATGAACTAAATTTATCCCTCTCCAAAGTAGCAAACACCGCGGCTGGCCCTGACCAATTGGCATACCCCTTCTTCCAAAATTTATCCGACTCCGGAAAAGACAACCTCCTTTCGGCACTAAACCAACTATGGACTGACGGCACCTTCCCCCTCTCCTGGTCCACTAGCACTATCATTCCTATCGCTAAACCCCGCAAACCTCGCGACCTTCCCTCTAGCTATCGACCTATCTCTCTCACTAGTTGTGCCTCTAAACTTTTTGAGCGCATGGTCAATGGACGAATCAGAGTTCACCTTGAAAACAACGAAATTCTCACACCCTTTCAAAGCGGCTTTCGACCCAGACACAGCACCACTGACAACCTTATTCTATTAGTTGACTCGATTCAGCGCGGTTTCATGAAAAAACATGAAACCGTGGCACTCTTTCTCGATTTAAAATCCGCATTCAATAAAGTACACAGCTCGGCACTCCGAATCAAATTACATCGTATTGGCATCCGAGGCAGGATGGCAAAATTTATCACCAACTTTCTCGCTAATAGAACATTCACCGTCCGCTGCGGCAATATCCATTCTCAGTCCAAAAAGTTAGATCAAGGCGTCCCACAAGGCAGCGTGCTATCCCCCACCCTCTTTCTTATCATGATTAACGATGCGCTCGCTGACCTCCATCACATAGCCCCCTGTCTAAAATACTCCATTTACGCCGATGATTTGGCCATATGGTGCACGCACCCATCGGCAGACAATGCAAATCATATAATGCAGCGCGCCATGAATCAAATTGATTCCTGGTGCTCCCTCTGGGGACTGCAAATCTCCCCCACCAAATCCGTCACAATGCTTTTCTCCCGGCTCACCACGTACATTCCACCTCTTACACCACTCCGTTACCGCGACCAAATTATCCCTCACCAAACCACCTTCACCTATCTTGGCATCGTACTAGACAAAAGTCTTTGTTTCGGCCCCCATATTGCTTATCTAAAACAACGTTGCGCAAAACGTCTAAATCTCCTGCGCTGCATCTCCGGTCGCGACTGGGGTGCAGACAGGGCCACACTCAACACGATGTATATTACCCTGATTCGCTCAATCCTGAATACAATGCGTTTATCTTCGATAATATATCCCCTTCACACATCACAACACTTGAACGCATACAGCATAACGCAATTCGCCTCATCACCGGAGCACACCGCACCACGCCCATCACTAGTCTCCGGGCTGAGGCCCACCTCCCCAGCTTACAACACCGCAGAATGCTTCAACTAGTCAGATACCACTTTCGCACCACAACACAACACAACCACCCTGCCACCCTCGCACTCTCTAATCCTCCCGTTCGACGCACATATAATAGGAACAAATACAATATTGCCATACATTTAGACCATGTCCTCACATTCGCACTCAAATTCCCCAACGTAATCCCCGACAAATTGCCTCCTCTAATCCCGTTTTGGCACATGAAACACCCCAAACTTGAGTATCTCTTTCGGGAAAACAAAAACCTGCTCACCCCCATCGAAGTCCAAATTACATTTTTTGAATATCAAGAGGCCCACCCACAACACACCTTCTTCTACACGGACGGCTCACGTACCAGCAATGGTACGGGAGCCGCCTGGTGCGGTGGGCCCGACACTGGTCAAACCAAATTAACACTTCACCATTCGGTTTACACAGCAGAACTAGTCGCCATACTCACTTGCCTACAACACATCATTGCGCAACGCATTACTACCCCTACTACAATATGCACAGACTCACGATCCTCCGTGGACGCCCTCGCCTCAATACACAACACCACACACCCCACGCTCCATGCCATCCGACACCTCTACAATGCCAACCACGCACACCTTCCACTCACACTGCTCTGGATCCCTGGACATAGGGGCATCCCGGGAAATGAGCGGGTTGATGGTCTCGCCCGCGCGGCGATCGACCTCCCCGATAACCACGGAGCCCCAGTACCCCCCGGAGATCTTTTATCCCTCACAAATAATCTGTTCAGAAAGTATATTCAGGCCTGCTGGTCACACAACACCACACACCTACACACCATCAAGCCCACACTCTCCAGCTGGCCCTCCTCCAACCAGCACACCCGTCTGAACGAGGTGGTACTCACCAGACTTCGCCTGGGCCACACCGATTTGACACACAATTTTCTTTTTCATAGACCTCTCCGCCTTCCACTTTGTAACACATGTCACGTTCGCCTTACTGTCACTCATATCTTACTTGACTGTCCAACATATGCTCTTCACCGTCGCTATATCATGCAATATGTCGCCAAGATCCACTCACAACTTTCGCTTCAAGCTCTCCTCGGGAATGACCACCCAGAACTACTTGATTTACTCTTTCGCTTCCTCCAGGACACCAAACTCTCCGAACTGATATAAAGCCTCCGTCGCATTTTCCTTTTCCAAGCTAGCCTGATAAAAGATATACGACACGCGCCACACTCCGTACTGGCTGTATGACTCCGCTCCACATCTCTTCTTCTCCGTCGTCGCAAATCACGTCCATATAGGTTATCTCACACTAGGTAGACAGGATCCGATCCAATTTGGCTACTACGGACGGACTTCCTTTTAAATTGCGCTTGGTTTTTTACCCTCGGGTTTTCCAAGCAGCCTGGTTTTCCCCTTTTAGGGGTTTCCAGGCTTTAACTTAAACCATACACTTACACACACAAGGTCGGGCCCGACGCCCACGACTCGCCCTGGGCGTCGGGCCTCCGCTTCGATTTTCAGGTCGCAGGTGGGCAGTGGAGCCTCTCCGGAGGTTACGATGCTGCCCACCCTCCAAATGTCCTTCCATTGTCATGAGTGTCTGTATGTATGTATATGTACCTGTATGACATGCGTGTTTCGTCTCTACGCCATATTTCTTGTTTCACGGCGTCTCTCCTTTCTTGACTAGTTGGTATAACCGGATGTCACATAAGCCGGATTAACGTAACTCTTTCTTTAACGTAGCAATCTCTAGCAGATGGCACTTTGCCTCAGCTAAAGATTTAGTGGGAAAAAAAAAAAAAAAAAAAAAAAAGAAAAGGAGGAGCTTGAGAAGACCCTTGCGATCTTGATCAAAAGGTGATCAAGCGCAGAAGTTGCCCGCCGCCCCAGTTTCATTTCCCTTCCGCCCGCCGCAATTGAATATTGCCACAATATTCAATTGCCGCGTGGCCTTCCCCATCCCAGCTCTCTCGTAGGTGTCCTTATTAGGGCATCTACGGGAAGCTCCGCCCCCGGACCACTAGCTGGTTGTCAGCCGGATTAGCCGGCCGACTCCACTAGTTGGTTGCTCGTCGGATTAGCCGACGAGCTCCCCTTCCACTTCCCTTCGGCCCTGCGGCGCTCTCGAAGTGCCGTCGGGAAACCGACTTGTTTCGGCGTTCAACTTTGACTGTTTTTGCCCATCCCACCCACTAGATTAGAGCCGACAGAGGTACCTTACTGGTTCAAAGGATCGGGCTAGCGGTCACAAGACCGTGACTGCCCCCGCCTCTGCCGGCTACTCCCCTCCCTCCAAACCACTGTGTCTTTCTCCACCTTTTCACTACAGGTCTTTTCACACATTTCCTTGTAGCACCCCTTTAGGGTGCCTTTCTTGCCTGCACCCCTTCAGGGTGCCCTTATCCACACGTGCACTTCACCCACTCCCCTTTAGTGTAAGCCCACCCGCCCTGCCCCGGTATGCCTGGGGATACCCCGCCCCCCTCGGAGGACGGAGGCCGCCGCTCCCGGCCTGGAGCCCGCCTGCCCCCTCCCCGCGACCCTCCGGAAGGGGAGTCCTTCGTCCTGGTGACTAGGACGGAGGGCTCGTGGTCCCGCACCTCCCCCTTCGCGATAGCCCGTCACCTGGACCAATGGACAGGCGGAGTGGTGTCCGCCAAGGTCCTGCGCTCCGGGGCCCTCCTTGTCCGTGTCAGGGAGGCCTCCCAGGCCCGCCAGCTCATGAACCTCGAGAGGTTCATGGACTGCCCAGTCCTGATCGAACCGGCGGATCGCCTGAACATGGCTCACATGACTGCGTATGCCCCTGAGCTGACAGGGATGCCCGAAGAGGAGCTCCTAGCTGAGCTGCAGGATCAGGGCGTCTGTGAGGTCACCCGCCTCGGCCGCAGTCCCCGCCTCGGCCCGGTGCTCAAGCTGGGATTCCGGACCCAGACTCCGCCCGCCTACATAATGGCCGGCTACCTGCGCATCGCCCTCCGCCCATGGACACCACCCCCGTCTCGCTGCGGCTACTGCCAAAAGTATGGCCACTTGGGCAAGGCCTGCCGCGCCCGAGAGCCGGTCTGCGGGAGATGTGCCGAGGGGCACCCCACCGACATGTGCACCTCCGAGGTCACTCGGTGTGCGTCCTGCGCGGGCCCCCACCCAGCGTCATCCCCCCGGTGCCCGGCATGGCTCGAAGCCAAGGACCGCCAGCAGCGCCGACTTGCCGCCCGCGTCGCTCCTGTTCCCCCACCGCCGATGGAGTGGGCCCCGGCCCGCTCGCCCCCCTGTGGCCGACCCCGGCTGAGGCGGCTTCTCGCCCCCTCGGGCTGGGCCGCACGAGCCCAGCCTACGCTCTCCTCCCCTGGCCTCTCGCCTGGCCCCCTTAGCGGGCCCCCCTGCCCCTGTCGCCGGTCCCTCTAACACCCGGAACCCTCACCACCAACAGGACGTCCCGCCTCAGGCCACGCGCCCAGCCTCGGGCCCCTTTGTCGCCCGACCCCCCTTCGCCACCGAGCCGCCACGCCTGCGCCGGCAAGGGCTTCGTCCACCCCACCCCCTCAGCGCCGTCACCTCCCCTCTCAGTCCCCGGAGTCCCGCCCTCGCTCCCGGTCCCCGTGCCCTGAACCACCCGAGGATCCAGAGCAGTCCTCCACCTCACCTGGCTCGTCAGATTCATATGAAACTGACGATCCCACCTTGCCGTCCCCGCCACACACACGCCTGCGAGGGCGTGATCATCATACCACACATCACTAATGCAGACACCCACCACTGAATTCTTGCTCCAATGGAATACGAGGTCACTCATATCCCATTGGGCAGAATTCAAGGAATATATCATCAGAAATAAACCATTGATTGCCGCCGTTCAGGAGACCCGATGGCGCGACAATGACCCATATAATTTTAATATCTTTGGTTATTCCTCTACACCGACAATAGAAATTCTACATCCCGCGGCGGCGGGGTCGCCTTATTTATATCCGACACCCTCCTTCATCGTCAGATCCCCATTGTAAATAACCTAAATTTTATTGCCGTTTCTGTCAAAATTGCACAACTAGAGCTTACTATACTCTCTCTCTATCTCCCACCTTCTCCTACACTATCCTTATCTTCTGTGACCGACCTATTCGGTCTCCTCCCTCACCCCTGTCTGGTGCTGGGAGATTTTAATGCCCACCACCAGGCATGGGGCTGTCACACCACATCACCTCGCGGACTCCACATCGAAACACTCCTCAACACCCACAACATGGTCTTTTTAAATGACCAAACACCCACACACAACACCGACATTGCCCCGTTCCGTCCATCTGCCATCGACCTATCTTTGGCCTCGGCCTCCATCTCACCCCTCTTTTCTTGGCATGTACAACCCGACCCCCTCTTTAGCGATCACTTCCCTATTCATATTATGCTTGAACGCTCAGCCCAGGCTAGAGATTATTCATTTCTCCCCCGCTGGAATGTTCGCAAGGCGAAATGGCCATCATTCTCCCAGGAAATTGACACCGCCTTCCCTCCTCATTCACACCCCCAATATCAGCTTTTCTTGACACCATATTACTCGCGGCTGAAAATCATGTCCCCACACTCGTCGCTCCCCGGCCGTCATCACGTGCCGTGGTGGAACGACGAGTGTCAACGCGCCGTCGCTCTGCGGCGGCGGGCTGAGCGAAAATTTCGCAAAAATCTCACCACCCAAAACATGTTAGAAGCCCGCGAGGCTAAAAAACGTTGTCAGCAGATTATCCTTAGCTCCAAAAAACGCAGCTGGCAACTCTATTCAAACTCATTCAACCGTTTTACCCCATCGGCCAGATTTGGACCAAAATTCGCTCTTTCTCAAATGGCAGATCCCCACACCGCGGATTCCCACAACTGACAATTAATCAACGCAGCATCACAGAACCCTCGGACGTCGCGGAACACTTTGCCACGTATTATGCAGACATCTCCTCAAATACGCAATACTCGCAACAAACCACCGACTTCCTACAAACCACTCTCGCCACCTGCAACTTTACCTCGGACAACACGGAACCATATAATGCCCCCTTTACTCTCTATGAACTAAATTTATCCCTCTCCAAAGTAGCAAACACCGCGGCTGGCCCTGACCAATTGGCATACCCCTTCTTCCAAAATTTATCCGACTCCGGAAAAGACAACCTCCTTTCGGCACTAAACCAACTATGGACTGACGGCACCTTCCCCTCTCCTGGTCCACTAGCACTATCATTCCTATCGCTAAACCCCGCAAACCTCGCGACCTTCCCTCTAGCTATCGACCTATCTCTCTCACTAGTTGTGCCTCTAAACTTTTTGAGCGCATGGTCAATGGACGAATCAGAGTTCACCTTGAAAACAACGAAATTCTCACACCCTTTCAAAGCGGCTTTCGACCCAGACACAGCACCACTGACAACCTTATTCTATTAGTTGACTCGATTCAGCGCGGTTTCATGAAAAAACATGAAACCGTGGCACTCTTTCTCGATTTAAAATCCGCATTCAATAAAGTACACAGCTCGGCACTCCGAATCAAATTACATCGTATTGGCATCCGAGGCAGGATGGCAAAATTTATCACCAACTTTCTCGCTAATAGAACATTCACCGTCCGCTGCGGCAATATCCATTCTCAGTCCAAAAAGTTAGATCAAGGCGTCCCACAAGGCAGCGTGCTATCCCCCACCCTCTTTCTTATCATGATTAACGATGCGCTCGCTGACCTCCATCACATAGCCCCCTGTCTAAAATACTCCATTTACGCCGATGATTTGGCCATATGGTGCACGCACCCATCGGCAGACAATGCAAATCATATAATGCAGCGCGCCATGAATCAAATTGATTCCTGGTGCTCCCTCTGGGGACTGCAAATCTCCCCCACCAAATCCGTCACAATGCTTTTCTCCCGGCTCACCACGTACATTCCACCTCTTACACCACTCCGTTACCGCGACCAAATTATCCCTCACCAAACCACCTTCACCTATCTTGGCATCGTACTAGACAAAAGTCTTTGTTTCGGCCCCCATATTGCTTATCTAAAACAACGTTGCGCAAAACGTCTAAATCTCCTGCGCTGCATCTCCGGTCGCGACTGGGGTGCAGACAGGGCCACACTCAACACGATGTATATTACCCTGATTCGCTCAATCCTGAATACAATGCGTTTATCTTCGATAATATATCCCCTTCACACATCACAACACTTGAACGCATACAGCATAACGCAATTCGCCTCATCACCGGAGCACACCGCACCACGCCCATCACTAGTCTCCGGGCTGAGGCCCACCTCCCCAGCTTACAACACCGCAGAATGCTTCAACTAGTCAGATACCACTTTCGCACCACAACACAACACAACCACCCTGCCACCCTCGCACTCTCTAATCCTCCCGTTCGACGCACATATAATAGGAACAAATACAATATTGCCATACATTTAGACCATGTCCTCACATTCGCACTCAAATTCCCCAACGTAATCCCCGACAAATTGCCTCCTCTAATCCCGTTTTGGCACATGAAACACCCCAAACTTGAGTATCTCTTTCGGGAAAACAAAAACCTGCTCACCCCCATCGAAGTCCAAATTACATTTTTTGAATATCAAGAGGCCCACCCACAACACACCTTCTTCTACACGGACGGCTCACGTACCAGCAATGGTACGGGAGCCGCCTGGTGCGGTGGGCCCGACACTGGTCAAACCAAATTAACACTTCACCATTCGGTTTACACAGCAGAACTAGTCGCCATACTCACTTGCCTACAACACATCATTGCGCAACGCATTACTACCCCTACTACAATATGCACAGACTCACGATCCTCCGTGGACGCCCTCGCCTCAATACACAACACCACACACCCCACGCTCCATGCCATCCGACACCTCTACAATGCCAACCACGCACACCTTCCACTCACACTGCTCTGGATCCCTGGACATAGGGGCATCCCGGGAAATGAGCGGGTTGATGGTCTCGCCCGCGCGGCGATCGACCTCCCCGATAACCACGGAGCCCCAGTACCCCCCGGAGATCTTTTATCCCTCACAAATAATCTGTTCAGAAAGTATATTCAGGCCTGCTGGTCACACAACACCACACACCTACACACCATCAAGCCCACACTCTCCAGCTGGCCCTCCTCCAACCAGCACACCCGTCTGAACGAGGTGGTACTCACCAGACTTCGCCTGGGCCACACCGATTTGACACACAATTTTCTTTTTCATAGACCTCTCCGCCTTCCACTTTGTAACACATGTCACGTTCGCCTTACTGTCACTCATATCTTACTTGACTGTCCAACATATGCTCTTCACCGTCGCTATATCATGCAATATGTCGCCAAGATCCACTCACAACTTTCGCTTCAAGCTCTCCTCGGGAATGACCACCCAGAACTACTTGATTTACTCTTTCGCTTCCTCCAGGACACCAAACTCTCCGAACTGATATAAAGCCTCCGTCGCATTTTCCTTTTCCAAGCTAGCCTGATAAAAGATATACGACACGCGCCACACTCCGTACTGGCTGTATGACTCCGCTCCACATCTCTTCTTCTCCGTCGTCGCAAATCACGTCCATATAGGTTATCTCACACTAGGTAGACAGGATCCGATCCAATTTGGCTACTACGGACGGACTTCCTTTTAAATTGCGCTTGGTTTTTTACCCTCGGGTTTTCCAAGCAGCCTGGTTTTCCCCTTTTAGGGGTTTCCAGGCTTTAACTTAAACCATACACTTACACACACAAGGTCGGGCCCGACGCCCACGACTCGCCCTGGGCGTCGGGCCTCCGCTTCGATTTTCAGGTCGCAGGTGGGCAGTGGAGCCTCTCCGGAGGTTACGATGCTGCCCACCCTCCAAATGTCCTTCCATTGTCATGAGTGTCTGTATGTATGTATATGTACCTGTATGACATGCGTGTTTCGTCTCTACGCCATATTTCTTGTTTCACGGCGTCTCTCCTTTCTTGACTAGTTGGTATAACCGGATGTCACATAAGCCGGATTAACGTAACTACTTCTTTAACGTAGCAATCTCTAGCAGATGGCACTTTGCCTCAGCTAAAGATTTAGGGAAAAAAAAAAAAAAAAAAAAAAATTTGGTCGCGGTAACGGAGTGGTGTAAGAGGTGGAATGTACGTGGTGAGCCGGGAGAAAAGCATTGTGACGGATTTGGTGGGGAGATTTGCAGTCCCCAGAGGGAGCACCAGGAATCAATTTGATTCATGGCGCGCTGCATTATATGATTTGCATTGTCTGCCGATGGGTGCGTGCACCATATGGCCAAATCATCGGCGTAAATGGAGTATTTTAGACAGGGGGCTATGTGATGGAGGTCAGCGAGCGCATCGTTAATCATGATAAGAAAGAGGGTGGGGGATAGCACGCTGCCTTGTGGGACGCCTTGATCTAACTTTTTGGACTGAGAATGGATATTGCCGCAGCGGACGGTGAATGTTCTATTAGCGAGAAAGTTGGTGATAAATTTTGCCATCCTGCCTCGGATGCCAATACGATGTAATTTGATTCGGAGTGCCGAGCTGTGTACTTTATTGAATGCGGCTTTTAAATCGAGAAAGAGTGCCACGGTTTCATGTTTTTTCATGAAACCGCGCTGAATCGAGTCAACTAATAGAATAAGGTTGTCAGTGGTGCTGTGTCTGGGTCGAAAGCCGCTTTGAAAGGGTGTGAGAATTTCGTTGTTTTCAAGGTGAACTCTGATTCGTCCATTGACCATGCGCTCAAAAAGTTTAGAGGCACAACTAGTGAGAGAGATAGGTCGATAGCTAGAGGGAAGGTCGCGACGTTTGCGGGGTTTAGCGATAGGAATGATAGTGCTAGTGGACCAGGAGAGGGGGAAGGTGCCGTCAGTCCATAGTTGGTTTAGTGCCGAAAGGAGGTTGTCTTTTCCGGAGTCGGATAAATTTTGGAAGAAGGGGTATGCCAATTGGTCAGGGCCAGCCGCGGTGTTTGTTACTTTGGAGAGGGATAAATTTAGTTCATAGAGAGTAAAGGGGGCATTATATGGTTCCGTGTTGTCCGAGGTAAAGTTGCAGGTGGCGAGAGTGGTTTGTAGGAAGTCGGTGGTTTGTTGCGAGTACTGCGTATTTGAGGAGATGTCTGCATAATACGTGGCAAAGTGTTCCGCGACGTCCGAGGGATCTGTGATGCTGCGTTGATTAATTGTCAGTTGTGGGAATCCGCGGTGTGGGGATCTGCCATTTGAGAAAGAGCGAATTTTGGTCCAAATCTGGCCGATGGGGGTAAAACGGTTGAATGAGTTTGAATAGAGTTGCCAGCTGCGTTTTTTGGAGCTAAGGATAATCTGCTGACAACGTTTTTTAGCCTCGCGGGCTTCTAACATGTTTTGGGTGGTGAGATTTTTGCGAAATTTTCGCTCAGCCCGCCGCCGCAGAGCGACGGCGCGTTGACACTCGTCGTTCCACCACGGCACGTGATGACGGCCGGGGAGCGACGAGTGTGGGGGACATGATTTTCAGCCGCGAGTAATATGGTGTCAAGAAAAGCTGATATTGGGGGGTGTGAATGAGGAGGGAAGGCGGTGTCAATTTCCTGGGAGAATGATGGCCATTTCGCCTTGCGAACATTCCAGCGGGGAGAAATGAATAATCTCTAGCCTGGGCTGAGCGTTCAAGCAGGTGGGCAGTGGAGCCTCTCCGGAGGTTACGATGCTGCCCACCCTCCAAATGTCCTTCCATTGTCATGAGTGTCTGTATGTATGTATATGTACCTGTATGACATGCGTGTTTCGTCTCTACGCCATATTTCTTGTTTCACGGCGTCTCTCCTTTCTTGACTAGTTGGTATAACCGGATGTCACATAAGCCGGATTAACGTAACTCCTTCTTTAACGTAGCAATCTCTAGCAGATGGCACTTTGCCTCAGCTAAAGATTTAGGAAAAAAAAAAAAAAAAAAAAAAAAAAAAAAAAAGGAAGAACATCCGCAAGTTCATTATTGCCTCCAGCAAGTCAACGATAGAAGAGCCTGGCACAACCAATCAACCGCCTGATTGGCATGAACGGCTCAACCGGCATTTTACCGGCGTCGGTGCCGCGGTAACTGCTGATTTAGCGATGGCGCCGCCCGGAGAGCCCCTCTGGCCAAGACCCCCACGTGTCTGTAGCGGCGCATTCACACCGTATCCTGTGACGATGCCAGAGCTGTCAAAAGCGTTGCAGCGCATGGGTGGCTCACGAGCGTCCGGAGCTGATGGCATCACCATCCAGATGCTCAGGATGACGTTTAGTGTGATCGGTCCGCACTTGTTAAACATTATCAACTCATGCATCACAAGCTGTGAACTGCCACCGTCATGGAAAACGGCGATGGTAACACCCCTGCACAAAAGTGGTAATGCAAACGACCCACACAACTACAGGCCAATATCGATATTGCCAGTGGTCGAAAAACTCTGCGAGCGTGTCGTGTGCACACAACTGATAGACTATCTGACTAGTCATCATCTACTGTGCCCAGAACAGTACGGTTTCCGGCCCGGCCTGTCTACCGAGATGGCTCTGCTAGACACGGTCATCCACGCTACCCTCAAAATCGACCAAGGCGAGATCACTCCACTGGTTACAGCTGACACCTCAAAGGCGTTCGACAGCGTGGAGCATAGTCGCCTCATGGACAAGCTCGGATGGTACGGCGTCAACTCCGAATGGTTCCGAGCGTGGCTTGTGGGCCGTTCGCAAACAGTGAAGGGTTCTAGCCCTCTGTCGGTAACACATGGTGTGGTGCAGGGCTCGATCTTGGGCCCGGTTATGTTCCTAATATTCTCCAATGACCTCCCACAACATATCCCACACGGCAAGATTGTTATGTATGCCGATGATGTCCAGTTCCTCGACTCCGGGAAGCGAAACGAAATCACAGCCATTAGCCAACGATTGAATGAATCACTGTCAGTTGCCTTTAACTGGTTCATCCAGAATCGACTAAAAGTAAATCCCTCCAAAACTGGGATGGTTGTTCTCCAATCTTCTAGACATACACCTGTGAAATTATCTGTTCGTCTGGGCCAGTTAGAAATAGTACCCAAGAAGTCTGTGAAATTACTTGGCGTGAAAATTGACTCACACCTGTCCTGGGATGTACATGTATCTACTGTTGTGCGTCTGTGTAACTGCATACTCATTGGACTCGCTAGACTGCGTCATAAGTTTTCTCACATTACGAGACGGGTGCTAATTGAGGCACTCGTATTCCCCACATAAGATACTGTGTGTCTGTCTGGGGAAGCTGTAGCAGAGCCCAGAAACGACGCATTCAAAAATGCATCAACTTTGGTGCAAGGATTGTCGCCGGCTTGCACTACCGGGATCATGTGTCGCCCACGTTGAAAGAACTAGGATGGCTCAAATTCGAGGATTTCATATCCGAGGCAGATGCTCACTCAGTTTTCAAAATTATGAACGAGTTCACTGGCCCAGAACTCATTCGCGGTCAACTGAACTGTCGCTCAACTGTGTCGCAACGGAGCACCAGGGCCACGGCTAACGGTGAACTCCAGGTACCACGATGCCGCACAGAATTCGCTCGCCGCTCCTTCATACCGAGAGCTTGCCGGACGTGGAACAATCTGCCTCCAGATGTGAGGAACTCAGGTGGCTACAATGTTTTCAAACGGAGACTTTCGGCCATGCTGCGCATGTCCGGGCTCTAACCTCCGGCCTCCGGAACATCGCTTACATCAGCACTGTGATGCCACTCGTTGTTATCGTGTATGCTCGTGATGATGGTTTGTGCTGCACATTAGTGCACTTCTGTGACGGAAACTGAAAAACCCTACTCGGGAGGTTCCGAAATACATTACATTACATTACATTACATCACACTGATGAAACCGTCGTCACCGACGATGGCGGCTGGCCTGGTGTCTTTAACACACCACTTGGCTATCGCTGAGGTCATGGACTTCCACTTATCGGAATTTGTATTCCATTTGACCACCTTTTTTTCTTTGGGGAAGAAGAAGCTCTTTATTGAGTTCTTGTCGCCTGCCGGATTCTTCTTCGATTCGTAATCCTGTTTATGGTGATTAGTCATGTGACTTGTCAGACTCGTTGTGCTATGATGATATGCCATGCCTGCCTTTTGGGCCGGACAAAGCTTACAGAACACACGTGTCGGGTCTGGCATTTTAGAGTCTTTATGTCCCTTGAAATAAAAAAAAGTCCCAACCAACGCTTGTTGGCGCTTTCTTAAGCACTTTCTCAGCAGAGTACGTCATCTCCTCTTCCTTTACTGATTCATCCTCACTGCTTCCTTCAGACATGCTTCCGGCTGGACTAGGATCAGAATCACCAGCTCACCTATGTATGCATCTTAAAGTTTGGATTTTGAGGCCAATTGTGAGTGTTTTTTTTATACAACTTACATAGGATCGATGGATTTATGTGATCATAGGGATGTATAATATTTTTCACCTAAATCGGCTGTTTTGGTAAAAATTACGTGGGTAGATTACTCTTTTACAAAAGAAATATGAAACGTATTTTCGGAAAAAAATCTAGCATGTGTAGAACGGCTTTTCAGATGTCTTTTTTTATCAATTGTCTCTTACATTAGTTAATTCATTGTTTGCGATCCCCGTGTTAAATCCTTAAGTATGGTCGAGTTTGACTAATTGGTGGAAATTGGTATCTGGGTGGAAACTGGAAAACTGCTAGAAGATTGCTAACAAGGAATGTCATCCACGTATGAAGCCAAAACCGAATCTTTTAACATGTAAACATAGGTACATCATATTTTGTCAAAGTAAAGCCCCTCAAAATATTTTTTTCGGCGTTTTTCATCACAAATATTGGCGGTTTTGATGCCATAAATCATACCATATTTTTTAAAAAATGATATAAATCCCTCGACCCTAAACTTATTAGTTGTCACCAGGGGAGGATCCAGGATTTCATCCACGGGGGGGGGGCTACTCCTCAGGGGGCAAGGTAAAATTGGTCAGGGGAAAGGTAAAATTGGTCAGGGGAAAGGTAAAATTCGTCAGATGCAAGGGCAAAATGCGGCTGACTAGCGGGAGGGAATGGGACATGAATTTTCCGGGGGGGGGACCTCGGCTTACGAGAGGGCAAGCCCTGGCTTCAGGGGGGGGGGCTATAGCCCCGTATCCCCTTCTGGATCCGCCCGTGAACCCTCACAATATGCCAAAAATCCGCTGCAAGATTATAACGGCCTCACAGAGCACGAAGCACAAAACACACACCGCTCGATACGCTGAAATTTGACAACTGAACAGACCGGCAGTTCACAACAGACGGGTTTGGTTTGATTTTCGACCGGCAGGCACGTGCGCTGCAATGCGGCTGGTACCATCAGGCCGGGGGATAAAAAATGCGTTTATCTTTGTATTGAGTTCGTTGAGCCCAAAACACAGAAATTCTAGTTCTACATCAAGAATTCACTGACCGTGACCTTGACACACGGGAAGAAGCAAACGCTGGCGAATATTCGGAATAATCGTATTTATCGATTAAAAGATTTTTCTGCCGACGAATTCGAATATTCCTATTCGTCGAATTCATCGATTATCCGACTATTCGATGGACTCTTTAATGTCCACGCCCCCCCCTCCCAGTTCATATTCATCCCCGCTGTTAATCAATGTAAAGACATCGGTCACAAGAGAGGAGACAAACAGTTCCAAATGTCCCATGTGAAGCACGCTACATTCCAAGTATGCATGATCGAGTCCATGCAAGCAAAGTAAACATTTACCCGCTTGCCAGATGTTTTCATTTCATTGTATATATGTGTAGGCGCTGGGTCCGAACTTTGCAGTCGCCGGGTCCGAACCGCAAACACGCATGACAGCTTTCAGTCCAACCCGCACGGGCGGACCGCACGTCCGCCCGCGGCCAGCTTTATTCTCACACTTCCGCGGCCGGGGATCTTTTGGCGCGAAAGCAACAAGCCAATCGGAAGGCACGCGTCGCCTTGGCGACGCGCGGGACCATGACGTCACCCGTCTACACTCTATAAACCTTGAAAAAAGGAGTGCACACGCACTCAACGCACATGACCTAGACATGACACCGGAGCGAAATGGCACACGATGTATCGCCACGCTATTCGAACTATCGTCATAAGTGGTCGTCAGCAGTATGGCAACGGGTTTATCGGCAACACAAAGACTGATGTCACGACTGTGCAAGACCGTCGCAAGTCTTAATAGGGTACGCACTAGATTTCAGCACAAGGCATCTAGCACTCGCCATAGGCGCCCCAACAAGCGTTCCACAATCCGCACAGACATTACACAGTTTCACAATGTGGCGTAGACCCGAAACAAACCGCCCATCCACTAACGCATCCCCGGCGGGATCCTCATTTCCGCCCAACGCTAGTTATAACAATTGGTACACTAGCATCTTATTCTAACATCGCGCAACCAGGTGCTCACATCACACACGTTTTACACTGTAACCAGCGACTGTTCTAACAACAATTCGTACACTAGCATCTTAATCTAACATCGCGCAACCTCACATAATACACGCGTTTACACTGTAACTAACGACTATTCTAACAACACCCAACCAGCAGCTCGCTTAACCCGACTCGATCGTCGCAACACAGTTGGCGGTACACTCGGGGGAAGTCCAGGCCCGGGGTCACCTGTCTCTGACCCCACTCCCTCCACGGATGGGACAACATCAGGGCTTTCTATTCCTAAGCTAACCGTAGTGCCCGTCAACGCCGATTCTCTCCTGACAGCGGGGCACCCATCCCCTTCTTCCCTCTGAACGGAAGTTGCTTGGGTGGGACCCAGATCGCCGCTGTTACTGTCGTCACCACCAGCCGCTAACGCATCCGCGCCGAGATGCCCACTTTCCCCAACGACGCGAGTTCCGAGGGCGGTGCTTCCGGAGGAAGGATGTGAATCCCCCTTCGCCTCCAGTTCCAGCACGCCAGGTCGGAATATGCCACATCGAACGGGTGGTGCGGGTGACCCAACCCCGGATGCTGGGGCGAGCGGCTCACCGACGCCCTGCCTCTCATCATCCACACTCAAGCCACGTCCTGCTGGTGTGTCTGTTACACCAGCTGCACATCCAGGCACTGCATCCCTAGTCACCTGAGTCCAGTCCGGACTCGGAGCTCTAGTTCGGCTATCCTCTTCTCTAACCGAGCAACAGCTGACGCTTCAGGCTGCCCCCCCCCCCTGCAGCCATCTGGCGCACCGGCTGCATCACGTGCCGAGCGGCACTGCACACGTGACGTACTTTTGCCACTGCATCCTCAAAAGTACTCGTAAACCGACATATATGCCTCGCCTTGACAAGGCACTCACGGTTCCGACGAATCGCACGCAGGAGTTGCGAGTCAGTCCTTCTGCGTAGGTCCTTAGCCGTGTCCTCGAGATGCCACGGTGCTACGCGGAGTCGTTACGTCATCTCAATCAGCTGGCGCGTAGACGAGTACTGGAGGCGCCTGCTAGTCTGCCGTTGCTAGGCGACAACAGCACTCTCACCAGAACCTGTATCTGGCAGGGCCGCCATCTTGCAATCGCCGTACATCTTGCTCGCGACCCCCAAACTCATCACTTGTACGCGATCCTTCTGTGTAAGTGGCTGCACTCACGCGCCACACCGAGCCCAGTCATAAGTCACTACACACCGTTACGACAGGATTCCGACGACGCGAACCCTCCGCTCCTCAGTTCTCAGTCCGCCACAACACTCAATCGAGTCATCTGGCTTCCGTCGTGCGAGTCAGACGATCCGAAAGCTGTCAATCCCACCGCTGCCACCAATGTAGGCGCTGGGTCCGAACAATGCAGTCACCGGGTCCGAACCGCAAACACGCATGACAGCTTTCAGTCCAACCCGCACAGACGGACCGCACGTCCGCCCGCGGCCAGCTTTATTCTCACACTCCCGCGGCCGGGGGTCTTTTGGCGCGAAAGCAACAAGCCAATCGGAAGGCACGCGTCGCCTTGGCGACGCGCGGGACCATGACGTCACCCGTCTACATATGTGCAGTCAAGCAAAACAAATAATGTCGCGCAGTAGTCGGCAGAAGCGCAAGCAGCCGGGAAGGGTGAGGGAGGTGAACTCATTGTACAATACAGCGCCGAGAAGCGGGGAATGGAAGAAGGGACGGAACGAAAATGAAGCACAGAGGCGAATCCACGGGGAGAGGGCCAGGGGGATTTTCGGGACCATCGGATTTTTCTTTGCCGGGGGAGGGACACGGCCAGGCATGCCACATGGGCGAAATGCTAAAGGTTTGGGAAAGCTTTTCCATTGGTGGGGGACGGAAATTACCATAGGGTTCCAGGGGACCGGGTCCTTGGGATCCCTAGTAGTGACGCTTCTGCAATCGGGGACATTCCCCCTCCCAATGTCACCACATTCTTAGCTAAACCGACCTTCATTCACGATTTGCGGCAAAGCTAGGGAAATTGTATGATGACAATATTGTACAAGTTAATTCAGGCCACAAGCTGCCCAACGTTGATGAGCTTTTCAAACTTGGTGAACATGAATATGTGTAAAGCCCAAACCAAATCATCAGCATCATCTCTCACACATTTTGGACAAATAAATTCAGTCACGACACTGCAGCACCCAAAACACTTCACTATGATGATTCTTCCACAAAATAGTTCAATAATTGTATGAGATGCTGGGGAGCAACTAGAACACAGCACACATTTTGGCTCACAAATCATCCGACAAAGTGGCATTGCGTACCATTCTGCCTCCCATAAAAGGAAGAACTTGATATAGTAACTACTACAGAAAAAAAATTGATGCGTACCCATGATACAGAATTAAAGACACAGCATACTCAAACAATATTATAACTATATAGTGTAATGAAACCAAAAACATACAAACATATATGCCACCATATAAATCCCACATTAATTCACACTCTATGCACTCCACTAACATCAGGCAGCAACCAATCTCAACAGCAGACTGATACACTTGATCATCCGGAACAAATTTGACTGGGGTGCCATGTTACAGCAGTTGGAATGAGCACTGTCTTCCAGCCCTTGTGCTATTGTTTTGTATATGCTATTTGGTTTGTAATTATTGTTAATGTATGTTAGGTTCTTTCCCATTTCTTGTATCTCAATTTGTATATTTCTTCTGAAATTCTTCAGACCATTTAGATGAAGATGAAACCTTTGAGACAAATAATTGTGCTGCAGGTGGAAATGTCTTCCCTGTGTCACAGCTATGACCTATTACCTCACTGAAATATAATTGTTCTTTTTGGAAGAATGCCCAAAATGTGGGGGTTTTATATAAAACCCCCACATTGCATATTGCATTTTATATAAAACCCCTGCATTGCACAGTGTTGCATATGCAACACTGTGCAATTCCCACTGAGGTAATTTGTTTTGAGTGTAGCATTCCTGTGGTTACCAATCAACACAGCCATGTAACACAGTCAGGGCCATGCAAACCATAAGACATAAAGACATATAAAGACATAAAAGATCAGTGCAACTATGAGCCACAAGGTCCCTTCTTGGTTGCACTCTGTTCACTGAACCAGTTGTCCACCAAATGTGTTGATCAACTCTCCCTGGAATACAAAAAAAACAAGCCCCCTATTCTTATAATGATTGTCTATGCTATTCTTAAAGATGTTCAGTGTGTTGCTACTGACAATGGTTCCTGGCAGCTGGTTCCAGTGTTCTACTACCCTGTTGGTGAAGAAGGACTGTCTTAACCTTGTCCTGCTGTGATTAACTTTAATTTTGAATTGATGACCTCTAATTGCATCATTTCTGTTAAATTCAAACAGTTCCCTGAGATAACCCTGTTCCTGACCATGAACAAATTTAAAGACCTCGATGAGATCTCCTCTCAGCCTTCTATATCTAAGTGAAAACATATTCAATTTCTTCAATCTTTCCTCATATGCCAGGTTGCCCATACCATTCACCATTTTTGTTGCCCTCTTTTATACTCTCTCTAAAAGCCAACAATCTTTTTCATAACTAGGGGACCAAGCTTGGACACAATATTCCAGATGTGGCCTGACATATGCACAATAAAGCTTCCTGATGACTTCCTCACTTTTGTATGATACGTTCCTATTTATTGCCCCAAGCATTCTTAGTGCCTTCTTCCTGGCTTCTTTGGTCTGTTCTGATGCCCACAATTTTGTGTTAAAAATAACACCAAGTCCTTCTCCTGCTGAGTCACAGATAGTACTTGGCCACCCATCAAATATGGAGCCTTGATATGCTGCCTACCTACATGCATGATTTTGCACTTATCAAAATTAAATTTCATTTGCCATTTTTCGGACCACTTCACAAGCTCGTCTAAGTCTTTCTGCAGCAAGACCTGCTCATTGTGCCCTGTTATTGCCCTAAAGACCTTCAAATCATCTGCAAATTTCAAAACCTTACTGCTTAGGCCACTTTCAATGTTATTTGCAAACATAATGAACAATAGTGGTCCCAGTACTGACCCCTGGGGGACTCCACTAAGAACATTTTGCCATGATGATTTTGTACCATTTAGCATCACTCTCTGCTGTCTATCTGAAAGCCACAACCATATCCACTTTAGGATGTTACCCACAATACCATGGGCCTGAGCATGCTTAAGCATAACGGGCTATGCTTGCCCATTGTCTGGTTTGCTGTTCCAATTGAGGATTCCAGTGATGATGATACAATGGCTCACAACCAGGAACATCTCATTGAGGTATGTGAAATTTGGCCAGCTCAAACTATGCAAAACCCCTCAATAACAGCTTCTCTGGCTTTGACAGGCAATGAGATGATAGACTGTTGCCAACTGCAGAAATTACCATTTGTAATGGGGTTGGGGTAAATTTGCAGTTTGAGGTAACTTCTGATTTCTTGGAATTTCTTTTTCTAATGCAATGTTTATGAATGTGGTGAACATGATATAATGACTTACTTCCTCTGGAAATGTGTACTTTTCAGTTTTAAAGCAAAATAACACCCAAAATGGGCTTCAGGTTGAGTAACATAGCATAGAATGTAAAGTTCAAACCAAGAAAATATTATGTAACACCTTAATGTAACCTAGCCTAACCTTCCAGGCAAGAAACCAACTTATTTTGTTAAAAATTGAAAAGGTACAATTTTCTTTTCTCAAAGAAATAAAATAGAGAACTTGACCTAACCTAACCTAACCTAAGCTAGCATGAAATGTTTTTGAAGAAAAAACCGAACAAAACACTGAATTCTTGAAGAAGAAAAAAATATTTTTGCAAAATTTAAACTTTTTCTTATAACTTACAACAAAGCCAATTAGAGACGCCACACATTACGTCAGATAATGCACTGTAATCGCATAGGTTTTTCGCTACTACGCGGGATATGTCTTGCCAGTCTATAATTTTGTAATCTTGCCAGTCTGGTATCAATGTCAATGCTCCTGTGCTATCTTGGAACGATCAAGGATGGTCAAATCATTTCTTTAAAATATTCACATTTGCAGCAGAGATAAGGTATCTGAAAATGTATTCGCATTGACAAAGGTAGCATAAGCTATGTATCACGAACCGCATTGATCTATTAACCAAGGACTCAAGAGCAGAACCACTTAACGTACACAATAAAATCGTGCACAAGAACACAGTGCGGAATACAAGTCGCACACAAACCATAATTGTAAAACTTTAAATATGGCAGGAATCCCTGGCTAAAAAGCTGCATTGCTGGTTTTGCCGCTTAAATCGCTGCCATTTTCTACAAGCGATTTTAATGCAACTTAGGCTTGATATATTAATGTATGGTAATGGAGTGTGCTCCCTATGATGATATGTTACGAAAAACATGCACCTATGGTCACCTGCATGCAATCACATCAAAATATTAACTGTGAATGGGTGACGCATCATGTACGTCATATATCACATATGGAAGCTCAATTGGCTCTCTATGGCCGCCATTGGGATGAGACCCCTGCTCTGAATCCTTAGACGTTCTGATACATCCCCGGCGCTCTTACTACATGCGTTGCGCAGACAGATGCAGCTTGGTCCTCTGTACTATTATCCTTTTTAATTAATTGATGATTCAACACCTGCATCGTATATTCCCAACATTCTGATTCACATCCGATAGTGCAGGAATCAAGTGAGTATGATTTTAGTGTCAACTACCATCTGTGCTCAATGTGAATTGAATTGCCATGATGCGGCCCGTGCTGCTGGCCTGTGCCAAGTGTTAAGGCCTAATAAGAGCCCAAGGGGCCAGAGTGGGAAACTTACGTTCCGAGTTGGGAGTCGGAGTGCATACCGATTTCTTCCGGAGTACATTTTCATGGACATTATTTTTTTATACATGGTATCTGTTTACCAGCAACCGACCGGAAAAACCTAAATCAGTACCTACATAATATGCATGAGTAATATCATTCTCATTTTTTGTCAAATCAAATGCCAAAACATACGAACAAAGAAGTGAACAATGGATGGCACTGCCCGGCAGAGACCCGTAATAATCAGCACTGTTTCGTTTCTTATAACTCACAGGAGAAATGCATTTTCCTTTCACTGTTGGTCGCAGTACAAGGCTAGCCATATGAAAAACAAACAAAAATACTTCACACTTCATCCTCAGCTCAGAGCGCATACCTACCTACGCAGCCAATTTCCCACGTAATACGAACGCAACACCGCTACTGCACATGCCACAGTTGGGTGTGATCAAAGCAAAGGATCAGTCAAGGTCTTGTGTTTACTGTTAACTTGTGTGGACACTGTTAACCATGTGTTCAAAGTTGCTAATGGTTATGATGTCATATACAAAATACCTAGCATTGATTGGTTGACAGACAGATTTCAGAACAGAAAACGCTAACACAGCCAATTCTGATCGGTGGCCTCCGGGACTCCGGAGACATCTCTTAAAACTGTCAAAGTTTCCCACTATAGGGTGGCAGAAACGCAGGTATTCCGAGACGGGGCTCCAGAGCCGGAGAACAGTGTTCTCAGTGCGCATGCGCATCATCTTGCAAGTTGCTGTTGGCGCATTGTTGTCGGTGACCGTAAGTGGAATAACCAGCGTTTTTGGGTGTTGTTCTGTGTTTGTTTTTATTGATATCTTTGTTCCCACATTTGTGTCGGAGTACATGTGAAGCCCATCCTATCCAGTATGAACCCAGAGTGCAAAAATGTTTTCAGAGATAAAATCTCTTAAGAAGTGCCTTAATTCCCACCCTGCAAGGGGCTCATTTGGGTTTAGCCCAGGATTCACTTTAGATCATTCCAAGTCACTCTTGGCTTCAACTAAGCATCTCATATATGAACTGAAAATTTTCATAATACAGCATTGAATATTGATGAGAATTTGCTGCAAACTGTCAATATGTTATAGTTTTCACATTAACAACAATTGTTTTTTGGTAGTGGCACAACATGATGCTAGATGGAGTGTTTTAGTACAATTTTAGTGAAGCCATTTGATATTTCCAAGCCCATGCTCCAATATAAGTTATAAAGTCATAAAGTGTTCAGACTTAATAAGAGCCACAAGGGCCCTTCCGGGTTGAGTTTTAAATGGGATGCCATAACCCTGGCAAAAAGGCACTGATCACCCCAATGAACACAACCATATAGAAGGGCATCATTCAAATTGACCTGACCTAGCCCTTTAGTAATTTTATATGTTTCAATCATATCACCCTTTAATCTCCTATAATTAGTGAGTGCATAACTAATGCCATAAGCCTCTCCCCATATTCTAAGTTGTCTAGTCCACTGATGAGTCTAGTGGCTATTAATATGCAGCAATTAAACAAATCAGTTGGTGCATGAGCATCCTACTCTTGTGATGCAGTGAATACCTATTGTTGGTGTGGTGTGAACATGTTGGGAGTATCAGGTATGGATGCATAAAATTGGTTGACATTAATGAGTTATGTTTTTGTTGTCATTTCAGCTATTGCTGCCCTGGACATTGGCATATTGCTGCATCATTCTCTAATTTAACAATAGTGCCAATTTGTCATCTGACATTTGTATGTCAGCTGCCAGATGCAGTAGAGTTGAGTGCAGTCTCCATGTAAATCAGAAAGGGTATTGTTATTTGCTGATATTCATAAGATGTATTCCACTTATTTCTGCAGTGTTGCTAGCAGAGCCTATTTTGTTATGAAAACTTCTCATAAATATAATTAGTAATTGCTTCTAGTTTATGCTGACCATTATGCCAGGTATGTTTGCTCTATCTTGCTCTTGAGCCCTGCAACCTGGGAGCAATAAGCACTGTAAAACTGCCTAAGGGATAAAACTATCTTTCCCAAGCTTGTCTTCCACCATTTTCTTGATATTGTATCACACTCCTCAACACCAATATTCCATCAACAATTTTCCAACTTCTCCACCTATGCCCCATTGCACTACTATGACCAATCAGTGTCACATACCCAGAGGTTTGTGCTAAATCCACTGCTGTCAGGTACACCTGCTGCTAGTATATCATCCAATTCATCACCATGATCTAAAACATAGGGTCCAAAGTCCAACAAGACCAAAGGGCCACCTTAAAGGAGCCTGTACAGTACATACATACTAGCATAAATCCCATCTCATTGACTCCTGATCCTTATGCTCCCACTGCACAATTTAAAACTCAAAAACAAGATTTCCTAACCTGAAAAACTTATCCACCATATTTTAAATACATTCAATGAGGGGATTCCCATTACATCAGCATGGAGCCTATTACATTCATCAACCATCCTTTGGCTGAAAACTTATTCATGTTTAACTGTCCTACATCTTGAATGATACAATTTGAATTGATGACCCTAATGTGCTACCCTAAATAGAAGAGAATCATTAAGATTGCCAGTACCTAACCCTTTTATCAGTTTAAGCTTTTAAATTATGTCACCTCTTAATCTATACTTGAGTGGGTTTCCTAGTCTGAATCCAGTAATGAGTAGTCACATGACCTAAAGCAGGTTAAGGGATGTGTGATTTCGATTTGTCTGAAAGTTAGGTATCTAACATAAATTAAAAATTTACCTTCCAATGTGAATATATACTTGCTGCTAGTTTGACAGGCATGACTTGTAAACATTTCCAAGTTCCTTCTCTGAAAGTACATTTAGGTTCAATAATTTTGTGCAACCATTAGTGTGGATCAAAAGATGCAGAGTACCTAATATGCTAGTCTTAACAATATGAAGCATTCTCTACAACTATAACAGCTAAGCTTGAACAAACAGTTTGCTTGAGCTGTTCAAGAAGCCTGTGATTTACCCATCAACCAGAATTAAGTTTTCTGGTCTAGCTTCTGATGCTGAAGTGTAGGACTTTAGAATACTAATAGCAGTATGCAATTTGTGTTGCCTATTTATGATCAATTCATATAAATCTGCATAGGGAGTGAACATTGCTTCTTTAGGTGATGCTGTTTGCAAGCAAGTGTTTAATTATGCAGTACAACAACAGCAACATAAGTGCAATTTTTCAGATTGTAGTATTTATGGGTGATCAAAGATCCAGATACACCTTGCTTTCACCACTGCTCTTGTTCCCCATTGTATTCATCAAATGATACCCATGGACAGTATTGGATTTTCCATCCTAGGTCTGGGCCTGGAGTAATTTGTTGGTTCATTGTTGAAATCCATGTCTTTTGCAATATTGAATGCCACTTGATCTATTTCTCCCCAAAATGTAAATATAATAACTGATGATATTGTTTCACATGTGGGTATGGTACTTGGGCTGAACTGTGGCTGACATATGTTGGGGCTTCAAGGATTAACAAGTATGCCCTCCCCAAATTATTCTGTTCATATCCATTCAAGTGTTGTTTCCTCTTGACTCTGTGGCATGCAACTCTCCAGAGAGACTGGATCTTCAGTCTGGGGGGATATCTTCTTCTACCACCCTCACTCCTCCAGCACCAAACCAACAATGTGGCCCTGCCCTTACTGTTTTCCTGGTTCCCATTTCCACCACAGGTGGCAGCACCTAATGGGTCGGTCAGGTCATCTAGTGGCACACCACCTAGAGGCATCACGCAAAACGGAACTTCATATTTAGCTTGCTGCATGCACACTCCAACAGTATCAAAGTGATTTGCTGGTATTGCCACAATATGCTTGTCCAGCTTTTTTCTGGCCATCTAGATGATCAGAACTTAATTTTTGACCAGTAATTGTGGAATTGTGTCACATTGTGCAGCATGCATATGTGACACATATCATATACCAACATATGGGTGGATTTTGTATTGGAGTGTATAAAAATATGGGTGCCAAAAATCTGGGAGCTGCCTGATTTTCCAACACTGCCCCTTGAAATAGATGTGATGTTTTCATAACAGCTGTTTACTATTTGGAATTAATTATACAAGTTGTGGATTGTTGAGTTCAGATTGTACAGATACATTAAAGTACCATACAGCTCCAGTATTGAATCATCAGCTGCTTCTTGATCATTTTTACAGGTGTCTAATGATGTGTTTATGTTTCAGAATGTCTTCCAGAACAGACCATTTGCTGTTTGGTCATGCAACACTTTTGGATGAACTGGATAGTAAGGCATTTTTTTCTTATACTGCTATGAGATTGGTAATGTTTATGCAAAAAATGGGCATTGGATCTCTTTAGCCATTTTACAGCCATTTTACTTCACTTAACCATATATTATTACATAGACAAAAAGTTTATTGGGGACTCATTCACCCTTGGCTAACAAAGTATATTTCAATTCCCTCTCCACCATGGTTCGAAAAATGGCTTTGTCATGGATGTTCGTCGTCCAGAACATTATCTACTCTGGGAAGTTACCCACTCTCTTTTTGCAAGAATATGAATTAAGTTGCTTGAAAAGGGCGCTGCATGACCGACGCAGTCGATGCGCCCCTGAACCCTAATAACCAACCAAGTTGCTTGAAAATGACTGAGCTCATTATGTTTGCTGAACATGCCCAAAGCTCACTGGAAAGTACAAAATGAGTTCTTGGTGTCAGAAATTGGAACAAAAGTATGATCTTCAACTTGAAATTTCACCAAAATTCCATCCCTTGCTTCAGGGTTTCAAAACATAAATCCAACCCTGTAGAGCATAGAGCACAACATTGAGCAATCCCCCATAGAGCACAGCATGAATCACACACATATATGATTATATGATCACATCATATGATATGCTTTCATCTTCTCAATGCAATACCTCCTCTAGAAGTACAAAATATCTCATTGCAATCCCCTCCCAGTTGAAGGTCCCTGTTATAAATCATTTTCTGACTGACCAATCATCATCAAAAGGCATTGCTCCTCTCCATCCTTACAGTGACTTCCTGGCTCATGGGACGTGATGTCATTCCACAGTGGTACTTTATGTCTGTGCTGGTTTGGGATGACACACTACACTATCACCTTTTATGTGCACTGTCAGATTTCTCAAAGTATGGACATTTTATTTTGGATTGTATTAAAATAGCCCTTATATTAATATGATTGCAAAGCAGAGATTTTCTCAAATTCAAGATTAGAATGTCTACATGGAATGGAAATGAGTTTGTAGTTTGTAGTTCTTCTACAATATGCAGTTACCAATCTACCACTGTATGTCTGCTGGGCATGTGTCTGCACCTGAGGTGCACCACTGGGCACGTGTCTACACCTGAGGTACACCGCTGGGCGCGTGTCTACACCTGAGGTGCACCGCTGGGCGCGTGTCTACGCCTGAGGTACACCGCTGGGCGCGCGCGTAGACGACATGTTTAGAGAATGTAGACAACACAGGGATAGAATAGTAGTTTTGTGTGGATTCTGTCTCAGCAACTGGAGCTCGATAAAGTGATTTGTGAGGAAATCAGTAGAAACTTTCAGAGGAAATGCCTTATTCTTGGTGACTTTAATCTAAAAGGATATGAAAATGTTGGTGTTGGCTCCCCATCATGTAAACTGTTTAGGAAATGCCTTGAAGAGGACTTGTTCTTACACCAGTTTGTAACGGAACCAACCAGGCAGGGCTCATTCTTGGACCTTGTCTTCTCAGATTTAAGTGATTTAGTTCAAGACTTGACTGTAGGAGAAACTCTGGGAAGAAGTGACCATAACATAGTGAGATTCAAGGCACAGGTAGCAGGGACAATCAAGGATAATTTGGCAAAGATGCCAAATTTTAACAGGGCAGACTTTGACTGCATGGAGAGGCTTTAAGTGCCATGAAATGGGAAGAATTATTTTTGTATTTGTATAGGGAAATTCAGATTAGACACGTCCCCCAAAAGCAAAGGTGCAGAAGAAGGGTAAGAAAGCCAGCATGGCTTACACCAGATGTGATGAAAGCAATTAAGGCTAAGAAAGATGCATTTAGAGTATTTAAGGAAGCTTCAAATATCGTAAATCTAAGGTCGTATCAAAAATCTAGAGATGCTGTGAACCAGAAAATCAGAGCAGCAAAGCGAGCAAAAGAATTGGATTTGGCTAAGAACTGTAATGGGGACAGTAAAAAGTTATTTAGTTTCTACAAGCTAAGTAAAGTTTCAAGCACAATTGGTCCACTAGAAGTAAATGGGACTATATTGAGTGAGGATGGTGAGATGGTTGAAGAGCTGAGCAAGCAGTTTAAATCAGTGTTTACAGTGGAGGATGTGACTAATCTGCCAACCGTGAACCACAGTTCAGTGACAGGTGATCAGATACACGATGCTGATTTCATTGATAGTGATATTGTTTTCAATTATATCAGAAAAATAAAGCCAAACAAGGCAGCAGGACCTGATGGAATTTATGCTAGGGTATTGCGGGAAGCTGAAAAGGAAGTGGCAATTCCACTTAGTATAATATTTTGTAGATCAGTTTCACAAAATGAAATTCCAACACATTGGGAAAGGGCAAATGTAGTTCCTATTTTCAAGAAAGGAGAAAGAGGGAAAGTTGACAACTATAGGCCAGTAAGCCTCACATCCCTAGTCTGCAAGGTACTCGAATCAATTATCAAGGATAGAATAGTTAGTTTTCTGGAAGGAAACAGATTGATTCATGATACTCAACATGGGTTTAGAAAAGGGCGATCTTGTCTCACAAATCTCTTGGACTTTTTGAATTTTGCTACAGAACAATTTGATCAGGGAAATCAGGTTGATGTAGCATATCTTGACTTTAGTAAGGCCTTTGACAAGGTACCCCATAAACGGTTAATGATGCAGCTTCAGTCCATGGTATTGCAGGTAGCATCCTAAAATGGATAGAGTTGTGGCTTTCAGATAGATAGCAGAGAGTGATGCTAAATGGTACAAAGTCATGGCAAAATGTTCTAAGTGGAGTCCCCCAGGGGTCGGTACTGGGGCCACTATTGTTCATTATATATGTGAATAGCATTGAATGTGGCCTAAGCAGTAAGGTTTTGAAATTTGCGGATGATTTGGAGATCTTTAGGGCAATAACAGGGCACAATGAGCAGGTTTTGCTGCAGAAAGACAGACGAGCTAGTGAAGTGGTCCGAAAAATGGCAAATGAAGTTTAATTTTGATAAGTGCAAAGTCATGCATGTAGGTAGGCAGCATATGAAGGCTCCATACTTGATGGGTGGCCCGGTACTATCTGTGACTCAGTAGGAGAAGGACTTAGGTGTTATTTTGAACACAAAATTGGGGGCATCAGAACAGACCAAAGAAGCCAGGAAGAGGCACCAAGAATGCTTGGGGCAATACAGAGGAATGTGTCATACAAAAGTGAGGAGGTCATCAGGAAGCTTTACTGTGCATATGTCAGGCCACATTTGGAATACTGTGTCCAAGCTTGGTCCCCTAGTTATGCGAAAGATTGTTGGCTTTTAGAGAGAGTGCAAAGGAGGGCAACAATAATGGTTAATGGTATAGGCAACCTGGCATATGAGGAAAGATTGAAGAAATTGAATATGTTTTCACTTAGATATAGAAGGCTGAGAGGAGATCTCACCGAGGTTTTTAAATTTGTTCGTGGTCAGGAACAGGTATATCTCAGGGAAATGTTTGAATTTAACAGAAATGATGCAACTAGAGGTCATCAATTCAAAATTAAAGTTAATCACAGCAGGACAAGGTTAAGACAGTCTTTCTTCACCAACAGGGTAGTAGAACACTGGAACCAGCTGCCAGGAACCATTGTCAGTAGCAACACACTGAACATCTTTAAAAAGGGCATAGACAAGCATTATAAGAATAGGGGGCTTGTTTTTATGTATTCCAGGGAGGGTTGATCGACAGGGAGGAGATGGGAGTTGGGAGGAGTTTGTAATTGTTGAGTGTGTTATGCAATAGCAAGTGAGTCTCTTATTAAGTCTAAACGCTTTATAACTTTATATAGGGTGTACCTAGCAGTGGATTCAGCACCTTCCTTCGGGATGTGATACTGATGAGATTGTCTATGGTAGCACAATGGGTATGATGGGAGGAGTTTGTAATTGTTGAGTGTATTATGCAATAGCAAGTAATTCTCTTATTAAGTCTGAACGCTTTATGAATTTGTGTGGGGTGTGCCTAGCAGTGGATTCGGCACCTTCCTTCGGGATGTGATGCTGATGAGATTGTCTATGGTGGCACGATGGGTATGATGGGAGGAGCTTGCGATTGTTGAGGGTGTTATGCGGTAGCAAGTGAGTGGTGCTAGATAGGCTGGGGTATATAGCTTCCTAGGAACTTGGGATAAGGGATTGATTAGGGTGAGAGTATGTACATTTCTAGTACCTTTTCTAGATAGGCTTAACCCAGATGGCCCCTGTGGCTCTTATTAAGCCATAATACTTTATGACGTTATGACTTTTGTGTAGGCAGTCCTGTATTTGTTCAGATTTGAGGATAAGGATCAGTGGCAAATTCAGGCTATGCAATTTTTGTGAGTCCGTATGTCAGACTGAAAATGATAATTGCTACCAGTATTTAATATGTTCCATCATCTATGCAATGTCCATGAAGTTCGGCTGTCAGGTACCTGCATCGTTTACCTACGTAGGTAGGCACTTTAGCTGCATAGGCTAAGGTGCTGTTCCGATTCCCGCCACAGGGAAGGTGATGTTCCCCTCCCTGCCACAGGGAAGATGTTATACCTGCCCCTGGCACAGGGAAGGTGATGTTCCCATCCCCACCACAGGGAAGGTGATGTGTCCCTCCCCACCACAAGGAAGGTGATGTCCGCCCCCCCCCCCCCGAGGAAAGATGACGTTTCCCCTCCCTGCTACAGGGAAGGTAATGCCTCCCCTGCCACAGGGAAGGTGACGTTTCCATCCCTGCTACAGGGAAGGTGGCGTGTCCCTCCCTGCCATAGGAAAGGTGATATATCCCCCTGGCACAGGGAAGATGACGTTCCCATTCCTACCACAGGGATGGTTATGTCCCCCCCCCGCCACAGGGAAGATGACGTTTCCCTCCCAACCACAGGGAAGATGATGTTTCCCTGCTGAAGGGAAGGTGGTATTCCCCTCCCTGCCACATGGAAGATGATGTACTGGCACATGGAAGATGATGTCTCCCTGCCACAGGGAAGGTGACGTTTCTCTCCCCGCCACAGGGAAGATGATATACCCTTCGTCGCCACAGGGAAGGTGATGGTGCTGCTGCGGGACGGCAGAACGCTGATCGGCGTGCTGCGCAGTGTGGATCAGTTCGCCAACCTGGTGCTGGACAGAACCACCGAGCGGATCCACGTCGGGAAGCAGTTCGGCGATATCTACCGCGGCATATTCGTCGTGCGCGGCGAGAACGTCGTGGTTGTGGGACTGATCGTGAGTGCTGGGTTATTGTTGGGGGGGGGACAATTGGCTTGCAAATGCGAGGAAGCTGTCTCAGAGTTGGGGTCGGGGGACACCAGCCATTGTGAAGGCATTTCGGCGCATGGACAAATGATGGGAAGATGTTAGAAAATGAACGTTTTTGTTATTTAAGTGGAAAACGGTTTCCTCTAGATCAGTTCATAAAAGTCAGCTAATTTACCATGTTTAGAGGTAGTGGAAAGGAAAGTGTCTTAGAACCTTGATGTACATGTACTACCCTTCCTATTTGAGTCTGATGCTGCCTGGCCGCTACACAGGTGTCAATTGGTATTGAAGAAAACAACATGGATGTGCTCTGTACTTCGCCCGACATCACATCTTCCTCTACTTTCTCATCGTATTGCAGAATGGCACACACACAGTTGCGGTCAAAAAAGTAGTTGCTGGAAAAGAACATAATAAAGAACAATGTCCTGCCATGTACAATTGTGCACCACCATTAGACTGCTTAAGGCACGTGAATGGTGCACATATTTTCGGTTTTTCTCATTTGTGGGCTTATGAAGATTGTTTTCAGTCGACGAAATTTCTTGGTATGATTTAATTGATTGATTGATTGATTGCTTGGGCTTAGGGGCGCATCAACTGCTACTGGTTATGTAGCGCCCATAACTGTTTTGTTTTTTTCACATTACACTAGGCGGCAGGAGTCTATTTTCGGAAGGGATAGATTACGTCGAACTGAGCGGTCGATATATATCGGTATATTTGTCCTGTCTGGGTGACCTCCGAATTGTCACCTAAAACGTCACAGTAAGACCATTCGTGGCAATTGGAACCGAAGTGACGTCTTCGTTCTACTGTGAAGTTGGGGCATGAAAACAGTATATGTCGAACTATCATCGGGAAGCCACATCGGGAACAGCGTGGCTTTGCCTCCCTTCTCAAAAGGTAGCCGTGCGTTGCATACGTGTGCCCTATTCTCAAGCGTGCCAGAATCACCTCTTCTCTCCTACATTTCCTTAGCGATGATGTCCACGGTGCCAGAACTGGTTTGATGGTACGGAGTTTGTTTAAAATTTGGGAATTCCAGCTTTCTTGCCACTTTCCTTGGAGGAAAGCATTTACATTTGCGTAGTAATATCTGGCTGGGAGGGGCAGAGCTCGAATCCTACGTGACTGCGCGGCACGCTTAGCAGCAGCGTCAGCCAGCTCATTTCCTGTGATGCCTGGATATGGCTCGGTATCCAGCAGAGGATAATCCTCTTACCCGCTCTACCCAGTACTGTCAGTCGTGCCAGTATTTCTTGAACGAACTGGTTTGATGGTTGAAAAGACTGAAGGGCCCTAAGGCTACTCAACGAGTCTGTTAAAATAAGATGTAGGGTTTCATCTCCAACCTCAATAAAACATAGTGCCTTAATAATTGCAACCAACTCCGCAGTGTACACAGACGCGTGTGGTGGTAAAGTAAAAGATCTTGTTGCTGTCCGACATACAAATGCGCAACCAGTTCCATGGGCTGTCTTGGATCCGTCAGTGTACGTTCGAGAGTAGCAGCGATACAATTATAGTAGCTCCAGTGCTTCTGCTCTGAAGAGCTCTGGGACAGTATGTCCTTTCTGGGTTGTAGCCAGGGATAAATCAATATCGGGTGAGGCGAGTTCCCATGGTGGAGTTCGCATGTATTTCATCCTCGCCACGCCTCTCAGTGGGATTTCAGTCTCATGAAGTAGCGAGCGAATTCTTACGCAAAATGGTCTCAGTCTTTGACCTCTTTGCCCGTGGAAAATCGACAACAAATGGTGAGAAAAAACATATTTGTAAGTGGGATGTTCTGGAAGCTGCCTTAGCTTTATTGCATACCGGAGGCCCAGCTTCTCGCGTCTGCTTGCCAACGATGGCTCATGGGCCTCTGCTAAAATACTCGCAGCTGGCGACGTCCGAAATGCCCCTATGGCGATCCGCAGTGCTGTGTGGTGCACTGTGTCAAGTTTCCGCTTCACTGAGCCACTGGCACCGTCATATATGAATGACGCGTAATCGAGCTTCGAGCGGATAAGAGATCGATACAACATTAAAAGAGTTGCTCTATCAGCTCCGTAGTCAGTTCGTGAGACACACTTCATTATATTCATTGCACGGAAGCACTTATCTCGCAGAGTATTGACATGGTCGCTGTATGATAGCCGGTTGTCGAAAATGACGCCGAGAAAGCGAGCCGACGGCCGCACAGGTATTTGCTGTCCATATAACCGAACTACCATCTCCGGACAGTGGTGACGACGTCGGCAGAAGTGGACGGCAACCGTCTTTGAGGTAGAAAATCGGACACCGTTCACGATCGTCCATTTTTCAAGACAGGCTATGGCCATCTGTAGCTGTCTTGCCATGGATGGTAATCGCGTCGCACAGGACCAAATAGCCAGGTCATCAACGAAGAGTGACCTACCTATACTTGGTGAGAGGCCGTTTTCAATGTCATTGATCAAAATTGCAAACAACGCAACGCTAAGTACGCTCCCCTGTGGTACACCGTTCTCCAGCACAAAACGTGGAGACACATGGTTTCCGACGCGGACACGGAAGGTACGATCACACAGGAAGTTTTTTAAAAACGTTCCCATGGGTCCACGTATTCCGTGGTTCCAAACTTTCCTAAGTATCCCGTATCGCCACACCGTGTCATAAGCAGCCTCAATATCGAAAAAAATTGCTCCCAGGTGGCTGTTTTGCATGAAGTTGTGCCTTATTTCTGTGTCTAGTCGTAAAACGTGATCCAGAGCGCTACGATTTTTCCTGAACCCACACTGTGAGTTTGTGAGGATGCCTTCTTTCTCGAGAAACCAACTAAGGCGAATGTTTATCATCCGCTCCATGAGCTTACAGACGCATGATGTCAGAGAGATGGGGCGATAATGTAGAGGATCGCGGCCAGTCTTGCCTGGTTTCACGATAGGGATTATAATGGCTTCTCGCCAAGAAGAGGGAAAATCGCCGCCGAGCCACAATGAGTTGAAAGAGGCAAGAAGGGAGATACGAGCGCAGGACGGAAGGCGCGTTAGCATGTCGTTGTGGATTCCATCAGGTCCCTCCGACGTAGTCCGGAGTGATCCGATGGCGAAAGTTAGTTCTTTCATTGTAAAACGACGATTGTATGAATGGCGCACAGAGGTGGTAAAATCAACTGGCATCGACTCACATGCAGCTTTGTGGCGTAAGAACTCAGGATGATCAGTGCTGCCTCGACTTCTTTGTGATAGAGCACGACCAATCTCATAGGCAACTTCCGCAGGGTCAATGATGTCCTGGTCGGCTATTCGCAACACAGGAAGGGGGACTGAACTGTATGTACCGGCAATTCTTTTTACTCGAGACCACACCTGTGACGAGGAGCTAGACCGATTCAGAGCAGTGATATATGCCCTCCATGATGTACGTTTGGCTTCTGAAATGGTACGACGCACCACCGCTCTCGCCTTTCGAAACAAGATGAGATTATTTGTGGTACTATTGTGATTGAATGCTTTGAATGCGCGGCGTCGTGCTCGAATGGCATCTCGACATGCAGTGGTCCACCACGGGACAGGGGTTCGACGAGGGGATCCGGACGTTTTCGGAATGCACCCTGGTGCTGCCTCTAAAAGTAGCGATGTGAATCTATCTATTGAGTGTAGTTCTTGTCCAGTAGGACTGGAGAATGTGTCCTTGAGTCGATCTTCGAATTTGTCCCAGTCAGCCTTGCGTAGGTTCCATCGCTGGGGTCTGATACCCAAGTTTGAGTCTCCTCTATATGTCAGCCAGATGGGAAAATGGTCACTACCCATGGGGTCGTCAGATACTGACCAGTCAAAATATTGTGCCAGTTGTGGGCTACACAGACTCAAATCTAGCGCCGAGGTATGCCCAGTTGGCATCGTTAAGTGGGTGCGAGTGCCTGTGTTTAAAACGCATAACGATTCTTCCATGATGAACGACTGCAAGATGCGACCTCTCGTGTTCACATTTTCGCAGCCCCACATGGTGTGGTGCGAGTTAAAATCTCCTAAAACTAAAAAAGGGGAGGGTAGTTCTAAAATTAGCCGGACGAGCTCACCTCGGGTAAAACCAGTCCCAGGAGGTAGATATATAGAACATATCGTTATAGAAATACTACCTAACTGGATGCGCGCCGCTACTGCTTGGAGGTCTGTCTTTAGCACGACCTCTCTAGCTCCGACACTATTGTGAACAGCCAGCATCACTCCACCGTGCGCAATTGTGTCAGTCAGTAGGTCCTTCCGAAACACTGCGTACTCCTTCAAGGTGCAGGAAATGTCAGGTCGCAGCTTGCTCTCTTGAAGGCACACCGCGACAGGGTAGTGCTGATTTAAGATAACCTGGATCTCCTGGGCACTGTTCTTAAAACCTCTGCAGTTCCATTGTAAAAAGGACTGCTTGGGAAACATTTAAAGTTTCACTAGAAGGAATATTGCAGCTCTGTTCAAATCTTCATCCAGACACAGACAGATGCTCCAAGTATTGTCAGAGCTCTACTAAACATAGCGCTAAACGTCCGTCCTCGGATTGTGCGGCTCCCGGACGCGACCATCCACAGAACTCGGCCGACTGCGCGGTCGGGATCGCGGAATACTGGCTTCCGTGGGAGACGTCTCCCACGGAGGTGGTCGCTTCGCTGGTCGACTGGAGGTTGCTGGTGAAGAATTCGGTGTGCGATTCTCACCAATCCTGGGTGATGTGGGAGGTGGACCCATCTGCCGCCCTGGCACCGGTGAGGGTGTCGTTGGGGGCGACGGTCCCTTGGACTTGGCACCAGTAGATGTCCCTTGCGGGTGGTGCCGGGCTGCCCTACCCGCAGCTCCGAGATCGGGCGCTCCAGATAAAACTTCAATCCCGGGAGCTCGGTCCTTGGGTGGTTCCACTGGTGGATGGCGCGAGGACGCACCAACCTCTGTCCCAACGGGGGTCGCTCCTACCCGCCGACCAGTGAGGTCAATGGGCGGAGTAGTCCCTGTCGCAACGGCAGGGGGCACAGGTGACGCGGTGGGTTTCAGGTACCGCGTCTTCAGTTGGTGCTTCACGGGCACCATCGTGGAGGGGATCACGGCTGCCCCGGCGGCACGACCGTGTGCTTCAGGCGTTTTTGTGGATGTTTCAGCATCTGCCTCCTGGAGGCGAGGCGTTTGAGTATTGGGGAGCAAGCCTTGATCCGGCAAGGAAGTGCACACGAGTCCAAATGATCGCAATAACTCACTAAGCTGAGCTAAAAGCTGGGGAGCACTGGGAGGCTCCCGGTGAGTGGTGGCAGGTTGAGTACCTTTTACTTTCGCTGCATACGATATTGTAGGGTGGGTGTCCATATAGATCTCCCTCGCCTGTCGATACGATATCTGTTTAGTGCATTTCAGTGCAAGTATTTCTCTCTCTTTGACATGTACTGGACAGGCTCTGTCGTAGGCCGAATGCGGGGTCTGCCCCTGTCCACAATTTACACACCACAGCTCTTCAGTGTCGCAAGTTTCGCCGGCGTGTTCTGATGCGCCACATCTACCACAAGTCGGGTGACCACGGCAATACTGGGTGGTGTGCCCGTACCTTTGGCAGCGAAAGCACCGCATAGGGTTCGGGACGAAGACGCGAACCTTCACCCTCACGTAACCAACATACACTGCAACGGGCATGTCTGTGGAGTTAAAAGTTAACACAACATTGTTCGTACTTTGTAGGTCGTTTCCGCGCCTCACCTTGATCCTTCTAGCTTCCACGACACCGTACTCAGACAAGCCATCGACAATTTCCGCATCAGAGACGTCCCTCAGATCAAAACAGTTTATAACACCCTTTGAGAAGTTTTTTGTCTTGTGTGGCTCAACTAAAATAGGTACCGTGACATCGCGCCTCCTGCCCTGCTCTCGTACGCTGTACTTAAATTCAGTTAATAACATAGCTTTCCTCGCATCCTCAGTCCTTCGAAATTCTACTTCAATTGCTCCATCCCTCAATTTCTCGCATCGAAGTACGTCGCCAAGCAGGTCGCATCCCCGCTTCCGTTCAAATGGTGAGAGTGCAGATAACGTTTTTCCAGGTTCGGTTGACTTGAGGATCAACACACGCGGCGACGGAAGCCTAGATTCTGAGCTAGCGCTGTTAGAGATCACGGGGCTGGACGGTGGGTACTGAGGGCGATAGGCCTCTGCAGGTGTTGGGCAGGTGTTACGGCTTACGGTAGGCAAGCCGGCGTTCTGGTCCTTGGTGAGAGGTCCAGGGAGGGTATGTTTTTTGGAAGTTGCCATAGAGTGTGTTTGGTTTCCGCTCCTCGGGCACCCCACCACGTAGGGGCCCAACTGGGGGGACGCCTGAGTCCCGCGGACGGGAGGACGCCAGGCGCCCGAGGAGCTATACGGGGCGGGCGGCGCCTTCGCCCGGCCAGGAGAGAGAGACTCACCACCCCGACCGGGATCCAGCGCCGCCCACCACTTGACCCCAGCCGGCCGGGCCGGCAGACACTGGGGAGTCCCCAGGCCCCCGGCCCGAGGCGACCAGCCACTTGGCCCGCGTGAGGCCCCACGGGCCCGCCCGCCCCTCCGGGATATCGGGACCAAAGAGGCGTGTTGGTCCCCCGTCGCAACTAGCACCGTACGACGGGGGACCTCAGCCTCCAGGACTCCGTCAACCCCGGGGGACGGGCCGAGGGGGCGTGACTACCCCGATAAAACTGAGCGGACGGGTAGACCAGGGGAAGCTGGCCTACCTGCTCGTGATAAGGGAGGGGTTGGTGTTGTAGGGTTGGATGAAAGACATACGACGGGTTGCTGGCACGGGGTGGATACTGGAATTTGAAGAGATGGATGGACGATGGAGACTACATGAGTCCCCGGAAACACCTCCGTGTATCCACACCCCTTACCGGGGCGGCTGTGTTACCCCGAGGGAGCGCCAATTCCCTGGCCAGCCGGGTAACGAGGCTGACCCCACTGCGGGGCCTGGTATGATTTAAGTTGGCTTGAAAATCGTCTTGTCCCTCTTACATATTCTTAAGAAAAAAAAATATACTCATTCCCTTTAATGATTAAAGGGAATATGCGATGGAAAATGCTTCAGCGTCTGATAAAAATGCCCTTAACCAACGAAAAGAAGAAAATTAGAAGAAAAAACGCCGAAAATTACCGTGAGTCGGATCAAAAGAAGCTGTAAATAAAAGCTTCAGGTTAATCGACACGTGAGCTACCTTTCCACTAAAATGCGGGCTCTCGTGGGAGGTAAGTGTTACGTTTTAAATGAGCCTGACTTAATAAATGCAAGGAAAGAGTCTGCTGCACCTCTTGCGTGTGCTGCGCCTAAGTATTACAATGTATTGCACTCAAAATGACGACGACAGTGGCGGTGACAATGATGTGCTTTGCGCAGGATGAGATGCGCGAGTCGTGCGTGGGCCTGCAGGAAGTGAGCGTGGAGGAGATACTCGAGGCGCAGCGACAGGTGCAGGAGACCCGCCAGCAGCAGAAGCAGCTGCGCTCCAAGGCGATGAAGGAGCGCGGACTCATCTACACGGCCGACCTGGCCGCCGACGACCTGTACTGAGGGCTGACCTGATGTCACGTTGTGATGAGAGGTGAAGTGGCCGCCGACGACCTGTACTGAGGACTGATCTGTGGCTGACCCGAGGTCACGCTGTGATGATGAGAGGTGAAGTGGCCGCCGACGACCTGTACTGAGGGCTGACCCGATGTCACGTTGTGATGAGAGGTGAAGTGGCCGCCGACGACCTGTACTGAGGGCTGACCCGATGTCACGTTGTGATGAGAGGTGAAGTGGCCGCCGACGACCTGTACTGAGGGCTGACCCGATGTCACGTTGTGATGAGAGGTGAAGTGGCCGCCGACGACCTGTACTGAGGACTGATCTGTGGCTGACCCGAGGTCACGCTGTGATGATGGGAAGCGAAGTGGCCGCCGACGACCTCTACTGAGGACTGACCTGTGGCTGACCTGAGGTCACGCTGTGATGACGGGAGGTGAAGCTGTCCGCTCAGTGGTGTCGCCGAGTGCTCTGTCGAGAGCGGCCACTTTCGCTGTAACATGTCGGGTTTGCCTCATTGTTGATGTGGACTGGGCACGCTTGTACAATTCTCTGTGCTGGAGTGTCCAGGTCGAGTTATCCTGGGTGTGCAAGGAGACGATGGTGAGAATTTATTGTGAGTACGTTTATTTATCATGACTTGGATCTGGATCTGGAGGAAGCCTGCAAGTGAGAGGAATGCAGGTGGACTTCGTGAAGCAGTGAATGTGCGAACTGGATGGCTGACGTGTGAAAGTGGGGTGGACGTGAGCCAGTGGTTCACAACCCTGCTGTGATACAACACAAAGTTTGTTTCGTTGGCATATGGTGCAGCGGATGTATTCACACTGTGGGCCTGCATTTTGTCTATTTTCATTTGCCACACTCGTGGAATCGAAATGGTGGTTATTTTGATAGCAGTTGTATGTTTCATCGCAGGCAATATGTCTCCTGAATACATGAGGTCAGTTTGTGTATGTCGTCTGGAAAAGATTCGGTCAAGGGCAGACGATTGTCAAGGACAGGAGGTCGGAGACCCACCTGTCGCCCATGGCAAAACTATGATCGGGAACCTCAATGTGTTACCGCATTTTAACGAACCTGCTATGTTAATGGGAATTGGTGTAATCTCTGGAGGGGCCGAGAGACATCCCCAATTTTTCGAATCTCATCTATTGACTCTATGGTGTTGACTGGGAAGAACTGTACTAAAGTCGGTTCCCCCACATTTGTTGGGGGGTCGATCCTACGTCCATGCTAACCTAGGCGAAATTTGTTTGTGGTTTGACAAAACTCCCCAGTTGGAGGTGATATTGCCTTCATATCCCTGATTTTGGCAAAAGTTGACCTGTGAGATGAGTGCAAGAGTGGTCAAATATTCCGAGCATTCGGAAGTGAATACCATGCTGTATTTTGGTCACAGGTGCTTCAAAACTGAACATTGTTCACGACTGCATCTTGAAGAAAAGTTCCTCGGTGCGTGCTGTTCGTTAAGGCGTGACGCCGTGACTGGCGGCAGAGCGCACGCGCTCATTGATCCCCCAACAACAGTGGCGCAACCAGGAATTTGAAAGGGGTCGTACCCCCCCCCCCCACCCCCCACCCACAACAAGAGGGAAAAATGGCATTCGGCAAGCGAATTGCGCCGGAATTTTCAAGTTTTATGTTGTGAAATTCTGGAAAAAATATAGTTTAACACGCGCACTGGAGGGGGGCGAAATCCGCCCACCCCTCCGGTTTTTCGCAAATAACTGCAGATTTTACCGGTCGATATACGCAATTTTCGGTGTACCTGCCTTGAAATGAACGGCACGTCGTTTAAAGCAAGAAAATTTGAAATCGGCCGAAAATTTTTCAAGTTGGGGGCCGCTAAAGTCAAAAAATGTTTTAGCGCCAGACCACCAAAATCGGCGCTGATGCGCTTCCAGTATACTGACAAAGAGAAGTGTTCTAGGCAACACTAGCGACTTGTTTGATGCATATTGATATGCTGTATAGTTTCAAGGTCATGTTAGGTCACCAAGGTGAAGTCAGGTCAAGTTCATGACAGGTTAATGGAACCAAACTTGATCAACTGGAATGTTGCCATAAATGCACTACTGGTTGTCATTTGTACTGTTTGTCATTGCGTTTCCATACTTTATTCATGTACTTCACTGCCTTCTTCACGAAGCCGATTGCTCCGAGCTGCCCGACGGAGCAGTCGGGCGGGCGGCCGGTTCCGGTAACTGGAACAGGTAACTGACCTGATAAAGTGGTGCTATATAGGTGACCTGAGGTCAAATGTTGGGTCTAGCATCTGCATTGCATCATTAGTAATGTCCAAAACATCATTGATGCCCATTTTTGAGCATTTAAACACAATCACAGCGATCCATAACGGTGACAAGCCAAGCCACGCAAAACCGGAAAATTTTGCCAATCTGACCTCATTTGACCTTGAAGATATTGATCTAAGGTCACGAAAATTGCACACAATAGAGTTCACTACCGTGCCCATCCACCCTGCGAATTTCGTTCCTCCAGCTTTACTAGGAGCCGAGATCTTAGGGGGGCGGAATCCGCCCCCCCTCCAGTGCGCGTAATTCTCAGAGGCCCTCCAGGGCGCGTGTTAATCTAGTGCATTTTTGGTTGCTAAGGGGGAGGGGCGTGCCCTCGCCCCCTGGCTGCGCCTATATCCAGGAACATCCTATGCAGAAACTCAGGCTGTAGAGACTGCATGTTTCTGACGGTTTTTCTCTTCGGAGCTGTCTGACGTGGCCTCTTAGGTTCCCTGACAGGTTATCTTGATGAGTGCCCAGGTATATTCGATAGATCGAAGTTGGAGACAGCACGAAGGTTCCGTTCCTTCTGAGAGAACAGCACTCCTGCTCCGGTTAGAACTTAGAGGTTTCCTTCGCACACCAAGATACGAGGCCCGACCAGAATGTTCTTCCTATTCCTCTGAGTGGCGCCTTTGGCTAAAAAAAAATCCGTCCAACGGGGAGGAGGGTCGCGGTGCACTCAAACGCCTTCCATGGGGTGGCACATGCTCCCAGTGTCACCCATCCCCCTGTATTTCCCCTGCAGAAAACTGACAGGTCTTTGACGAAGACGTGGTAGAGCAAGGGGTCGGGAGCTGAGCCTTGAAGAACGCGGATGCTATTGGGCAGCGGCTCAGATTCGCTGGAGAATCGGCAACCAGCTGATGGTTCCGCGGGATTTAACAATGTAATGAAAATACAGAGAAGAATGAATTCCGTTTTTTGAAGTCCGCAATCAACAGCTTTTGTCCAAGGCCACCAATGGCGTACTTAGAAATTGACGAAAGACAGAGCGAAACAAATTCAATGCCACGTTTTCACCCACTTCACTGCGTGCAGCCTGCCTTTTTGGAAAACATTGAATATGCAAGCTCCACGGCCCGTTTTTAGCGGACTTACACTGTGCGTAAAAAAAATCAACTCATTTATTCAGCATAGGTCGCGTACCCCCCAATGGCTGGCTCCACAAGCATGACGCCTAATGTATGCTGTACCGTTGAGCGCCCTATGTTTATTCCCATACCAATTCATAGATGGCTCCACAAGCATGACGCCTAGCACACGGTGTGCCTTTCACACACTTGATTTGTTTGTTTTTTGTAATTAACCGGCCTTATTTGGAGCTCGTCTGGTTACAGTTTAAACCGGGAATGCTATTATTATATATTAGTATTATTATTATTATATATATATATATATATACATATCTACTATTACTACTAACATTATTCTAATCAATGCATAAATACTGGGATAAGCAGGTCTGGGTGATCCAACTCCCCTTACCAGTTACAATCATGCGTGACCAATAGCGCAACTAGAGGGAGGACTAAGGGGGCTATAGCCCACCGTAATGCCAGAGGAGCCCCATTTCGGCGCGCTTCGCACGTCTAAAATTTACTTTGTTTGCCCGCTGGGAACCATGGTAGCAACTGGGGGATCATGAGAGGTGGTGGGCTCCCAAGAATTGCGTCGGTATTTAGCGAAACTGCGCCGAGATACCAAAAATCGAGCTGGGGCTGCACAAAATGTCATCGGGGCCCCCAAAATTTCCGTTCGGGGGCCTAAAATATAGAGAGCGAGGACCAGAAAACTTGTGCCATTGCCTCAAAATTGAACGATGGTCCCACAAAATTCCGCCTGGGTCCCGAAGATTCGAGTCGAGGGCTCCAAATAAAAGCAGCGAGCCCCGAAGAATCGTGCTGGTGCCACACAAATTCCCGACTGACCCCCGAAAATTCCATCCAGCGGCCCAAAATCAAGTCAGCGGACAGAAAGACAGACGCCAAAAACTCATGCCGGGGCCCGAAAACTGCACCGGGAGCACTAAATCGCGTTACGGACCCAATATTCGCATCAGAGCCCCAAAAATGTGCGTCGAGGACCCGAAATAAACAGGGACTCCAAGAATTCGCAGAGGCCCGAAAATCGCACAGGGGACTCCAAAAATTACGATGCGGTCATGCAATCATACTCGTGGTCCCAACTAAGTACAGCGGAGCCCCGAGAACTCGTGCCGGGGCACAAAAATCGTGCCGGGCTCTCAAAAATCGTGCTGGGTGCTAAGAAAACATTGATATCGGAGCCCAAATAAATGCAGTGGCCCCTTTTGACCTGTGGCCATAAATGGCCTTGCCTAGCCTGAGGTTGAAAGTTTCATATCAGACGCAAAAGGATGAAAGAAAAGATACTGAAAATTGCGTACCGCGGCGCACCGCCATTCTTTCTCTATTATGGGAAAACTTAGGGGGCGTACGGGGACGAGTGGTCTAGGGGTAAGATGCTCGTCTCACAATCGAAAGATTGTGGGTTCGAGTCTCACCTGTCGCTACTCTTCACCCGCGACCAATCGGCGTGAGAGATTGGCGACGCTATATGTCTCAACAGTCGACGTGTCGTAAAACCAATAACCAACCAATTAGGGGGCGTACAAGCCCTCAAGACAGTTAACCCTGAACAGCATTTGTCATTTTGCAGCTTCTACGGGCATGGGGAGTTTGAGGGTCGATACCACACCCACTATCCTCCTACAACTCCTCCCGTTTTCGACGATGTCTCATAAACAGGCGGAGATATCGTATATAAATACTGTAACTTTGTTAAAAGTTGACAAGCGTATCCTATGCAAAAGAATCGAAACCCGTTGGTAAATATCAGAACTGCGGGAGAGTAGTAAAGTCGACTGACCGACCGGCGGCGAACCACGGGCCGCCGAGTGTTCAAGTTTACAAAGGTTTCGTCGGCACGGCGGCGGGGCGGTGTGGCGGCCGATCTCTACCTCAGTTGACCCTGAAAGCATTCACCTAGGATCACAAAATTTATCTGAAGCGAGTTCAATTCAGCCGTAAGCTACTCTCCTGACTTTGTGTCAGCAGCTTCAGTAGTTTCCCAGATCTTAGGCGGGACGAATATGACCCCACCCCCTCTCCGGTGCGCGTTGAGACCCTCCGCCGCAGGTGTTAAGATGAACATTATGCTTGAAGTGCATGACAGGCTGTTCGCTTGTAAACCTCATACTCAATTTTTAAAGGCAATACCAGCGAATAAATCAAATGAGTGCTTGCATTATTGTCATCATGCCACCAAGGAGAGTTCCATTTCTAGCAATCTGTCACAAAAAGACAGCGACCGGAGTGCCAAATTGTGAAATACCCTGACCGGCAAGTATGAGGCTTTTCGCACCACTGCCTCCCCGCCGCCCAGCAACACTTAATCGAGTCAATATTTCCCCCACTGTACCTTGTTCCCAGTATGGAACCATTCCCACACCACCACATCAACCAGTGGTGACGAACACACCCAGGCTTCAATTTGATTAGCTAAAAGCCTGAAAACTAGGCTCTTCCAGAGGAGCATACGGTGATTAGCCATCTGCCTGTTCAAATGGTAATGGCAACTCAAAGGATATCAGTAGTTAACAAACCCTGCTCATCATCCGGCCCAAGGTTCGAGAGGATTGCTCATTAGGTATTGCTTGTCACAGTTCTGGTCGTGTGAGGCTGCCTGGCTAAATAATATAGAATACACTTGGATTCGAACTTGCGAACTCGGCATCGCTCCCACCCGAGCCCCCATATGACCAATTGGTCGCACATGAGTACTTCTGTATCATCCTTTTCGGATGAGCCTGCTAAAACCGAAGTTGCACGCAGTGTCCAAGCACTTCAAGCACACCTTCCTCTTTACGTTTACGTACGCAAACGATGTATATGCACAAATATATGTATTCTGCAATAGCATACAATTTATATGGATCAGGTCCGTGATCGGTGTGAGGCAAGATACACATCCAAACTCATAAATGGAATCGAAGTGCCATAACATCGACCTGCTTAAGCGCGCCTCGACAACGCTTCGCCAGCCTCGGCCAACGGGGCGGCGTCGATTCCTCCATGGCTGCCTGGCTGAGCAGAGGGTGGGGCTGTGGCATGGCTAGACTACATCCAGCACCGCGTTGCCAGGCCAACGGCGAGGCGACCACGCCTTCCGGCCCACTCGCTGAGCGCCACGCCACATCTGGCGCCGCCGGCGCTGGCCTCGCTCCGTCCGTCCAAGCAGGGTGCGTGGGGTGCGTGCACAACACAAGCGCGGCGTGCCAGCCGAGCGGGCTGACGGTGCGCGGCTCCCGCCCGTCTGCCGTCCGGCCGACGGCACAACCATGTCCTCGCTGTGGATGGGCCGGCCGGTTAGACAGCTCTCTACACCGTCCCCGGCCGACCACGCCGTCTGTGTAGTCAATATCGGTAACGGTTATTTTGTCAGGGCCGCGATATGGCGCGGCGAGCATCCACCCTGTGGACACAGTGCGGCGGTGTGTGCAGGCGGTGGCAGAAACACGTTGTCTGCCGCTCACACTGACGGCACCGTCCGCTGCCGGATAATCGCCAGTTATCCACGAAGCCGCTAGTAGATCTGCTGACGTTTGCCACGGGCTAGACGCCCGCGAAACGCACCGCCCACCGCGCGGCCGACGCGTGGAAGAGCGACCGATCAAGCGCAACGCGACGCCGTCGGTGCGCGTCGGGTGTTCACTGCTTCCTTAGCGACCAGAGCGGGTCGAGTTGACTGAGCGGGTCGTTTTCGGGAGCGGCGGGCTCGGCCGGCGACCCGGCGACGGCCGCCGACGCGGCCGGCTGCGGGTCCAGCTCGAAGGTGGCCGGGTCCAGACAGGCGAGCGCGCCGCGCAGCGTCGGCGCCGAGCTGGGACGCGACGCGTCGCGCGACGACGCTGCGGCGGCGGCGGCGGCGGCGGCAGGCGCGGCGGCAGGCGGCGCCGCCGGCAGAGACGCGGTGGAGCCGGCACCTGGCAGACAAAGCCAGCCAGTCGGTTACCGGGACTGAGGCGAGTGTTGACACGGTGGAGACGCATGGATACACCGGATGCCAGCGTAGTGGGTCGGGCGCCCGTCGACAACACGGCGCAAGAAGCATGCAGGCGCAGTACATACCACTTCAACACGACTCCACAGGCAGACGGATGTAGCGGTGGTGGTGGTGGATTTGTGTTTTAGGGCGCGTCGACTGCCTTGGCCATCTTGTGCCCATGCGGATGCAGCGGGGCCTACAACACTCCTTCAGGGGTGGACACACATACAAGCAGCGTGTTCTCAGCTAAACGGTCCGTCGACCTACCGAGCTCGGCTACCCGTCCCATGGAACGGCGACACACACTCATGTGGACGGCACCAACCAGAGACAGGCAGCACTCTGTATGCAATCGTGTATGTATGGTTGCGACGCAAATGTCACGAAAATGAAATAAATAAGGAAATAAACAAACAATCGGCGTCTGGCCAGAAACGTGGTGTGTGCAATGTGATGTAGCCCGGTGGCCGAATGACTTAACCCGCTCTGAGGTGACACCGACGCTGGATTCTAACGTGTCACGTTCTATCTCTCCGCAGACACATCCCATCGTGAGCTGCTTTCAACCAAACGATTAAATGACTGTGTATGGTTCACACCGACGCCCGGCGAGTTGTACAGGACATAACCTTACTTTAACAAATCATTCATTCCTCCAGCTCGTTTGGCTTCCACACATTCCGCAATACCTCCCACACACGTTCCATGGCTCGGAGGGAAAAGCCATGGGCTGCAGTTTCATAACACTGCTTTAAGCATGTCCTCCAGATGGAAGAATAAGCTAAGCTACGGCTGGACAAGCTCGTAAGACAACTTAGCTGGGGTGAGAAGACGTACTGTGATAACCCAGGTCGTACTCTGCCAAAGTGATCAGGTGATGCGGCGGTGGCAGGACATAATCGGACCAGCAGAGGACATTGGCTCGGAGAGAATGTACCTAGACCAGGACATGACGTAATCAGGAGCGGACGTATTGTGGTGAGATGAGAGCAGGCATCGTGGCTAGGAGGATGCACCGTGGCTAGAAGAGGACGCCGTGACCATGAATACCGTGTCCAGGAGAGTATGTATCGTGACCAGGAGAGGGCGTACCGTGACCAGGAGAGCATGTGCCGTGACCAGGAGAGGATGTGCCGTGACCAGGAGAGGACGTACCGTGGCCAGGAGAGGACGCACCGTGACGAGGAGAGGCCGTACCGTGACCAGGATATGACGTACCGTGACCAGGAGAGTACGTACCGTGACAAGGAGAGTACGTACCGTGACCAGGAGAGTACGTACCGTGACAAGGGGAGCACGTACCGTGACCAGGGGAGCACGTACCATGACCAGGGGAGCCCGTACCGTGACCAGGAGAGCACGTACCATGACCAGGGGAGCACGTACCGTGACCAGGAGAGCACGTACCATGACCAGGGGAGCACGTGCCGTGACCACGGGAGCACGTGCCGTGACCAGGAGAGCACGTACCATGACCAGGGGAGCACGTACCGTGACCAGGAGAGCACGTACCATGACCAGGGGAGCACGTACCGTGACCAGGGGAGCACGTACCATGACCAGGGGAGCACGTACCGTGACCAGGAGAGTACGTACCGTGACCAGGAGAGCACGTACCATGACCAGGGGAGCACGTACCGTGACCAGGGGAGCACGTACCGTGACCAGGGGAGCACGTACCGTGACCAGGGGAGCACGTACCGTGACCAGGGGAGCACGTACCGTGACCAGGGGAGCACGTACCATGACCAGGGAGCACGTGCCGTGACCAGGGAGCACGTACCGTGACCAGGGAGCACGTACCGTGACCAGGGGAGCACGTACCGTGACCAGGGAGCACGTACCGTGATCAGGGGCACGTACCGTGACCAGGGAGCACGTACCGTGACCAGGGGAGCACGTGCCGTGACCAGGGAGCACGTACCGTGACCAGGGGAGCACGTACCATGACCAGGGAGCACGTGCCGTGACCAGGGGAGCACGTACCGTGACCAGGGGAGCACGTACCGTGACCAGGGGAGCACGTACCATGACCAGGGGAGCACGTACCGTGACCAGGAGAGCACGTACCGTGACCAGGAGAGCACGTACCGTGACCAGGGGAGCACGTACCGTGACCAGGGGAGCACGTACCGTGACCAGGGGAGCACGTACCATGACCAGGGGAGCACGTACCGTGACCAGGGGAGCACGTACCGTGACCAGGGGAGCACGTACCGTGACCAGGGGAGCACGTACCGTGACCAGGGGAGCACGTACCATGACCAGGGGAGCACGTGCCGTGACCAGGGGAGCACGTACCGTGACCAGGGGAGCACGTACCATGACCAGGGGAGCACGTACCGTGACCAGGAGAGCACGTACCGTGACCAGGAGAGCACGTACCGTGACCAGGGGAGCACGTACCGTGACCAGGGGAGCACGTACCGTGACCAGGGAGCACGTGCCGTGACCAGGGGAGCACGTACCGTGACCAGGGAGCACGTACCGTGACCAGGGGAGCACGTACCGTGACCAGGGGAGCACGTACCATGACCAGGGGAGCACGTGCCGTGACCAGGGGAGGACGTACCGTGACCAGGGGAGCACGTACCATGACCAGGGGAGCACGTACCATGACCAGGGGAGCACGTACCGTGACCAGGGGAGCACGTACCGTGACCAGGGGAGCACGTACCGTGACCAGGGGAGCACGTGCCGTGGCCAAGGGAGCACGTGCCGTGACCAGGGAGCACGTACCGTGACCAGGGGAGCACGTACCGTGACCAGGGAGCACGTGCCGTGGCCAAGGAGCACGTGCCGTGACCAGGAGCCCGTACCGTGACCAGGGAGCACGTACCGTGACAAGGGGAGCACGTACCGTGACCAGGGGAGCACGTACCGTGACCAGGGGAGCACGTACCATGACCAGGGGAGCACGTGCCGTGACCAGGGAGCACGTACCGTGACCAGGAGAGCACGTACCGTGACCAGGAGAGCACGTACCGTGACCAGGGGAGCACGTACCATGACCAGGGGAGTACGTACCGTGACCAGGGGAGCACGTGCCGTGGCCAGGAGGACGTACCGTGACCAGGGAGCACGTACCGTGACCAGGGAGCACGTACCGTGACCAAGGGAGCACGTGCCGTGACCAGGGGAGCACGTACCGTGACCATGGGAGCACGTGCCGTGACCAGGGGAGCACGTACCGTGACCAGGGGAGCACGTACCGTGACCAAGGGAGCACGTGCCGTGACCAGGGAGCACGTACCGTGGCCAGGGGGCACGTACCGTGGCCAGGGAGCACGTGCCGTGACCAGGGAGCACGTACCGTGACCAGGGGAGCACGTGCCGTGGCCAGGAGGACGTACCGTGACCAGGGGAGCACGTACCGTGACCAGGGGAGCACGTACCGTGACCAGGGGAGCACGTGCCGTGACCAGGGGAGCACGTACCGTGACCAGGGGAGCACGTACCGTGACCAGGGGAGCACGTGCCGTGGCTGGGTGAGGCGGGTGCTGTGCCGGCGCCAGACGCCGTGAGTGCGCCCAGGCGAGCCTGCAGCTCACACACAGTCTTGTTGGAGGCGAGGAAGTCCTCGGACGGGTGTCGACTGTGGCCCGAGTGGCTCGAGCCGGGCGGGTTGTCGAAGGTAGCTCGACTCGTCAGGATGCCGCCTGTCGCCGCCGGCTCGCGTCATTGACTCGTTATGAACCGGTAACATTCTAACACGTAACTCACGAGCCAGAACATTGGTTACATGCGCCATAAGTAGCACCGTTCAAAAGCAAATGATTGCATTTTACACCATAACCTACGTGACATATTGGTGTGTGTCCATGCCCTAGCACCTCCGAGTTTGTAATTTAGCCGCGGTGAATGCCTGCTTTCGGATATATGCAAGCTGTAGTCACTACCGCAGAAACCTTGCCTACCAGCCATCATACGGCCGCAGAACTACCGTGGTCCGAGCACCCATAAACCCCAGCGGATAACCACCCGACTAACCGGAGGACTTATCCACACAACATCGGCGCACATCACGCGACTGCCGCACTCACGCTTCATGAGGAAGTCCTGTGCGGCGTACAGCAGCGCCTGGTGGGCGAACAGCAGGTGCTGCTTGTCCTGCAGACAGTTGCGGCGAGCCGTGTTGAGCAGACAGGCGACCGGCATCAGGTCGATGAGGCCCGAGCCGGCGTTGATCTCGGCCAGCGCAGCGGCCATCAGACAGAACACGCCCGACCGGCCGACGCCGCTCCAACAGTGCACCACCAGCGGCCGCAGCAGGGATCGCTGCTGCTGGTGGTAGTGCAGCACCTGTCCACCACACAGACGGTCCGTCACAACAGCACCACACACGCGGCCGCAGCAGGGATCGCTGCTGCTGGTGGTAGTGCAGCACCTGTCCACCACACACACGGCCCGTCACAACAGTGCACCACACACGCGGCCCGTCACAACAGTGCACCACACACGCGGCCCGTCACAACAGTACACCACACACGCGGCCCGTCACAACAGTGCACCACACACGCGGCCCGTCACAACAGTGCACCACACACACACGGCCCGTCACAACAGTGCACCACACACGCGGACCGTCACAACAGTGCACCACACACGCGGCCCGTCACAACAGTACACCACACACGCGGCCCGTCACAACAGTGCACCACACACGCGGCCCGTCACAACAGTGCACCACACACGCGGCCCGTCACAACAGTGCACCACACACACACGGCCCGTCACAACAGTGTACCACACACGCGGACCGTCACAACAGTGCACCACACACACACGGCCCGTCACAACAGTGCACCACACACACGGCCCGTCACAACAGTGCACCACACACGCGGCCCGTCACAACAGTGCACCACACACGCGGACCGTCACAACAGTGCCCCACACACGCGGACCGTCACAACAGTACACCGCACAGGCGGCCCGTCACAACAGTGCACCACACACGCGGCCGCAGCAGGGAGCGCTGCTGCTGGTGGTAGTGCAACACCTGTGCACCACACACACGGCCCATCACAACAGTGCACCACACACGCGGCCCGTCACAACAGTGCACCACACACGCGGCCCGTCACAACAGTGCACCACACACGCGGCCCGTCACAACAGTGCACCACACACACGGCCCGTCACAACAATGCACCACACACACGGCCCGTCACAACAGTGCACCACACACACGGCCCGTCACAACAATGCACCACACACACGGCCCGTCACAACAGTGCACCACACACACGGCCCGTCACAACAATGCACCACACACACGGCCCGTCACAACAGTGCACCACACACACGGCCCGTCACAACAGTGCACCACACACACGGCCCGTCACAACAGTGCACCACAAACGCGGCCCGTCACAACAGTGCACCACACACGCGGCCCGTCACAACAGTGCACCACACACACGGCCCGTCACAACAGTGCACCACACACACACGGCCCGTCACAACAGTGCACCACACACGTGGCCCGTCACAACACGCGGCCCGTCACAACAGTGCACCACACACACGGCCTGTCACAACAGTGCACCACACACGTGGCCCGTCACAACACGCGGCCCGTCACAACAGTGCACCACACACACGGCCCGTCACAACAGTGCACCACACACGCGGCCGCAGCAGGGAGCGCTGCTGCTGGTGGTAGTGCAGCACCTGTGCACCACACCATTTTGGTTATAATAGAGCACCACCCTCCATCAGAATCATTTTCAGGCAGTTACTAAACATGAATAAACAGTAAATCTTACTTAACGTCAGAGGTTACCTTCCTTGGCATCCACATATCTAGCCAGAAGCTGTTTGAAACGGTTGACAAGATGCTGATGACCAATAAAACAGCTAAACACATCTGGCCATATCCCAGCCACGAGCCACCACTGAAGTCGGCGGCCGCCTGGGCTCACTACCTGGAAACTCCCCTCATTCGGTCACCTTGGTCACAAACCGGGTGACCTCTGAAGCTACTGTCGTAGATCGCCAGCTGCTCTCACCTCTGCTACAAACTGGGCGAGCGGCGCCGGGCTGGTGGGCAGCGCGGCGCGCGGCCAGCTGCTGAAGTGCAGGTGGATCACCACACGCGACATCTTGGTGTCGCTGTGCAGCACCGAGATGATGCGCTCCACCCGGCCGTTAGCCAGCGACTGCGACTGCAGCGTCAGATGGAGGGGGCCGTGCTGGACAGGGGTGCCCCGCTCCGTCGGCCAGTACACCTGTGCGGCACAGGGACGTTAAGTGGGTGAAAAAGAAATGCCACGTCATCATTACGTCATCAACTGATGACAGCCTGGTAGCTCAGCTTGTTAGAGCGTTGGAGCGCATTGGTTTCCCCTGGCATGGCAAGACATGGTTGGAGTCGCTTTACGCGCTCGCATTTAGCCCCCGGATGGGTCAGTTGGCAGCTGGCCTGATCAGACTGGGGACGAGCTACCGGGGCGGCCGTGTCGGTGCATTGACGGCACGTTAAACTCTCGGTACAAAAAATATGCCATTGAATCTGAACTCATGGATCGGATGGTGGAGCCAGGGTACATGCAACAAGCTCTGCTTAGCAACAGGATTTTAGTTCATAAAGCCATCCCAGCAATAATTTTTATTTTATTATTTTTGTTTTTGTTTTAACAGTCTGATATCTAGATTTCCTCCATGTAAAATCGCTTTCTACCTGTAAGTATTGAAGCTATTGCTACGTTCCAGATTAATGGAGGTCAGTTCAAATCATTCGCAGCTAATTAATGAATACAAACGGTGCATTCAAAAAGCTATTCACAGCTGTCTCCAAATCTATTATTAGGGCAGATGATCGCATGCCTACCAGCTACACACGAGTTGAACCATCAACAGACTCAGTGTATTCCTGAAAACGGGCACCTGCTGAATGCTGTATACAAAGCACCGAGGCCGTAGTTGGAGTTGACGCGGTGCCACTAACCTGGCCCTCCATCTCGCTGTCGGGCAGCAGGCAGACCACCAGCTCCACCTGGTGGTGCCGCACCACTAACCTGGCCCTCCATCTCGCTGTCGGGCAGCAGGCAGACCACCAGCTCCACCTGGTGGTGCCGCACCACTGACCTGGCCCTCCATCTCGCTGGTGGTGCCGTACCACTGACCTGGCCCTCCATCTCGCTGTCGGGCAGCAGGCAGACCACCAGCTCCACCTGGTGGTGCCACACCATGCACCAGAAGTCGGTCTGCGTGACCGGCAGCGGACACTGGGTGGCGATCAGTGTCGGGCTGCCGGCGCTCAGCTCGGGCAGCCGGCTGGCGTTGATGTAGTCGTCGCGCACCAGCGGCACCGGCACCAGGCTCTGGTCGAACGGCAGGATGTCCTGGAAGCGGTTCTTCATGGGGTAGCAGCGCGCCACCGAGATCTGCAGACGTCGGCCGTCCACCTGTCGGCGCTCTGGGGTCAGACGAAGGCTCGCGGCGCAGTCAGCCGGCGGGGAGAAATCGCGCGACGACGGCTCAGCAACCATAACTCTGTCGTTGTATCTGGACGGTCAAGGGATGCGAACTTTGCACCTGAATAATCCACCAATGTACTTTGGAAGGAATTTCCGCGACCGAACCATTAATCGCGATTCATTCACCACGCCATGCAATCGAAAAGTGAACTAATTGCCAATTTTAACCGGCTTACACCTATTTAAGCCGGCATAAAATTCGAGAAAATACCAAAGCAAGCTTGGATAAGACTTGTATCAAGTAAGTCAAGGTCGTCACAAATCAATTCTTGCATGGGAAGACATGCAGCTGATGATGTTAAAATCACATTGTGTAAAGGATGCAACTATCACCCGGTAATGCAGATATTAGCGAAAGATGAAAAATATGCGATGTGAAATACATTATAGTGTCGATGTACTGGCTTTTGATGTTCAAACTGCACAGCATCATCATTAAAAAAATATAAAGGTTATCAGTGTGCATGTACTTCATTGACGTATTTACTTGGCAACAAATCCACTTTTTACTTTTTCAGTAAAAGTGAGAACTTTTACTGAAAAAGACTCCGAGCTTGCCACCAAAACTGGTGGATGATGATGGGGATGCATGTGCACCATTCATGAGAAAATTGTGGAATACATCTACTACAAACGATACATACTAGCATGGCTACTGCTAGCTTATTGGTCTAGAAGTGAACTGAAGGCTGTATCATTTATATGATGCCAACAAGATGCCAATGTGAGCATGTCACCTCAAATCATATACTTAATTGGTATATTCTGCATGAATTCGACATTCTACATGAAGATAATGTGCAACACCATCTACATTTGCTATTTTCCCACGAATACCAGCTTGAACTAGTTCAATTATGGCTCGAAATGAAGCACACGTACTTCATATGCACAGGGTGCTACGAAATGTTATCAGCTAGCCATTGCCTCTGAAATTACTTTTGAGACATTCCGACATCTTCTGCCCCATATTGCTGCCAACTGGTTTTCACTGATTGAAACCAGTTGCAGGACATAACTTCACTCGGCTGCTGCCAACCAAGTATTATACTGAACTGAAATAGCCGGGTCAATCGGGATCGGAAATGAATCCGCCCAGGTTAAATGGTGTTAACTTCTTACCTCTTGCTGGTCCATCAGTTCTTTCCATTTGCTGTCGAGAGGGGTGGGCCCATTCAAGGACTTCTTCGTCATGCCAGCCACGAACTTGTCAAGTCGCTCCACATCCTGAAAACAAAAATAGCGTACATCTCAGCAACTAACAATGCCACATGGTGTACGCATTAAACACCATATATTAATTAAGCAGGTCTGGTTTTATTCAACTCAATTGATAGCAAGATGGCGTGTGCGCGGTGAGCATGTTTAATCGGGAGGCACAGCGACAAGCGACAGTAAGCACACCGAACGACCGGCACTGGTTGGTGTTTTTTTTTCAGTGTCGGAAAGCTTGGCCACCGGTGCAGTTCTACCTGTCACGGAGATCACCAGTCGGACAGACGGACAGCAGTACCTGCACGAAGAGGGTGAGCTTCTCGGCGTCCGAGTACGGGTCGCCGCCGGCCGACAGTTTGCGCTTCTCTCGGTCGAGCAGCTGGCGCCGCTGGCGCTCTGCCTCGGAGGTGACGACGCGCGGCTGCAGCACGCCCGCCGAGCCGGGTTCGTCCGCCGAACCGGCGTCCGACAACAGGTCCTGGCTGGACGCCGCCGACAGGGGGCGCCGCAGGGGGCTCTCGGACGGCAGCTGCGGCACAGACCAGCCGTCACACGGCAGCTGCGGCACAGACCAACCGTCACACGGCAGCTGCGGCACAGACCAACCGTCACACGGCAGCTGCGGCACAGACCAACCGTCACACGGCAGCTGCGGCACAGACCAACCGTCACACGGCAGCTGCAGCACAGACCAACCGTCATACGGCAGCTGCGGCACAGACAAACCGTCACACGGCAGCTGCGGCACAGACAACCGTCACAGGCAGCTGGGCACAGAAACCGTCACACGGCGTGCGGCACAGACCAACCGTCACACGGCAGCTGGGCACAAAACCGTCATACGGCAGCTGGGCACAACAAACCGTCACACGGCAGCTGCGGCGCAGACCAGCGTCACACGGCAGCTGCGGCACAGACCAACCGTCACACGGCAGCTGCAGCACAGACCAACCGTCATACGGCAGCTGCGGCACAGACCAACCGTCACACGGCAGCTGCGGCACAGACCAACCGTCACACGGCAGCTGCGGCACAGACCAACCGTCACACGGCAGCTGCGGTACAGACCAACCGTCACACGGCTGGTGCTGGGGACACGAACCGTCACACTGCTGGCGCTGGGGACAAGCACCGTCACACGGCTGGTACTGGGGACACGGACCGTCACACTGCTGGTGCTGGGGACACGGACCGTCACACGGCTGGTACTGGGGACACGGACCGTCACACGGCTGGTACTGGGGACACGGATTGTCACACGGCTCGTACTGGGGACACGGACCGTCACACGGCTCGTACTGGGGACACGGACCGTCACACAGCTGGTACTGGGGACACGGACCGTCACACGGCTGGTGCTGGGGACACGGACCGTCACACGGTTGGTGCTGGGGACACGGACCGTCACACGGCTGGTACTGGGGACACGGACCGTCACACGGCTGGTACTGGGGACACGGACCGTCACACGGCTGGTACTGGGGACACGGACCGTCACACGGCTGGTACTGGGGACACGGACCGTCACACGGCTGGTACTGGGGACACGGACCGTCACACGGCTGGTACTGGGGACACGGACCGTCACACGGCTGGTACTGGGGACACGGACCGTCACACGGCTGGTACTGGGGACATGAACCGTCACACGGCTGGTACTGGGGACACGGACCGTCACACGGCTGGTACTGGGGACACGGACCGTCACACGGCTGGTACTGGGGACACGGACCGTCACACGGCTGGTACTGGGGACACGGACCGTCACACGGCTGGTACTGGGGACACGGACCGTCACACGGCTGGTACTGGGGACACGGACCGTCACACGGCTGGTACTGGGGACACGGACCGTCACACTGCTGGTGCTGGGGACACGGACCGTCACACTGCTGGTGCTGGGGACACGGACCGTCACACGGCCTGTACCGGGGACACGGACTGTCACACAGCTGGTACTGGGGACACGGACCGTCACACGGCCTGTACCGGGGACACGGACTGTCACACGGCTGGTACTGGGGACACGGACCGTCACACGGCCTGTACCGGGGACACGGACCGTCACACGGCTGGTCCTGGGGACACGGACCGTCACACGGCTGGTACCGGGGACATGGACCGTCACACGGCCGGTACTGGGGACACGGACCGTCACACGGCTGGTACTGGGGACACGGACCGTCACACTGCTGGTGCTGGGGACACGGACCGTCACACGGCTGGTACCAGGGACATGGACCGTCACACGGCCGGTACTGGGGACACGGACCGTCACACGGCTGGTACTGGGGACACGGACCGTCACACGGCTGGTACTGGGGACACGGACCGTCACACGGCTGGTACTGGGGACACGGACCGTCACACGGCCGGTACTGGGGACACGGACCGTCACACGGCTGTTACCGGGGACACGGACCGTCACACGGCTGGTACTGGGGACACGGACCGTCACACTGCTGGTGCTGGGGACACGGACCGTCACACGGCCGGTACTGGGGACACGGATAGCAGCAAGGATAGCAGCAAGGATAGCAGCAAGGAGAAAGTGCTAGTTGTAGGAGACTCCGGTGTGCGGCATTTAGATAGGGTATTCTGCAAAGGTCGTACAGGCAGGAGGTGCATCACCAGGCCTGGTGCCAAGGTCAAAGACCTGGTCCCAGTGGTGGCACAGGCCACAAGTGAGAACCAGTTTAGCGCAGTTGTAGTGCAGGTAGGAGTGAATAACATAGGTCTTGCTAGGAGTGAGGAGCTGCTGCAGGACTACAGGGCCCTTCTGGCCACCCTGAAGCAAAGCGAAAGCAGAGTTATTGTGACGGCTATTCTGCCCAGGGCTGGAGTCTCCCCTGAGTGGGGCTCTAGGGCACTGGCAGCCAATGCCAGGGTAGGTAGGCTTTGCAATGAGTTAAGTTTGACCTTTGTTGACAAGTGGTGCAGGTTTTATGGCTCATGGGACCTCTATCAAAGGGACGGCCTGCACTTCTCCGAGAAGGGGGTGCAAGTGTTAAGTAAGGTATATGAGCATGTCCTTCAGGGAAACTAGATAATGGGGTGGGGAGGGAAGAAGTGGCATTACCATCTCATGGATATGCCAATAGTGACAGCATAGGCAATAGAACCTCACAGTCAGCAAATAGGGATGGCAGTAGATCAAGGGGGCAGAGTGGTGGATCATCCAGAGATGATAGAGCTACTCAACATCTAAAAACCAAAGATGGTTATGGAACTCTTCTTAAGTGTATGATGCTGAATGCTCAGAGTATTCGATCCAAATTTGACGAGTTCAAGTGTTATGTTGCTGAGGAGGAACCAGATTTTGTTTCCATTACTGAGGCATGGGTCAGTGAGGGGTATTTTGGGGATAACTTACAGGACTATGAGATCCAGGGATACAATATGTTTTCATGCAATAGGGGTCCACCAGTGAAAGGGGGTGGTGTAATGCTCTATGTGAATAGCTTATTCAGTTCTCAAAAAGTAACAGATGGGGTAAACAATGTGTCTGTGGAATCCATTTGGCTTGATGTTGCTGTGGGAAAAGGCAACAGCAATAAACTGAGAATAGGAGCTTGTACCGATCAGGAACCTTGCCACATTCTCAGCAACTCGAGATCGATAAGGCGAGTTGTCAGGAAATCAGTAGAAACTTTCAGAGGAAATGCCTTATTCTTGGTGACTTTAATCTAAAAGGATATGAAAATGTTGGTGTTGGCTCCCCAGCATGTAAAATGTTTAGGAAATGCCTTGAAGAGGACCTGTTCTTACACCAGTTTGTAACAGAACCAACTAGGCAGGGCTCATTCTTGGACCTTGTATTCTCGGATTTAAGTGATTTAGTTCAAGACTTGACTGTAGGAGAAACTCTGGGAAGAAGTTACCATAACATAGTGAGATTCAAGGCACACGTAGCAGGGACAATTAAGGATAATTTGGCAAAGGTTCCAAATTTTAACAGGGTAGACTTTGACTGCATGAGAGCGGCTTTAAGTGCCATAAAATTGGAAGAAGAATTCTCCGATTTAAATGCCTGTGAAATGTGGGAAAAGTTAAAATCTTACTTGAAGGAAATTCAGTTTATACATGTACCCAAAGCAAAGGCGCAAAAGAAGGGTAGGAAAGCCAGCATGGCTTACACCAGATTTGACAAAAGCAATTAAGGCTAAGAAAGATGCATTTAGAGTATTTAAGGAAGCTTCAAATATAGTAAATCTAAGGTTGTATCAAAAAGCTAGAGACGCTGTGAAGCAGAAAACCAGAGCAGCAAAGCGAGCAAAAGAATTGGATTTGGCTAGGAACTGTAATTGGGACAGTAAAAAGTTCTTTAGTTTCTACAAGCTAAGTAAAGTTTCAAGCACCATTGGTCCACTGGAAGTAAATGGGATTATGTTGAGTGAGGATGGTGAGATGGTTGAGGAACTGAGCAAGCAGTTTAAATCAGTGTTTACGTTGGAGGATGTGACTAATCTGCCAACTGTGAACCACAGCTCGGTGACAGGTGATCAGTTACATGATGTTGATTTCATTGATTGTGATGTTGTTTTGAATTATATCAGGAAAATAAAGCCAAACAAGGCAGCAGGACCTGATGGAATTTATGCTAGGGTATTGCGGGAAGCTGAAAAGGAACTGGCAATTCCACTTAGTATAATATTTTGTAGATCAGTTTCACAAAATGAAATTCCAACAGATTGTAAAAGGGCAAATGTAGTTCCTATTTTCAAGAAAGGAGAAAGAGGGAAAGTTGAAAACTATAGGCCAGTAAGCCTCACATCCCTTGTCTGCAAGGTACTTGAATCAATTATCAAGGATATAAGTTAGTTTTCTGGAAGGAAACAGATTGATTCAAGATACTCAACATGGGTTTAGAAAAGGGCGATCGTGTCTCACAAATCTCTTGGACTTTTTTAATTTTGCTACAGAACAATTTGATCAGGGAAATCAGGTTGATGTAGCATATCTTGACTTTAGCAAAGCCTTTGACAAGGTACCTCATAAACGGTTAATGATGCAGCTTCAGGTCCATGGTATTGCAGGTAACATCCTAAAATGGATAGAGTTGTGGCTTTCAGATAGACAGCAGAGAGTGATGCTAAATGGTACGAAGTCATCATGGCAAAATGTTCTTAGTGGAGTCCCCCAGGGGTCAGCACTGGGACCACTATTGTTCATTGTGTTTGTAAATAACATTGAAAGTGGCCTAAGCAGGAAGATTTTGAAATTTGCGGATAATTTGAAGGTCTTTAGGGCAATAACAGGGCACGATGAGCAGGTCTTGCTGCAGAAAGACTTAGACGAGCTTGTGAAGTGGTCTGAAAAATGGCAAATGAAATTTAATTTTGATAAGTGCAAAATCATGCATGTTGGTAGGCAGCATATCAAGGCTCCGTACTTGATGGATGGCCAAGTACTATCTGTGACTCAGCGGGAGAAGGACTTAGGTGTTATTTTGAACACAAAATTGGGGGCATCAGAACAGACAAAAGAAGCCAGGAAGAAGGCACTAAGAATGCTTGGGGCAATAAATAGGAATGTATCATACAAAAGTGAGGAAGTCATCAGGAAGCTTTACTGTGCATATGTCAGGCCACATTTGGAATACTGTGTCCAAGCTTGGTCCCCTAGTTATGAAAAAGATTGTTGGCCTTTAGAGAGAGTACAAAAGAGGGCAACGAAAATGGTGAATGGCATAGGCAACCTGGCATATGAGGAAAGATTGAAGAAACTGAATATGTTTTCACTTAGATATAGAAGGCTGAGAGGAGATCTCATCGAGGTCTTTAAATTTGTTCATGGTCAGGGACAGGGTTATCTCAGGGAACTGTTTGAATTTAACAGAAATGATGCAATTAGAGGTCATCAATTCAAAATTAAAGTTAATCACAGCAGGACATGGTTAAGACAGTCTTTCTTCACCAACAGGGTAGTAGAACACTGGAACCAGCTGCCAGAAACTATTGTCAGCAGCAACACATTGAACATCTTTAAAAACAGCATAGACAATCATTATAAGAATAGGGGGCTTGTTTTTCTGTATTCCAGGGAGGGTTGATTGGCGCATTTGGTGGAAAACTGGTTCAGTGTACAGAGTGCAACCAAGAAGGGCCCTTGTGGCTCATAGTTGCACTGATCTGTTATGTCTTTATGTCTTTGTACGGACCGTCACACGGCTGGTGCTTGATTGATTGATTATTTGGGCTTAAGGGCGCGCCGACTACTCGGTCATTTGGCGCCCAACGGCTGGTGCTGGGGACACGGACCGTCACACGGCCTGTACTGGGGACACGGACCGTCACACGGCTGGTACTGGGGACACGGACCGTCACACGGCCTGTACTGGGGACACGGACCGTCACACGGCTGGTACTGGGGACACGGACCGTCACACGGCTGGTGCTGGGGACACGGACCGTCACACGGCCTGTACTGGGGACACGGACCGTCACACTGCTGGTGCTGGGGACACGGACCGTCACACGGCTAGTACTGGGGACACGGACCGTCACACGGCTGGTACTGGGGACACGGACCGTCACACGGCCTGTACTGGGGACACGGACCGTCACACGGCTGGTGCTGGGGACACGGACCGTCACACGGCCGGTACTGGGGACACGGACCGTCACACGGCTGGTACTGGGGACACGGACCGTCACACGGCTGGTACCGGGGACACGGACCGTCACACGGCCTGTACTGGGGACACAGACCGTCACACGGCCGGTACTGGGGACACGGACCGTCACACGGCCGGTACCGGGGACACGGACCGTCACACGGCTGGTACTGGGGACACGGACCGTCACACGGCTGGTACTGGGGACACGGACCGTCACACGGCTGGTACTGGGGACACGGACTGTCACACGGCTGGTGCTGGGGACACGGACCGTCACACGGCCGGTACTGGGGACACGGACCGTCACACGGCTGGTACTGGGGACACGGACAGTCACACGGCTGGTACTGGGGACACGGACCGTCACACGGCTGGTACTGGGGACACGGACCGTCACACGGCTGGTGCTGGGGACACGGACCGTCACACGGCTGGTGCTGGGGACACGGACCGTCACACGGCTGGTGCTGGGGACACGGACCGTCACACGGCTGGTACTGGGGACACGGACAGTCACACGGCTGGTACTGGGGACACGGACAGTCACATTGTCGGATGTACTGGGGACATGAGGACCGCTATTGACCACACCGAATATACAGTTCAGCAATACTTAAATGAGACAGAGGAGCCAGTGTATGGTGGATGCAACCGAGATTTTAAAAAAGCATGGAACGCAATGGGCACTCAATGACGTGACCTGTGTGGGGATTGCCACGCTGGACTGTTGGCACACAGACCGAAGTCGGCACCTGGGCGGTAGATGCCGGAGCGGAGGCTGGCTGGACGGGGCCGGACGCTGACGCCGACAGATCCAAGCCGGCCAGCAGGCGGGCACTCTGTGACATGGCGTCGCCCTGTGGCAGATGCACTCCGTGACATGGTGTCCCCCTGTGGCAGATACACTCCGCAACATGGCGTCCTGTGGCAGATACACTCCGCAACATGGCGTCGCCCTGTGGCAGATACACTCCGTGACATGGTGTCCCCCTGTGGCAGATACACTCCGTGACATGGTGTCCCCCTGTGGCAGATACACTCCGCGACATGGTGTCCCCCTGTGGCAGATACACTCCGCGACATGGCGTCCTGTGGCAGATACACTCCGTGACATGACGTCCTGTGGCAGATACACTCCGTGACATGGCGTCCCCCTGTGGCAGATACACTCCGTGACATGGCGTCCCCCTGTGGCAGATACACTCTGTGACATGGCGTCCTGTGGCAGATACACTCTGTGACATGGCGTCCTGTGGCAGATACACCCTGTGACATGACGTCCTGTGGCAGATACACTCTGTGACATGGCGTCATCCTGTAACAGATACACTGTGACATGGCGTCCCCCTGTGGCAGATACACTCCGTGACATGACGTCCTGTGGCAAATACACTCCGTGACATGGCGTCCCCCTGTGGCAGATACACTCTGTGACATGGCGTCCTGTGGCAGATACACTCTGTGACATGGCGTCCTGTGGCAGATACACCCTGTGACATGACGTCCTGTGGCAGATACACTCTGTGACATGGCGTCATCCTGTGACATACACTGTGACATGGCGTCCCCCTGTGGCAGATACACCCTGTGACGTGACGTCCTGTGGCAAATACACTATGTGACATGGCGTCCTGTGGCAGATACACCCTGTGACATGACGTCCTGTAGCAGATACACTGTGACATGGCGTCCCCTGTGACAGAAGCACTCTGTGGCACGGCATCTCCTGTGGCAGAGACATTGTGACATGGTGTCCTCGTGTGGCACAAGCAGCACATGGGATGCCCCACAAGGGCACAAGGGTCAGCTGCGGCAACACACTACATGCCAAACACGTGCGTGTGACATCGAGAAATGTCGTCAGTGCCACACAAGCACACCAAGTAGACAGCACAGGGCCCACCAGCCATCACTTACTAAACACATAGTAAATGCACCAACGCTGGAAGACCCGGATGCAACACAAATCCGGAGGCCCTAACATAAATAACCGCACATAGCACAGACTTGCTAGCTTGCCCTCTGCGAGCCAACAAAACTGTAACAGAGTTACTAGAAATTATACTTTTGGCTGTCCCGTAACTGTAAATGACGTGACCCCGTAAGCCTACCGACTGTAAAAGTATACCGTAAATGTAACACCCCACGGGCCTCTGGTTGCCGGCCGACTTCCGCCGTCGCGAAGCCACCAGACGGTTCTGGAACCCGGATGGTGACGCGCTAGGGGCGTTTGACGCTTTTCGACCAATGAGAGGTCGGGGGGCTCCGAGCGTCGCCAGCGGCCGCGCGGTCGGCCGTCAGTCGTGGTTGGACACTCGGGGCGCGTGCATCTGTGTTGAGCGCTTCCGCGCCCGATAAATTTCCATCTAATTTCGGACTTTAAATTCTTCTGAAAGGCATCTCACGGCTTTCCTTCATAGAAGAAAGTTCCGTACTGCGTCTAGCTGTCTCGTGTGTTCGTTCGAGCGAGGCTGCCGAAGTGCACCCTCAGCACCAGTTCCCACGGATGGGGACTGAGATGCTGAGATCAGAGTCTGTCTCTGATGTCTCAGAGAGATGTCGCGCCTGCCTGCAGTACAATGCACGGGGTTCAGAGAGAGCCATTGTGCTCTCTAGACGCCAGTTCAGAGCGAACCTTTGTTCTCTGGCCGGGGGATGAGTAACCCCACTGGTCTGCGCGCGCAGGCAGTCATGTGACGTGTTGCGGGCTGATCACGTGACAAGTGACGTATCATAGTCTGCGGGTACCTAGCGAAGGTGCCGCGAGGGAGGAACTCTCTGACTACCGAGTGCTCGTCGCGAGCAGACGTCACCGCTGGCTCGGCTGGCTGGCCGGACTGGCCAGCCGTCGCCCCACATTTAAGGTACCGAGGGACGTCTCTGCCTGCGAGTCGCTGCGTCTGTTGAGATGTAGTTCTCTGATAGAAAGTGGTTGCACCTGTCTGTCAAGATGCAGTTATATTATTAACGCCTATATCACGCTGCACCATTAATGTCTGATCTTCGTGGCCATTTGCCTGTTGACTAATTTGCACAATATAGAAGTGCTGGCTTTGGAGGTGCACGTCAAGATGTGAGATCAGAGCTCTGAGATGGAAGCTTAGAGCTGTTTAATTTATACCCGGGGTCTTAATATCGTCCAACGCTGAGATCAAACCCTAGTACTATCAACGTGCCAGAGAATTTGCCCCTTCAGGGGTGGAGAAAAATACTTTTCTACAAAACCATGACCGCAAAGGGAAGGCATACGTCACGACATACGCACGAACATCATCACTAAGAACACAATCACCCACCTGCACGGCTGGGGTGGGTTGCAGGGTCGGCTGCAGAGGCCGAGGCTGCACGGGCGTCGGCTGCAGGGGGGCAGGCTGCAGGTCGGCAGGCTGGACAGGCTGCAGGTCGGCAGACCGGACAGCCTGAGCCGCCGCTGGCTGTGGTGCCACAGTCGGCAGGATGTACTGGGCAGTGTTGACGCCAGGCGCCGACGATGCGTGCTGTGGTGCCGAGGAGCCGGCGGCCGACGGGAACTGAGGCAGTGACGGGGTCAGACTAACGACAGCATACTGCTGCTGCCCGCCCGCCAGCGACGGCTGTTGCTGCTGCGGCATCGACTGTCCCTGGGTCGGGAACGGCTGCTGCTGCTGCTGCTGCGACATCGACTGTCCCTGGGCCGGAAACGGCTGCTGCTGCTGCTGCGGCACCGGCTGTCCCTGGGCCGGGAACGGCTGCTGCTGCTGCTGCGACATCGACTGTCCCTGGGCCGGGAACGGCTGCTGCTGCTGCTGCTGCTGTGGCACCGCCTGTCCCTGCGCCGGGAACGGCTGCTGCTGCTGCTGCTGTGGCACCGGATGCCCCAGGGCCGGAAATGAGTGCTGTTGAGGCTGTTGCTGCTGTGCCGGGTAATGCTGTTGTTGTCCCAAGTACTGCTGCTGCTGCGGCGGATACCGTTGTCCTCCCGGGTAATGCTGCTGGGTCTCTTGTTGTGTCTGACCCTTCTGCTGCTGCTGCACTGGATACTGCTGCTGTGCCTGAAGTTGGTGTTGTGCTGGACGCTGCTGCTGGTGCTGCTGCTGTTGTTGTTGCCCCTGGTACTGCTGTTGTAACGCTGCCGGTGTCGGCTGCCGGTCGGCCGCCTGTCCCTGACCGGCGTACGGCTGCTGACCTGCTGCAGGCCCTGCAGGTCCGTAGGCCTGCTGACCTGCTGCAGGCCCTGCAGGGCCGTACGCCTGCTGCCCTGCTGCGGCTCCCTGCTGACCACCGCCGACCGGGTACAGCTGCTGGCAGCTGACAGACCCGGGTGCGTACTGGTACCCATAGCCGGTATAGTACCCGACGTGACCTTTCTGCGTCTGGTGGTGCCCGGCTGCGGTGGGTACAGCCGGGTACGGCTGCCGGCCGCCACCGTACTGCTGCTGTTGCTGCTGCTGCTGAACCCGACCCGAGCCGGCGGCTGGTGGCGGACCTCGAGACGCGTCAGCCGGCGAGAACTGACCGGCTGGACTGGCGACTTGGGGCGTCGACACGATCTGACCCGCCGCCAGATGAGTGGCGCCGTACACACCCTGCGCCGCCTGTGGAACTTCGTACGAACTCTGCACCGACTGGGCGGCACCGTACACACTCGGCGTAGACTGGGTGGCTCCGAACGAGTTAGGCGCCGCCTGCGCCAGTCCGTGCGAAGCCGGCGGTGGCTCAGATTGGCTATACGAGCCCTGCGCTGCCTGCGAACTCCCGTACGGGCTTTGAGCGGTTGATGCCACTTGCAACGAATTCTGGGCGGGTAGCAGCACTTCCCCCTGGGAGCTATGGACCGGCTGTGTACCGGCATAGGAACTTTGAGCCGGCACACAACCTCCGTAAGCATTTTGAGCTGGATGTGGACTTCCATACGAGCCTTGGGCTGGCTGAGTGCCTCCGCACCAGCCTTGGGCGGGCACTGCTGTTCCATAGGAGTTCTGCAGCGGCCGAGTGGCTCCGTATGCGCCCGGCGCTCCGTATGCGCCCGGTGCTCCTGTGCCGTACCCACCGGGCGCCTCTTGCACGGACGGAGCCGGCCGGAACTGGCTTGCCGCCGCCACCGCCGCCGCGGACGACGACGACGACGGTGACGACGGTGACGGTGACGGAGACGGCGGGTAGCCGGTGGCGAGGGCGTAGGGCGCGATGCCGGACGCCCTGATGGCGGTGAGGGCGGCGCCGGCGCCCACCAGACGCGGCGGCGTGTAAACGGGCGCCGGGCCGGGCGGCGTGTAGACGGGCGCCGATCCGGGCGGCGTCGCGCTCGCTGGCGCGCCGTGCGCGTGCACGACGCTCGTCTGCTGCGCCACCGACGAGATGGGCCGGTGCGACGACAGCGGCGACTGCGCGCCGCCCGCCACGCCGCGGTCGGCCGGCGGCCGCGAGAACGTCTGGTACGGCGTCCACGAGGTGTAGCAGCCGCCGCCGTAGAAGGCCAGGTACGGGTCGTTCGTGTAGCCGTACCGGGCGGCGGCGCCGCCGGCCGGCAGCGGGCCGGGCGGCGTGAACGGGCCGGCCGGCGCGCCGCACCGGGCGACAGCAGCCACCGGCTGGTTCTCCGGGTAGGCCGAGCTCTGTCCAGCGGGAGCAGACACACCGCCGACCGGGCTGGCATCCTGCTGCCGCGGCGGGTAGCTCCCGCCCGTTGGAGCGTGCTGCGGCGGGCGGTCAGGGCCGGTGGCGTTCTGCGCAGCGGCTGGAGGATAGCCAGCGATGGTTGGCACATGGGCGGCCGGGTACTGGGAGCCCGCCGGACCCAGCGGCGGCTCGTACCCTGCACCGCCAGGGTCCAACGCCGCCGGCACCCGGCCCGCTGCCGCCGGACCGGTGGATCCGGCGCCGTTCTGTGCGACGCTCGCGCCGGGGGCCACCGCCGCCGCCTTCTGCCCGCCGCTCATGTACTGCGCCATCTGGGCGGCGTAGCTGGCGGACTCGGAGCCGGCGGGCGCCGACGCCGCAGGCCCGCCCGCCTGCATGTACTGCGCCATTTGAGCAGCGTAGCCGGCGGACTCGGAGCCGGCGGGCGCCGACGCCGCAGGCCCGCCCGCCTGCATGTACTGTGCCATCTGGGCGGCGTAGCCGTCGGACTCGGAGCCGGCGGGCGCCGACGCCGGCCTACCCGCCTGCATGTATTGCGCCATTTGAGCAGCGTAGCCGGCGGACTCGGAGCCGGCGGACTCGGAGCCGGCGGGCGCCGACGCCGCCGGCCCGCCCGCCTGCATGTACTGCGCCATTTGGGCGGCGTACGCGCTGGGCGCCGAGCCGCGGCACGCCGGGTCGCTCTGCTCGGAGCCGAGCGGGGACGGTCTGACGCGCGGCGGCTGCTCGCCGGCCTTGTAGCCGGCCGCCAGGTAGTCGCGCAGCCGTGGTCCGCCGCTGGCGCCGCCGCCGGCCGTCGACGGAGTCAGCGACGACGCGCGCTCCTCGTCCTGCACCTTGCAGACGCTGCGCGCGCGTGCCAGCACCTTGCTCGTGTTCTCCTGCGGGGAGGAGGCAGTTACGGCCAGCGTCACACACAGGGCATGAGGCAACACTTTGCTGCGAGTGATGATCCTGTGTTTTTGCCGTATTTTCGGCCCATTGGTTGGGATCACCCAATTAATGTCAACGTGGACACATTGTGTCCATCTCGCGGTTGAAACCGGCAAAACCTATGGCATTAACTGGTCGGACCAGACTGGTTTTATCCACCTAATCGTCAAAGGTACGCACGACTCTTATTCACCGAGGCGATTTGACAAACATAAATAATGTAAGATGCACAAAAAGCTCGAAAAAAGTTTTCACGCACGTTATTTTCCCCACACTTTTGCTGCTTACGGCTTTCATTCTTTCACAGCAGAAAACTTAAGTTATGTTTAAAATCATTGTATAAAGGACAACTTTAATGGAGTAGAGGAGAACTTAACGTGCGTAAAGGGAAATTGTATGTCTACAGAAGCTTCAATAATTACAAGCGAGGGCCAGACTCCAGCGAGTCTACTGAAATGTAAATGGCACAACAGTTCACCTGATCGGTGCGGCCCGACCGCCACAATTTTGGAACCGTAATAACTTTTCTCCTCCAGTGACTCGGTTCTAGATGATTCACCCAAAGTGACACGTCCTCTTTTTAATAGGATTTGTACTGTCATTTCCCAATATTCTTCATGAAGTACTGTTAATAATTGCTCAGAGTTCGCAGGGTAATTTTTAACAGCGATTCACGGTGTGTCCACTCAGAACCAGGTCTGGCGTATTCGTTTTGAGATTTGCCAACTTTCAGCACAGTATTCATTCCAAAGTACTATGTCCCTCTGTTTAAAGAAAACGGTGTGCTGCCACAATCCTGCGCGCGGATAGCTAACCAGGGACCTCGCCCGGCAGCCGGCACCCGACAACGATCCGGCATGGCAAATCGGTAGTCTTTGTTTTGCATCCAGGAGACTCCGAGTTCAGGCCCAGGAAAGAATTAATTATGTATATTATTTAACTATTTGTGCCTTAACTATTTATGTTTGCAATTTGCAGTGATACGATGTGGTGAATGCATCACAACCGAGTTCATTTTAGCTCTGCGTACATGCTTGCAGCACATGGTTTCCTTTATAAACACATATATAAAGGAAAACGTTATGAACACTATGTAAAGTGATTGTATAAAGAAAAATACATCAGTCAGAAAAAGGAAATGATTAAAAGTAGAATACAAAGACACCTTTCTAAAGTACAGATGACCAGATATCAATAATAGTGTAAATAACAGGAAAATAAATATGGCCCCATGTAATATTACTGAAAACAATGAAAATAAATGAGCTAAAAATAACGTGGCGACACGTGACACGGGTCAAATAAGCCCTTGCGGTGTGGCAGATTATTTCCAGCTCCTTGCAATATGGGGGTCAATTCGATCCCCGCATTGCAGGTACCAGTTTTCCTTCCGATTCCTCCACTAACGGTTGTTCTAAGCTAGGCATGGATGTGATAGATGGCATGGTGCATCTCTACCCTTCACCATTTAGCTACCCAGGATATGGTTTTCAAATTTTGTGATCGTAATCATATCAGAAACGAATACGACGTGCAACAGTACCCCTGAAAACACCGATTTAGCCATTTTAGTTGCCAATAGTCCATATTTTCAACTCGAGAGCCAGTGTTATGCATACTCATGGGATTGTTTAATATAACGAAGAATAGCTCTTAGATGCTCCTGGGTTTTAGACATTGTGTATAAATAAAATATATATACGACCTTCAATACAGCCCAGTTCGGTGTGCGATTCCCACAAACTCCTGTCACTATCTTATCACAGCCTACGTCAACCGCAGAGCCATCACCTGCAGCTTGTTGTAGAACTGAACACCCTGGCGGCCCTTCTCCAGCAGGCCGTCCAGCGCGCCGTGAGACGCGAGCAGCTCCAGGACGCGTGCCTCGCGCTGCGCCAGCAGGTCGGTCACCAGCTGGCGCGTTGGCGCGTACGCCGCATTCGCCTCGGTCAGCGCACGCAGGATGTTGTCCTGGGCGACCAGGTTCTGCTCGATCACCGCCGCCTGCAACCGAATGGTGCCGTCGGTTGTGAGATTCGAACCCACAATCTTGCGATCAAGAGTCCGACGCTCTACGAACTGAGCTACCGCGGCCCCCAGTCATAATACTATAGAGGGTCATGGGTATCATGGCCGCGGTGAGTAACCATTGCCTGGGTTACCTGACCCTCACCATGAGTAATATCTGAAGCTCCGAAAGACAGAAGACAGCGCGTAAGTGACACGAATATGCCAGGCTAGAATTCAGCTCTTGTTGCCGCATATATATACACGAAATATACGGGATAATATATAATAGCAGTACAAAGATACGGGAAGCAGTAGGTAACGACGTATACCTGTGCCAGTGTACGCATCTGCAATGCGATTGTATTTGGTGAATATGGCTCGGTAGGAAAATTCTCACCCAGCAATGACGAGAATTAAGAGTAAGTCTTTAAGAGTAAGTCTAAGTATCCATGATGGCATAATTCGCTCGGCTATCTGCCGGCTTGCAACTCGGGATATCCATTTTATTAACTTGACATAAGCGGCTCGATGGAATTGTAGACCGCGCTGCAGTACTTGTGCGAGTTCAGAGTGCCGTCAGCTCGATGTGGCCCAATGAACGGATGAACATGAGCATCCGAACTCACCAGTAAGTGGGAACTAAGACGACTCATGTAACCGAGATAAGCGACATTCGTCACAGGGAATGACCACGACGCGCTCCCGGTGGAACACGCATGCCGTCGCGAGTGATGTGGCTCGGCATAACGGCGGTGGGACAAATGCTCGTGTTGTTCCGAATGGGGAGAGCGGACCGGTCGCGCCCGGACCATGAAGCACTACCTCCAGCTTCCGTTGTAAACATCGTCGTGTTTCTTATCGCCGGTAACGGCCACCAAAATCGTGCCGACTGGACACCCCAGTCGTCTTCCCGACCGGTTTTCAGCACACGCTCAACGTATCTATATCTGCTACCCAACAAATAAGTCAGTCGACCCTTAGCCACGATCACCACCGCTGCCCCGTTGTCCAGCCGGTTCCATGCTTGCCGGTGTCACGTCTGGTGTCACCGATGCATTGTCCGATATTTGACAGCGAGCCAGACTGCAGAGCGTGTTGTGGCGACCGACGACTGACCTGCTTGCGGTGCTTGTCCAGCTCGTTCTCGATGAAGGCGTCCACGTCTTCTCCGTGCGTCACCACCTTCTTGGTGATGTCGTCGCTGTGCACGGCGTCGCGCAGGTGGTTGCACAGCATGGAGCGCTGTCGCCGCATCTGATCCACCTGCCGCACAGCGCATGCCCTGTGCACCGTGCATGGTTCGTTCGCGACGGAGACCCACGCACAGCACAAGGCGTGTACCGAGTCGCGACACAAACACCACGAAGCAGAACTCACGCACATAACATGCACACCAGTGTGACGAACTTCATCTTGAGTTGGGCGCTTAAGCTCTAAAAAGGACCACAGGAAGGAGAGCAGCACGCTTGACAGATCTTCGGTGTATAAATTTGGATATCAGAATACTTGATTTGGTTGGTTATTGGTTTTCACGACACGTCGACCGTTGAGTCATATAGCGTCGCCAATCTCTCACGCCGATTGGTCGCGGGCGAAGAGTAGCGACAGGTGAGACTCGAACACACAATCTTTTTTTTTTTTAAGGGTCCGCCACCCAAGATCAGGTGACCAGGAGTGCCCCCTCCCCTTACCCAACGACTACAAGTACCTTACGTTAACACCATAAAATAAACAGTAAAGTCGCGGCACTCCCAGCTAAGAGATGGAAAACAAATAAACGAGCATAAAAGCACCCAGTGTTAGAGCAATAAAACTAGCAATAAAGAATGCTGAAAGTAGTCATACCCAAAGGAGGCATATGACTGGCCCTATATCCATCCCAAAGAGAAGTTGAGGCCTAGACTATAATGTTAGTAGCTGGTTTGTGACGAGATGGTAGTAGGCACTCCTAATTTGAAATGCATTTGTTTACTTAGGCTCCTCCCACAACTCCATCCAGCTAAGCATAAGCTTGTTGCTGGGTGGAATGTGGGAGGAACTATGGTTGGGTGTTTTTCAGCTTCTATATATGGCTAAGCACGCGCACGCGCACGCGCACGCACACGCACACGCACACGCACACACACACACACACACACACACACACACACACACACACACACACACACACACACACACACACACACACACACACACACACACACACACACACACACACACACACACACACACACACACACACACACACACACACACACACACACACACACACACACACTCACACAAACACATACATACATATGTGCATTCCCCTGATATTCAACAGACAGAGTGAGTGCATGAGTCATTTAGTATTTGTTCAAGAAGTATGTCTTTATGTGATTTTTTAGAACAGTCTTAGAATTTGGTATATCTGTAAGCAGAAAATGTTTTGCTATGATAATATTCCAAAGCTTAGGTCCAAAACATTCAATGGTGAAGAGACGATAATTTTTGTTTGAATAGCAGTGTTGGAAGTGGTCTTGTAACCTAGTGGAATATGGGGTATTCAGAGATACGGTGAAAAGAGGTCTAATAGAATGAGGCAGCTGATTATAAATAAATTTTTGCATAATAAGTAACATCTGAAGTTTTGCTATGTCTTGGACTTTTAAAATTTTGTATTTCTTAAAGATAGGGTTTGCACTCTGAGGTGGAAATACACCCTCAATGATGCGCATCATTATTTTCTGAAGCAAGGACAATTTGTGTGTCTGATTAGCATAGTTTGTACCCCAGAGAAAACAGCAATAATTTATATATGGGAGAATTAATGCATTATACAATTTTAAGAGGTGATTTTTGCTTAGGAGATATCTTGTTTTTTATATCATTCCTATGTTACGACTTATTATGTTTGAGACACTGCTGATATGGGATGCAAATTTCAAATTTTCATCTATGTATACACCAAGGTACTTCACTGGATTTTGATGCAAAATAGCAATCCCATTAAATTTGATCTCAATATCAATATTCGTTTTGTGATTGTTATACAACTGGTATACAGTTCTTGTTTCATTTAATGACAAAAGATTTGAATGTAGCCATTGTGAAATTGTTGGCAAGGAATTTTGTATTTTGTTTTGAAGCTCTTTAGGGTCAGTGCTTTTGAAAAAAATAGCCGTGTCATCAGCATATAGAAATGTCTGACATTCTACATCCAAATTTACAAGATCATTTATGTATATTATAAAGAGTAAGTGGCCTAGAATTGAGCCCTGTGGTACACCCATTTCAATCTTTCTGAAAGCAGAGGTGCTGTTATTGATTGTGGTAGCTTGAGTTCTTCCTGATAGATATGACTGTAATATTTTTATTGCATTTCCCTTCACTCCATATTTGTCCAATTTTGCACATAATATTTCCCTGTCAACAGTATCAAATGCCTTCCTCAAATCAAGGTAAATTCCGACAACATATTCATTATTTTCAAACCCTTTGGTGATCAAGTTCTGTATTAAGAGAAGAGGCATATATGTGGACATATCTTTTCTGAAACCAAATTGTTTATCAGAAAGTATGTTGTGTAGTGTGAAATGTTCCAAGAGTTGGTTGTAGATGATCTTTTCTAATATTTTTGACATATATGGAAGAATACTAATTGGTCGGTAGTTACAAAATGTTGCTGGGTCACCTTTTTTTGTAGATGGGCTTGACAACAGCTATTTTAAATGGCTTGGGGAAAGTCCCACTATTCAGGCATAGGTTAATGACATGGGTCAAGTGTGGTAATATTGACCTATATGATTGTTTAAATATGCTAGAATTTATTCGATCAATTCCTGACCAAACATTTTTAAAGAAGTAATCACTGTATCTAAATTGTTTTCTGTTACTGTTAATAGTGCCATTGATATATCTGGGTACGTATGTATGTATTCTAAAGCATTGGTGTTGTTTTGAGGAATCTGTTCTCTCAGTTTTGGTGCAATTTCTGTGAAGTATTTATTGAATCCTTCAGCTATAGCTGCATCATTTTCTAGAGTAATGTCTGTATCTGTGTTCATTTTTTTCAGGGATATTATGTTTGGAAGGAGTTTGCCTCAGAATCTGGTGAAGCATTTTCCATGTCTCTTTTGGATTATTTTGATGTTTGTCAAATTCAGCCTCATAATAAAGTATTTTTGCCTTTCTAATTATTGCAATCAGTGTATTTTTATACTTGTTATATTTTTTCTTGCTTTCAGCAGTTTGATATTTAAGTTTGTGATTAAATAATATTTGCTTTTGATTGATTGAACATGGTATTGCAGGTGAAATCCATGGTTTTATGGAGGCTGTTTTTCTTGATAAGACTTGAGTATATGTAAATTTATCAATCCCACTTTTGTATGCATTAATTAAGCTGCTGCATGCTTCTTCAGGATCATTTTCATCAAAAATTCCCGGAAGTTCATTGGTTAGATGATCCCTCAGGCTGTCCATTTTGTGAAAGTCAAAAGCAGTGTTTTTTCTTTTTGCATTGATTGGTTTTTGAACTGTAAATTCTGATGTTGTAAAAATAGAAAAGTGATCAGAGAAATCAGATTTAATGATGCCAGACTGTTGTATTTTTGATACATCATTACAGAAAATATTATCAATTAATGTGCATGATGAATCATATACACGAGTTGCCTTTGATATTAGAGGAAGAAAACCATGAGAGCACGTAGACATGAAAAATGAGTCTGCAAAATGGTCATTTGGAATTGATAACAGATCAGCATTTAAATCTCCAATGATGTAGGTCGGCATGTTCAGATGGCTTATTGTTGTTAAGCACTCTTCAAATTCTGACAAAAATTGTGCATGATGACCAGGTGCACGATAGATCTGGCATATCAAAATAGTTTGTTTATTACTCAATTCTATTTGGAGAAAAACAACTTCAGCTTCAGCAGCAACAAAATCAAATGGATAGACCTGTTTTGCTTTAAGAGATTTCAAGGAATAGATTGCGGACCCGCCCCCAATTTTGTGTTCCCTGCTTTGGCAGAATAGCTCATAATCTTCGTCATCTAAGTTAAATTTATGTTCATTTTCTTTTGATAGCCAGGTTTCAGAAATACATATAAAGCTCCATTTGTGATTCAGTTGGCTTAGGAAGATATTGAGCTCATCAAATTTATTTACTATGGATCTTGCATTCAAATGGAGAATATCTATGCTTCTTTCTAAGTTGAAGTCAGGGCCAATTTCAACTTGTCTACCGATATCTTGAACATCATAGAAATTACAATTATCTCGAACGCGTTCAAAATGAGAATACGTAAGGGCAAGGTCATCTGAGATTATATTCAAGAATGGGTTAAATATTTTATTTTCCACAATCTTTCGATTGTGAGACGAGCATCTTACCCCTAGACCAAGAATACTTGATTTGATTATTTGATTATTATGCCATAAACGATCAAAGTACTGCACAAATTCCAAATAAAGATGTTGTGGTGGTGGACTGGTATCTCGGGGGACATGGACTACTTTGGTACTAATTCCACACACAGGGAAAGCGTGAAGCTTCGTGGAACACACCCGCGCAATATACCCATTTACTCAGCGCACAGCAGGCAACACTCCAGCGGCAAGCACATGACAATACTCGCTCCATGGAGACAGCCTGCAAGGTTGGATGGCTATCGCTCAATTGCCTTATTTGCCTGGCTACTGCTCAATTGCCAAGTGTCTTATTGGCAATCACCGTGCATAAGGCGGTCAATCAACGATCAAAATTCAAAACGCAGTTACAAAAACTTACCCAGTCAAGACGACGCGATAGTTGGTTCGTTATTTGGGTTTAAGGGCGCGCCGACTACAGGGTCATTTGGCGCCCACGACGATGCGACAGTGTCGAGTACACGTGAACAGGGAGACATTCTGATCAGGCACCATCAGGTCGGCGGCGCCCGCTCCGGCCCCACCTTGGCCAGCATCCGCTGCAGCTCGGCGATGGCGGCGGCCGCCTCCGGCTGCCGTACCACCGGCAGCACGGACGGCAGCTGCGCGTGCAGCGCCTCCAGCGGGCCGGCCAGCAGGTTCAGGTTGGGCAGGTGCGCCGAGATGGCTCTGTGCAGCGCCGTGTCCGAGTCGGCCGCGTGCGTGTGCGCCTCGCGGTACTTGGCGAACTCGCGCCGCAGCTCGCTGGTGATCATGGACGGCGGCCGGCGGCCGCCCATCGCCGCCGTGTGCTCCTTGTCCCTGTCGTCCTCGTGCTGCGGCGCAATGCGACACGTGGTGATGCGCGCCGGGGCACCTCCGGCACGTGTCGGCTCACCATCCAGCCGGGTACCCCGATCACAAACGGCACCTGGAGCCTATTGAGCAACGCGTTTCACCTATGAAGGCGTGATATATGAGGCTATTCCCACCGTTCCCATAATTCGGTCGCACACAAGTCCCGGATCCATGAAGCTGCAGACGCAGCGTGCAAACCTGAGGAACGGCATGCAATTGTGAAGCGGCGCTGACGTTAACTGATGCCGGTGTGGTTCAAGCTGGCAAGCTCTGAAACATTCACATCTATTTTCGTCATCACTGTACCTTTGAAACAGTTCCAGCGGCGGGCAGACTTTCGCCTACCCCTTCATGCTTGCATCCTGGTGATTCATCATCATTTGTCTGATCATCACGTATCGACGGATGCCATAAGCTAGTGTACCGCAACGCGACTTCGTCTTCTGGTACGCTTTACAAAGAGAGGGCCATAGAGAGCCTATTACATCTTCACATCAGTCATCACCAACGCTATTGTACCGGGCTGATCACGATCGATGCATCTAATACGCTAGGCTTGTTCAATCTTCTTATTACGCACACTCCTAGCGGTATCTCTTCACAAAACTGAGACCTGTCATACTGGAAGGTGGACAGGGAAGGCACTTACCGGAAGGCAGACAAGCAAGATGTCCACTGGAAGGTTGACAGGCAAGGCAACCACTGACAGGCGGGCAGGCAAGGTAACCACTGGCAGGCACGTAAGGTAACCACTGGTAACCACTGGCAGGCACGTAAAGTATCCACCGGAAACCACTGGAAGGCGGGCAGGCAGGCAAGGGAACCACTGGAAGGCAGACAGGCGGCTTTAGCACGGTTTGAGTGTGGACAACGCACGTGCTACACGTACCTTAAGCAGTGTCTCCAACTCGTCCAGACTGTCCTGCAGGTCGACAGAGAGACTAGACAGCCTGGACATGGCTTCGGTGAGCTGGGCGACGGCGCCTGGCCGCGCGTGCAGGGCCGCCACACAGTCCACCAGCTCCTGCCGACACGGCACATGCGGCAACAGTCAGCTGGTCTGACCGCCATATAACGCGCAGCTGCATCATCAGACGGAACTGCTAACCGCACACGCCACACACGCATGGGCGTAACGCATGAGCGTAACGCATGGGCGTAACGCATGGGCGTAACCCATGGACGTAACGCATGGGTGTAACCCATGGGCGTAACGCATGGGTGTAATGCATGAGAGAAAAGGTTACAATCTCACCCGTTTGGGTGACACAACGCAAAGTTAGTTATTTGGGCTTTAGGGCGCATCGACTGCACTGGTCATGTAGCGCACATGACACAAAGCAAACCGCAGGAGCTGCCTGTAAGGAAACATCAATGACCAACAACGATCCGCCTGATGTCGATCTCATAATCATCCCGACTCATAAGTGGAGTGGAACCATGCGCAACATCGACAGCCATCGGCGTACCTGGGGCAGCTGAATACTCGACGAAGAGCCAACCATGAACGGCGCCACTGCCTGAAACACATGACACACAAATCAGTGCACATGACACAGAAAACGTGACGGAGCCGGTGGTGGTGTCATTCCCTTTGGAGGAAACACACTTCGGTGTGAAGTGCACTGAAGAAAGGAAAAACCGGAGGGGAGGGAATTGAATTGAGGGGAGGGCCACAGTCAGTTGAGGAAATGTCTTTTGTAGGTGCCAGGATGAAGAGCGAGGCGCTGATTCGGTTCAAAGGGAGAACGGGTACACCAGCATAGCACGCTACTAGACTGCTCATTTCCGACAGCGTTGGGCTCCATGTTCAAGGGGCACTGTTCGATAAAATTTAACGTGCAGAAGTCACTTTTGAAATATCACATTTAATACCAATTGAACCAATGGTAAATTTCAACAGGGGTTCACAATTATAAATCCAAGTTACAAAAACATCCTCTTTATACTTACAAACAGACAAAAGTAATAACTAAACCACATGCAACCCACGGCACAGATCTAGGGCATTGCACTTGCCAGTCGGCATGTATTTAATGAGTGGCACATATATGGTGCCAAATAAAAGGGATGAGCCATTATATAATCGGTCGATGACACGCTACAACCTGACATGACAGTAGTAAGATGAGAACAATGACCCAGGGATGCAGCAGCGACAGCGAAACCTAACCTCCAGCTGTTGCAGCTGCAGCGAGGACAGCAACACCATCAGCTCCTGGTCCTTGTCGTCCACCTGAGTCATCAGCGTCCGCAGCAGCTCGTCCTTCTTGGCGCTGCCGGAGGGAAAGCTCGGGGTCGGCGGGGAAACCACAGCAAACACACACACGGGTGCAAATAGAACCCAAGTTTCTTATCGATGGTTAATACAGTGGCACGGTTTCCTATTAGCCCGCCGCCATTTGGAAGGGTACGTTAAACCTCTTCGGTCGTGTTCCAGACAATTCTCGAACCAAGCAGCACAGGGCTCTTTCACACTGCAATGCGTCTCACCTGCGGACAAGAGGGTGATCACCTGGGTATACGGCGCGCGTGCCTGGGTGTCTCCCAATTCATACATACTTGTCATCTGCATTGATCGATCAATTGGGCCTACTGACACACCGCCTGTCGCGGTGTTACAACGGTCGACGTCTCACCTATAGAGCGAGGCGTGCTCGTGGGCCTCCATCGGTATCAGCTTCTGGAAGATGTCCGGACCCGCCACGTCCTTGTCGGTCACATCGAACGGAATGCCCTTGACCAGGGAGGCACCCTGGCGGGAAACACTGTGTCAGAGCACACGAAATTGATGTGAACTTCGGTGTAAATATTTTTGGTCGAAAACATATCCGCATCAACATAAATTTACTTCTATTGGGCAAAGATTCACCGAAGGGGAGGGTAAAACAGTTTTAGTCGTATTGTCCAAGGCAATTCTGACAACTGGAGGCATTTCAACATTAATACATGCACGTAACATGAACACCAAACAACCGGCTATTATTTCAAAATACATGCAATGTTTGCCGAGTAGTCGTTCGCATCATCTCAACATGGGCTTTACGCGGACTTTAACTCGGTGGTATCTGACTGCTCTCGTTGGTTGGTTGGTTATCTGGGTTTTGGGGTATATCGACTGCGTTCGTCATGTAGCGCCCTCCGACTGCTCTCGGAAGCTTTTCCTCTGGTGTTATTTGGCAGTGGCACATGCAAGACAATTGGTAGCGCTGCTACAACGCACTAGATACGTTCATACGGTACGTACGTGCACATAGCTATGTACGTACACGTAACTAGATACGCACACATAGTTAGAAAAACGTTGCAAGCGTGCTCAAAGCGGCATCGGTGACATTCGGTGGCGAGTGGTTGACGTTGATTTGATTTTTGTTTATACTGACCTAGATATCGGCAGGCGTCAAGGTGCCAATGTCTTTTATTACCGTACCATCATTGAGCTAACAAAATTGACGCTGATTAAGGGAGGAAAATAATGATCTTGTTTGGGAGTGTATATACACCAGAAATTTCCAATTTCAAGATAATATAGTCAAACTTAAAATATCTGAGCCCAAATACAACTCAGAACTTTCACAATCATACTAACAGCATAGTGCTGTGTTTCAGCTGACCACTCTGATACACTCACTGATATCACTAACCACGAAACGACGCAGAAGAACGCCGGACACAGGTCTCTTTCTGCCCGATGAAGACTGGCAGGTGTACCAACCTTGATGTCCGGCAATGACTCGATGGGTGGCACCTTCTCATGGTAGATGAACTCGTTCTCCTTCTTGGCGTTGTTCAGCTTGCCACCAACCACGTCCATGATAAAGGCCAGAGATTCTGATACTTGCTGTCGGAACAGACACGCGATGCAGTTGGTAGCCGTGAGTGTGCAGTGGGAAACACGACTGCCCTATGGGAAAGTGCGTTTGCTTCGGGTGGTGAAGCTTCGGATTCGCAATTCATCAACTGCTGCACTGTGGGTCTTTACGGGGTCACCCGCGACCAATCTGGACGAGGAGTTCGTAACGCCGCATGGTGTAGCGTCCTGAGAAGACTTGATGTAGTCATGGAATGCTGCAAAGCCAGCCTGTGGTGTTTTATTTACAAACTGAAATTAATTGACTAACGATTAGGGGCTGCAGAAGAACAAGGAACAGGTGCTGCAGGTCACTTGAACGCAAATTATATATCTTCCACAGATTGCAACCAAGAATACTTTGATAAAACGATAAAGACTCCCGTCTTCAAGATTCTTCCAATAAACGGTGAACAGTCGACAATGAAAGATATCGCTATTGACATGCGTATCAGTGGCGAAGGTTGCTACTCTAAAAATGCAAACAGGCGAGGGTAGGCTCCAACAACTAATGAGTTTATGTTAATGCTTAGTTGTAATACGTGTGTTGAAAGGCTCTTTGAACCAAATAATGATAAAACTGATATGTTCCGAAGTTGCGGGCGGTGACTAAAATGGATATCGAAAGATGAAGTGTATACATTGAAGGGTATATACATCCGATGCTTGGTACACTTATGTTATGCAAAATATAGGCTACTATCCTCAAAGAGGGCATTCAAGAAAATAAACGCAAATGATTGCAAGGTGAACCATGTGATAATGGGTGATAAATCATGGTGACATCCCAGATCTCCAAAATCAACATCAACCACAACTCGCAGTGAAATGAGAACCAGTTATATACCACACGCAATTACACACACACACACATAATCACCACATAGACGTCAAATATACTATGCATGAGTTGACTAATATGCATATCGGATGCTGCTGGGTGGCCGAGTTGACTTTTGTGGAAAAAGACTGTTCTTTCATGTCTTACAACTAAACAAACAACTTCTAGCTTCATCTGGTTTCCTGGAGTGTGCCATGTATTCTGAAAGACATTCGCCGGGGCTGAGGCCAAGATCGGAAAACAGCCGCGCCCTGAGTTTTGTCATCTAGAACACTATTATTACAAACAAATTACGCTCTTCATTTTCTCGCTGGAAGGTCCAATGGGACCCTTGGACAATGCAATGGTGCGATATCACTGTCATTTTGTTGGTTGGTTATTGGTTTTACGACACATCGACCGTCAAGTCATGTAGCGTCGCCAATCTCTCACGCCGATTGGTCGCGGGCGAAGAATAGCGACAGGTGAGACCAGGGTGGGAATTTTGGGCTTCTCCTGGAGTATGGAGACCTAAGGACATTTTATTCTCCAGGATTGTGACTACAAATGTTGAACTTTTTTATTCTCCGAATGAAATGTGCCAATAATGGATGACATTTTGTTTACAGGATCTCAGTCCAGCTCCAACAATGCAGTTGCAGTTTCCAGTCCATCATACAAATTAGAAGCCTGGACAACAGAACAGAAGAGCATGGCATAGCAGGCCATAAGGCATGAAATGCAGATTGCAGTCAATTGCCCAGGAAGCATATCATGTTATATCAGAATGCCTACAAGTTTGTGGTGGTTGTTTGGATTGCATTGTGCATGTGTCAAACCTATTGCATATTATGCATGTGACCTATTGCATGTGTGTATGAATCAGCAAATATGCTTGGAATAAATAAATTCAACTCTGGCTATACCTATACATTTATTTTGCCTGGAAGAACTGATATTGAAGGTGCAAGGAAATGTGGCTGCAAAATCCCACACATTTCTGGTGGAGCCCTTGGTTATATCAGATAGCTACGGATCGCACAGTTACAAACTATGTCCTGGCCCAGTTTGGGCCCCAATCAAGGCCGAACTCGGGGGGGGCTACTCAGGTCAATCGTTGGTGTGCACGATGCCCACAAATCCGAACGAAACAAAAGCATCAACATAGCATAAAAGCAATAGAGAACAAAATAATGTAAATTTCTGAGCTAGTTATTACCTCAGCCTATTACTCTCCAGGATATTTTCACACAGGCAGGACGGCGGCCAAGCGCAAGCACTGTAACCCAGATGAATCGTCATTCGGCTTGCGCCAATCTCGTCTCATTATGAATAACAAAGATATGAGGGATTAGTTTTTCGTATGTCTTCAGAATTCTGTCGAAATGACACTTTAGAAGGAAAGATTGGAAAATACCACGATTCTTTTTGATAATTCCGGGAGATACTGGCATTACACCATAAAAAAACTCCATTACAAAACCTCTCGTATTGCTGCCATAATTTGCTGCCATATCTTGCCAACATAGTTGGAACTCGAAATATATACAATGACGTCAAATGTTCGCATATCGGACCCGAGGCAAGGCTATAGAACACCACCCGAGGTCCGTTCTCCAACCGCATTCCAATCGGAGACTACCGGAGAACGTAATTCTGGACATCTCAGACAGTTTTCAGTAATTCTGTTAATTTCATGAAATAGAGCATTCAATTTAGAATTGAAATGCATAAAATAGCATCAGCTAGCGAACTTCATTGATGGCAGAAGACCTATTTTTGTGAGCCATGTAAATGCTAAAAAAATGAAAAAAACCTTGGGTTACTTTGGTATGAATTCCACCTCAATTCGCAAAACTACAGTAACCCATCAAGAGAAAATCATCTGAATAGTAGTTTTATCACTTCAGCAACTGCAGTTACTGAGCATGTACGGAGTTTAAACGTTCTCCGGGCTATTTATGGCCACAATTAGACGTCATTTAAAATAGTTACGAAAATCTGTCATTTGATACGACCACCCTTGGATCCGTCGCCGTAAGGCGCACAATATCCGTACTAGAGTAGGAGAATTAACAAATTATTGGGACGGTCTCGCCCGAATCATGTTTTGATCTAGGATAAAGACAACGTAATTTCACGATCATGAACATATATCTTCAGTGTATTGATTCCTACATAACTGAAGGAAAAAGGTAATACCGTATTGACGTATGAAATCCTATTAAAGGCGACAGGAATTGAGGTCAAGCAGCGGTCTTGAAATTGTGTAAATACTGCAGTCATGTTTACACAGCGACCACGCTTTGATCGCGCGTATCGCCTCGCTGCTTCGTCCCCTTCCCTTTGTGCAAAGATCTTTGTCTCGATTGGTTGTGTATACTCGGGTTGAGACAAAGTTTTGAGGGCTTTCCGGAGAAAAACCTAGTAAGTGCGGGTGAATTAAGTGGGCGTGATTGAAGTGACTTAGGGTCCAGTAAAGGGGTGTAAGTTTATATACTGTTTGGGGGCGAGGCATCCATAACTGCATATTTTAACGTCAGGCCTAAGGTGGTGCGTGATATGAATGGCACGACATTTTTTTTTGGGGGGTCAGGCCAATTTTTTTTATTCTCCGACTCCATGGACAGGAATATCTTCTTCTTTTTGGAGGGCTCCGAGACAATTTTTGTATTCTCCGACTCCAGGTCAGCAAACCACTTTTCCCACGCTGGGTGAGACTCGAATCCACAATTTTTCGATTGTGAGATATGGTAATGTCAGTAGTTGTTCGGCTCGGACTTTCCTTCCATTATCGAAAAGGAAAAGGAGCGAACGGGGAAACGAAAAGGAAGAAGTGTTTGCAGCGAAAAGGATAAACCACAGCTGCCGTGGTGTTTCTCTTTTCGTTCCAGAAGCCTGCTATGCATACTTCCTTGGGGCATTGTAGCTTAAATCTTTCGGCACGGCAGGTCCCGTTGCGTACCTTTCCCTCGGCGCCGCTCATGCGCTTGGCGACCGCCGCCGCCTCCTGCAGCCAGTCGGACGCCGCCTGGTAGAATGTGATGCGCTCGCCCATGCGCTGCTGCTCCTCGGCCTGCATGCCGCGATACAGCAGCGACACCGACTGGTACAGCGGCGCCTTCAGCTCCACGTGCTCCACCCATTGCTGTGAAGAAGCAGACTGGGATGAGATGTATAGTGGTGCCCCCTCCTCCGGCGACTCCAGCACAGCTAGTGTACAGCGACGCTCCAGACTCTTCGCACTACTGACGAAGTAAACGGAAGGCAGTAGAATGCAGGGACACCTCAGCTTGATCTATTGCTTTCCGATACGGCATCACTTCAGTTTCAAATGTTTAAATATCGTTTAAAATATGCTAAATGGGCCACCCTGCCGTACAAAGCCTTGACAATGAAACTGTTCCTGCTGACAGGACAAACAGTTCACATATTTCAACACTGCAGCCGCCACAATCATCAAGAGGTGACCAAACACAACACCTAGGAGCTGCACTGCGGACCAATGGCAGGCGAGCTGTACAATCAAGAGGTGACCGAACACAACACCTAGGAGCTGCACTGCGGACCAATGGCAGGCGAGCTGTACAATCAAGAGGTGACCGAACACAACACCTAGGAGCTGCACTGCGACCAATGGCAGGCGAGCTGCACTTTATAGGGTCTATCTAAAAAACAGAACCAAAATGGCACATCAATAAGCCCTACTAACTCCACCTTCCGTCCAGTCGCACAAAAAGAAAACCCCAAAAGCCCACTACGAGAATAGGCAGACGCTGTAGTCCCGCGGTAACCGCACCTCGTTGGGGAGAGGGGGCACAGGACGAGGCGCTCACCTTCATTTTAGGGTCGCCGATGTTCTCGGAGAGGTACTCGCCCGTTTTGAGCGCGTTCTCAAGACAGCGGCGCGCGGCGCGGTGGTAGTCGGCCACCTGAGCTGCCACCTTGGCTGCAGACGAGCCGCAGTCGTTAGCACACCGTCGCCACCGACCGGCCGCCCAGCCAGCGGAGCTCAGAAGAAACCACTGGTGCACATTGACTAGTAATGACAAGCGGCACCCGACACAAAATGTCGCTGCAAGGCAGGCAAGAGGAAATTCGGTCATGGATCAAGTCGCCATACATTGAGCTCCATCCTTTCTGTGAAAGACCTCGAACTCCATCTCGCACCTCCTGGAACTCGAGCTACGAACCGAAACGCGACTGTCGCGCGCGCGCGCGTGCACACACGCACACACACAAACCACTCTGGGCGCAGCATCTCACCGGTGATGATCCCCTTCCGGTTGTCGACCATGCTCTTCTCGAGGATGCACTCCTGCGCCTGGGCCAGCGAGATGTCCACGTGGAACTGCATCATGGCGCCGTTCAGGTCGGTGCCCATCGGCTGACCCAGCTTCTGCTGGACGAACTGCCGGCCGCACGGCACCCGTCACCGACCGGCCACACCGTGCCGACGCAGAGTGTCACGGACGACAGCCGGACGCGGCCACCAAAGGCCGGCCGGCATCCAGCCGCGCACAAAACGGGCAGCCAGGTCAAAGGGAGGTAGACGGACCGGCTTAGGTGCACAGCACGGCCCGGGCTCGGCAACGGGCAAGAGCTGGGTCTTCGGTCGAGCTGAGGAGTGATCGAAGGTAGTGTAATAAGCTGGTCGATAGCGAGTAAGGATGACGAGCCAGGGATCGACAACGGGCAAGAGCTGGGTCAACGGTGGAGCAGAGAGGCGACAGAAGGCAGTGTAATAAGCTGATCGGGAGTAAAGAGCGAGTACGGATGACGCGCCAGAGGTGAGTCAGAGACGCGTCGCCGGAGGGCCCCGTCAAGTGATATCCAGTCGGGTCTACCACAAAAGTGACACCAATCGCGCCTACCAGAAACAGGAGCATCGCCGAAACGGAAGCAGAGCGAACCGGCTAACAACCACGACACCCAGACACCACCCCAGGACTGGTGTTCCCGTCGCGGCAGCAGCGTGCACGCCTCACCTGGAAAGCCCAGGCGGCACACTGGAAGTGCGTGCAGCTCATCTTCATGCCGTCGGGCGTGCGGCGTGCGTCGCCGGCGCCCAGCGCTGTGTGCAGCGCGCCGATGTTGTACATAACGGCGGCCCGCTCGTAGCCGGGGTCGGTCACGGCGCCAGATGACACAGAGTTCAGTTCCTGCCTGCGACACAGCCGGCCACAGGCTCAGTACAGGTCCTGCATATGACACAGGGCAGGGCATGTCGCAAGGCTCCAACGACAGGTCCTGCGTGCGGTGAAGGCGTCACCAACATCTCAAAATCCAGGTGTTCTGTCTTGGGTGAAGAATTTGCAGTGTCCCAGGGTATGGGTCCATTCAGGGTGCAGGCATCACATGGTCAGAATTCAATGGTTAGCCATGGACAGGTTCTGCTTGGAGTACGAAACGTCACAGATGACACCAAAGGCAGGCTCCGGCAGGCAGTTCGCATATGTCTGAAAACATATAGTGCATACAAACAATGACATGGCTGGAGCGCCAGTTTGGTAAATAACGGCAAAACACAATCAGATAAACGCTAATGACGCATGGCGTGCATACATCAATTCTGGACTTCCACGTACATGTTTTGTGCTTTGCCTACATGTGTGTTTTGCCTACATGTGTGTTTTGCTTACCAGTGTTTTGCATTATTGCTAGTCTTACATCCTGCTCAGCTTGCTGTCCGCACATGTCGCTAAATAGAGTCAAATGTTGCACCAGTGGCTAAGCCGCCTTTTCCGCTGATTACGAATTATGAGCTCATTTAAGTGCAGTTAAGCCTGTCAACGATTCTCGAGGACGGTCAGCTCCATCACACCCCACGAATCGTGCCCAGCGTTCCGCGGGCCGACCGAGCGCGGCCGCCCACCAGTGGAACACCAGGTCGTCGACGTGTCGCTCCGCCAGCTCCGGGAAGCGGCAGACGAGCGCCTGCAGCTGGCAGTAGTAGCGCTTCAGCGTCGCCAGGCCCTGCAGGTCGTGGCCGGGCCGGGCGGCCGCCGCGCGCAGCGAGTCCAGCTCGTAGATCTCGGCCGAGAACAGGCTCGGGTCGTCGCCGTACTGGGCGGCGACACTCTGTCCGGGTCACGAGATAGGTCAGCGCCGGCCTGCACGGGCCAACCGGAGGAGGCAGGTGAATCAGCAGTGATAAATTATTCGTGAAATAGGGTGGAATATACCACTTACTGAACACTTAATCGACATCCTTCCGAAAGATGCATCGGCATCATGCTTCTTGGTGCGCGTTTGCGAAGTATTTATGCCTCGTGTCTAACAGTATCCCGTTTATAAGTATCATATTTATGCACACTATGACGGATCTGGCATCTGGATACAGAACATCTTGTAGCACAATTCCAGGTAAAGTAATTACCTATGATGTGCTATGTTATATAATGCCGGTTTGTAGCATAGGTATTTGTGTCGTTGTCACTGATATTGATATCCCCAAATTAGGTACTTCTCAAAACACACAAAACGGATGCAGTCATATATACCCAATTGTCTCGAAACTGGGTTTGAAGGACTTAACATGTATTCGAAGTCACATTATTTCCATGACGGTTTCGACGCCCGGCTGTACTCGTTTCGACATCTCACACCTAACGAGAAACCATTATTTTAACACTGAATGAGCACGACGCTCCGAAAGGTAGGCGATCATTACGTGACCTGCACGTCCACAGTGCTTCAGGGGCAGGTATAAGCCGCTTAGTTAAACGCACTTGATTGGACCTACACTTCATATTATCCACACACATACACTGTGTATGTAGGTCCATTTGCGTCAGCAAACCACAACTAGTTTTTATCGTAAATTATTACATGATGTAATGAACTGTTCAAACCATTGATGCACTGTCCAACAAACTAGTGGTTATTCACTGACAGAGAAATAACGAAAAGGCATCAAGACTCAACCGAATTGCATTTCACGTCACAAGTGGTAGCTCTTGAACGAATTTGGCACATATGACAACTTATTTCTGAACACTGCACCAAAACAAGAACACCATAGGAAACAGCAGCTTCTCGAGCAAAGGCGATGGTAGCACTGTATTTAATTTGGTTGCAGATACTCCACAGACACTACATCTATACGATCTATGTACATGACCACACTCACTTTAATTCTGGTTTCATTTTAGAACATACAAAATGAGCACCTACTATCCACCCCATTACTTCGTCACCCACAGAAATTGATAGCAAAGGTCACCTTGTAAGATGCCTTCGGAGAAAGCCGTCCTTTTGACAGGTACATTATTCTTAGTGGTGTTTAATACAGACCGCATTGTCAGCAAATAACATCTGATCACGGCGATACAGTGTGGAACATCGCAAATTCATCACAACATATCGTGATGATCGAAATGAAGTCCGAAACCAGCAAACTGCATGCACAACTTACTCGCTTGATGAAGCTGGCAAATGATGTTGGCTTATGCACTTGCTTTAGCTGAAAGGTGATCATTGGGAGCCTGGGCATAGCCTCCATGATGAGAGATACAGCTTACCCTGGTCCAACCTGGGAGCTACCTGGAATGGCAAAACATGATACAGAACACAAGAAAACACAACAAATGGAAGCTCCCATACGGTTCAGTTAGATTTTGTGGTGTTGAGTAGGGTTCGCCGGTGTTCGGCTGGGCGTCGAAGGTGTGCAGCGGTATACAGCAGTATATGATGGGGTCTACATCAGAACTTCTAATGCTCATAGCCTCTAATGGTTCAAAACATCTAGGAATCAAAAGGACTAAGCTTTCAATACGTCTATATTCGGAGATTTGATTCCATATTGGGGAAGTTCAGAACTTCTAATATTCAAAACATCTAACCGTTCAAATTCTCTAGTTCAAAGCGTCTAGACTCAAAAGTATGAACGATCAAAAGCCCTAGGTGTTTAAAACCTCGAAGGTATCAAAATATCGAATCCCAAAAACAACAAGTGTTCATACCATCTAATAGCAAATGAGTTCAGAACCTCTAGCGATCAAAACCTCTAACACGTTCAAAACCACTAATCAAGAACTTTTTGCCTTGAAGAAGTGTGATATTGCTCCAAAAGGTGTCGGGTGAGCAATAAAATCCAAGCAAACATTTCCTTCCCAAGTTTTCGCATACAAACTTCAAACCCTTCCCTCCCACAAACCCAATTCAACAGGAATAATGTTCACCTGCCCGGCAACGGCACCGAGCGCTTCACATGCAATAACTGATTTTGCCCGTTCTTGATTTAGATGATTTGAACATGCATTACTTCTCAAGGTTTATAGGATTTGAACATTATGGTTTCTGAACCTTAGAGGTTTTGAACGTTTTAGAGGTTCTGAACATTATATGTTCAGAATAGATGTTTCAGGGCTCTGTTCTATGGCCACTTATCTTTATCATTTTCGTGAACAACATTGAGGTAGGGCCGAGGAATAGGGTGTTCAAGTTTACTGATGACATCAAATTGATAGGAGTGGCTAACAGTAGTGAGCAAACTAGTAATATTCAACTAGACTTGGAGAACCTAAAACAGTGGTCTGATCAATGGCAGATGACTTTCAACTATGAAAAATGTAAGGTTATGCATCAGAGGTCTGGAGGTGAGACTTTCAGACATACAATGGGAGGTAGGACATTGGATGTTATTGAAGAGAAGAGAGATTTAGGTCCGTTGGTTTCAAATGATCTTAAAGCAGAAAAAATGTATCTCAGCCAGGAACAAGGCAATCAGAATGCTAGAAATCATGAATAGGAGTGTGAGGCATAAGAGCAAGGAAGTGATGAAAATACTGTACCTGGCCTATGTGCACCCACACTTAGAATATTATGTACAGGCATGGAGCCCCTACTTAGAAAAAGATGTAGATATGCTAGAAAGAGGTCATCACAAAGCCAGTAGACTCATCAATGGACTAGGAAACTTAGGATATGGGGAGACTTATTGCATTAGAGATGTACGTACGTACTCACTCAAGTATAGGAGATTAATGGGTGATATGATTGAAATGTATAAGATTATTAAAGGGCTAGATCATGTCAATCTGAATGATGCCCTTCTATTTAGACTATTGCATATGGGTCATCAATTCAGGTTAGACAAATCAAGGTGTAGGACAGTTAAGCAACAACAGGTCTTCAGAGGATTGTTGATCAGTGGAATAGTCTGTCTGCTGCTGTGGTGGGGAGTCCCTCAATAAATGTATTTAAAAATAGGATGGACAACTTTTTAGGCTGCAAAATCTTGCTCTAAGTTCTAAGTAGTGGTAGATGGGGTGATCATATATCATGTGATATTTATGATAAGTGGGTGTGCACTGTGTGGGCCCCTTTGGGCAGGTATGGATGTGGTCTGAGGATTGCTGGTGGGGCACTTAAGTCACATGTGTTACATGAGGTCGAGTGAATAAGGCTAAATAGGTGAGGTAGATAGACATTGATGAGTGATAAACGATGTTGATTTTATTGATAGTGATGTTGTTTTGAATCATATCAGGAAAATAAAGCCAAACAAGGCAGCAGGACCTGATGACATTTATGCTAGGGTATTTTGGGAAGCTGAAAAGGAACTGGCAATTCCACCTAGTATAATATTTTGTAGATCAGTTTCACAAAATTAAATTCCAACAGATTGGAAAAGGGCAAATGTACTTCATATTTTCAAGAAAGGAGAAAGTTGAAAACTATAGGCCAGTAAGCCTCACATCCCTAGTCTGCAAGGTACTTGAATCAATTATCAAGGATATAATAGTTAGTTTTCTGGAAGGAAACATTGATTCAAGATACTCAACATGGGTTTAGAAAAGGGAGATTGTGTCTCACAAATCTCTTGGACTTTTTGAATTTCACTACAGAACAATTTGATCAGGAAAGATCAGGTTGATGTAGCATATTTTGACTTTAGTAAGGCCTTTGATAAGGTACCCCACAAACGGTTAATGATGCAGCTTCAGGGCCATGATATTGCAGGTAGCATCCTAAAATGGATAGAGTTGTGGCTTTCAGATAGACAGCAGAGAGTGATGCTAAATGGTACAAAGTCATCATGGCAAAATGTTCTTAGTGGAGTCCCCCAGGGGTCAGTACTGTGGCCACTATTGCTCATTATACTTGTAAATAACATTGAAAGTGGCCTAAGCAGTAATGTTTTGAAATTTGCGGATTATTTGAAGGTCTATAGGGCAATAACAGGATGCAATGAGCAGGTCTTGCTGCAGAAAGACTTAGACGAGCTTGTGAAGTGGTCCGAAAAATGGCAAATGAAATTTAATTTTGATAAGTGCAAAATTATGTGTGTAAGTAGGCAGCATATGATGCTCCATACTTGATGGGTGGCCAAGTACTATCTGTGACTCAGCAGGAGAAGGACTTAGGTGTTATTTTGAACACAAAATTGGGGGCATCAGAGCAGACCAAAGAAGCCAGGAAGAAGGCACTAAGAATGCTTGGGGCAATAAATAGGAATGTATCATACAAAAGTGAGGAAGTCATCAGGAAGCTTTACTGTGCATATGTCAGGCCACATTTGGAATACTGTGTCCAAGCTTGGTCCCCTGGTTACAAAAAAGATTGCTGGCTTTTAGAGAGAGTACGAAAGAGGGCAACACAAATGGTTAATGGTATAAGCAACCTGGCATATGAAGAAGATTGAAGAAATTGAATGTTTTCACCTAGATATAGAAGCATGGATCATGTATGCCTGGATTGGAAACCAACAGCTGTTTGTGTATCAGCCCACCCAGCTGAGGGTAAGTAAAAACACGGAAATGCGGGCGGTTTTAGGCCGTGCGCCTATGGGAGTTCAGGGTACGCAATTCGTATTTGATTTTTTCCAAATAGATTCAGCCATCCCAGGAAGATTGCATCAGATTTCGTGATACAGAATTGATCAATGAACCTTACCGTTCTTTCCTTATTGATTTATTATGCTCCGTTCAGAAGTTGTAGTGCAAAGTGAAGAAATTTGCGAGAGGGAGCCCACCTGGCCTCAAAGGTTGGCCCACTGATGTTGATATCTTGATGATCTCTATCTTGATCTTGAAATGATTGGATGGGGCAAAGTACATGAAGGCAATGGGCAGACCAAAATTAATTTGGGGGCACGTGGCTCCCATGTTAGAAGTTGAAATAATTGCGGGGGTGGGTTATGCAAACATTGAGGTGGTAGTTCCCCCTCAAAGGTATATAAAACGACACCCCTGAGTTGAACGACTGGCAAATTGTAAAAAATCGGCAAGAAGTAGTGGCGTTGCCAGCTAGGGTATGTTGCAAGGGCTGATCCAAGGGGAGGAAGCGAAAGTGGTGCCCCTTATGACCCAAAGGATGCCTCACTTGGAGGTTCCAGTGCAGCCCCTCCCTCAAATTTATCAGTGCAACACTCCTCTGCCTGGGAACGGCAGTCCTCTGGGAGTCTGAATGCACACCTCAAATTTTTCGGTGAAAGGCACTCCTCAGACGAAAACAAATGGCTCCTCTCTGGGAGATCAGAGTGCACCCCATCCAAATGTTCTGGACCAAGAGCCACCCCTCTGGAGAAATGATGCCTCCTTGGCAAAATCATAAATCTGCCAGTGGTATGGTGCAGAGGGAGGGAGCTTGTACCCTCCATGGAACTTCTGCTCAATCCTGTTTGCGGATTGGTGGGTACGCCAAAGTCTGTACTCTCCCATTCAGTTGTGTAAACCACTCCACTGGAAAATATCAGCCACAAATCAAGGAGGGTGGGGGCGAAAGCAGAACCTCTCATTCTTATCTTCTTATCTTTGAGGGTGAAATTTGGGTATTTTTGTCTTAAAGGGTGTTTTTGGAATTTGTGGATTCATTCCGTAATACCATGTTTATTAACGTGATTCGGAAGATGCGATCATTCGTTTTCTCCGTAAATACTTACGTTTCGGTTAATCTTAGCGATAATATCTATAATGCGCCATATATGCCACACCGCTGTTGTTTGTTGCATAATTTATCCATCCCTCACCTGGCACTTCTCAGACGTGATTAAAGGGACATTCAACACTTTTTCACGTCGAAAATGCTTAATTTCTGCCTCTTTGCCACAGATGACACACCACTACTATTCTACGAAAACGCCGAAAAAACTAAGCAGAGCACAGCTTGCGGCCGTGATGTACGGATGACGTCACGATAAACATTACGCTTGTGTTTTTAAATTATAATATATGAGTTTATATTAGTTTAGATAAGAGTAGATTGTATTACGTTAGGTTAGGTTTTCCTATTTAATTATTAATTATCATACTGCTTGTTGGAAGTCGTGAGGAAAGACGAGGAGACCGAGCAGAAGCCGACTCTTTTAAATATCACTTCGCGGTCCGTCACGATAAACATTACGCTTGTTTTTAAATTAAAATATATGAGTTTATATTAGTTTAGATAAGAATGGATTGTATTATGTTAGGTTAGGTTAGGTTAGGTTAGGTTAGATTTTCCTATTTAATTATGAATTATCATGCTATTTGTTGTAAGTCGTGAGGCAAGACGAGACCGAGCAGAAGCCGGCTGTTAGTCGTGCTGCGTTTAGTTTTTTTTTGGCATTGTGGTGGAATAGTAGTGGTGTGTCATCTATGTGGCAGAGGCAGAAACCAAGCATTTTCGACGTGAAAAAGTGTTGAATCAACTGCGTGAAGTGTTGAATGTCTCTTTAATCACGTCTGAGACGCGCCAGGTGAGGGATGGATAAATTATGCAACAAACAAGAGCAGTGTGGCATATATGGCCCATTATAGATATTATCGCTAAGATTAACCGAGACGTAGGCATTTATGGAGAAAACGAATGATTGCATCTTCCGAATCACGTTCATAAATATGGTATTCCGAAGACAAAAATCCCAAAATTCCCAAAACACCTTTTAAGACAAATTTACCAAAATTTGCCCCTCAATGCTTGCTTCCCCCACCCACAATAATTTCAACTTCTAACATGTGAGCCTATGGAATGTGACCCCCCACCCCCCTATTCAGTTTGGTCTGCCTATTGCCTTCATGTACTTCCCCCTCCGATACTTTTAAGAAATCAACATCGGTGGGCCAACCCTTTTAGCAAAATGGGCTCCCTCTCACAGATGCATTAACTTCGCATCACAACAACTGAGCATAATAAGTCAATAAGGAAAGAATGGAAAGGTTCCTTGATCAATTCTGTATCATGAAAGGCAGATGCAATCCTCCTGGGGTGGCTGAATCAATTGGGGAAAAAATCCAATATGAAATGCGTACCCCAAACTCCCATAGGCTCACAGCCTAAAACTGACCGGGTTTCCGTGTTTTTACTTACCCTCCACTAGGTGGCCGGTTGGTGCAGCTGATACGTGCAGATCAAAGGAGCCGAAGCAGAGTTTCCAATCCAGGCATACATCATCCATGATAGAAGGCCGAGAGGAGATCTCATTGAGGTCTTTAAATTTGTTCACGGTTAGAAACAGGGATATCTCAGGGAAATGTTTGAATTTAAAAGAAATGATGCAATTAGAGGTAATCAATTTTAAAGTTAATCACAGCAGGACAAGGTTAAGCCAGTCTTTCTTCACCAACCGGGTAGTAGAACACTGGAACCAGCTGCCAGAAACCATTGTCAGTAGCAGCACACTGAACATTTAAAAACAGCATAGACAATTAATATAAAAATAGAGGACTTGCTTTTCAGTATTCCAGGAAGGGCTGATTGATGGATTTGGTGGGAAACTGGTTCAGAGTTCAGTTTCAGAAACTGGTTCAGACACTCTGGTGTCCAGAGTGCAACCAAGAAGGGCCCTTGTGGCTCATAGTTGCACAGATCTTTTATGTCTTTTATGAGTATGTGGGATGTTTGTGGATATAATCTTTGGAATTGGGGATGTGGCTTGGTTGTGTGAAGTGTCTTTTTCCAGGGTTATGGTGTCTTACCTTTACAGACTTAACCTGGATGGGCCCTTGTGCTCTTATTAAGTCTGATCACTTTGGGACTTGATGACTTGTCTAACCTGAATTGACGACCAGTGATACTATATAGCAGGGTGGGAATTAAGGCACTTCTTAAGAGATTTTATCTCTGAAAACATTTCTGCACTCCTGGTTCATACTGGATAGGATGGGCTTCACATGTACTCCGACACAAATTGAAATGTGGGAACAAAGATATGAATAAAAAACCAACACAGAAATACACCCAAAAAACGCCGGTTATTCCACTTACGGTCACCACTCTAACCACTTTTTTGTAGCAGTCAGCTCTCAACTACCGATTGCTGAACCTCAATTTCCTCAAATCTCAACCTCAATTGCCGACAACAACACACGACTACAACTTGCAAAAAGATGCGCATGCGCACTGAGTACACTGTTCTCCGGCTTTGGAGCCGCGTCTCGGAAAAGCTGTGTTTCTGCCACCCTATAGTGGGAAAGTTTGACAGTTTTAAGAGACGTTCTCCGGAGGCCCGGAGGGCACCGATCAGAATTGGCTGCGTTAGCGTTTTCTGTTACGAAATCTGTCCGTCAACCAATCAATGTAAGGTAATTTTTATATGACGTCATAACCATTAGCAACTTTGAACACGTGGTTAAGAGTGTCATACTGTAAACAGAAGACCTCGACTGATCCTTTGCTTTGATCACATCCAACTGTGGCGTATGCGGTAGCGGAGTTGCGTTCGTATTACGTGGGAAATTGGCTGCGTAGGTAGGTATGCGCTCTGAGCTGAGGGTGAAGTGTGAAGTATTTTTGTTTGTTTTTCATATGGCTAGCCTTGTACTGAGCCAAAAGTGAAAGGAAAGCACATTGCTCCTGTGAGTTATGAGAAACGAAACAGTGCTGATTATTATGAGTCACTGCCGAGCGGTGCCATCCATTGTTCACTTCCTTGTTCCTATGTTTTGACATTTCATTTCATCTGACCAAAAATGAGAATGATATTACTTATGCATATTATGTAGGTCTGAGTTAGGTTTTTCTGGTCGGTTACTGGTAAACAGATTCCATGCATACAAATAATGTCTATGAAAATGCACTCCGGAAGATACCGGTTTGCACTCCGACTCCCAACCCGGAAAGTAAGTTTCCCACTCTGCTATATAGTGTACCTATATAACATTAATGCAAGAGCCTACCATCAAAGCAGATACTGACACGAACAGGCGACAGGTAGAAATCGGCAGCTTAAATACTCACCAACAAAAAGAAGCTCACAATCGTTCTATTATCTCACGTAGTAATCCATCTCATTCAAATATATGATGCCCGAGAGGCTGTCACCACACATTGCCGTGATCCAAGGCCTATCGAGTCAAGGCCGTGATCAAGGCCGCCGTGATTATTTCAGCAGCAGACTTCACAGACGCTGCCATATGTCACACCTAAAAAGTATCTTGATTAAAATACGTCTCACGGGCATTCCTTAGCCAGCATTCCTTCCCCATTCAGTGATTGATTGATTGATTTGTTTGTTTATTTATGTATTTTTGTATTAATTAATTAATTTATTTATTATATGTAAATTAATCAACTCAGCATTCAGTAATTATAATTAGTAAGATTAGTAATTAATAATTCAGTAAGATATTTCACATGGGCGCACCCAGGCCCATAGAAAAGAGGGGGAACTCAGGGAGTGAGGGCTGCAAAGATATCCTTGTGAGAAGAGCTTCAGAAGTGAACCCAGGGGAGGAATGCTTCAGATGTGCATCGAGGGAGATCAAAAAGACTTCAGAATGGTGAAGCATCGCGCTGGTGCACGATTGCAGAGTTGGATCCATGCGTTAAGCAGCATGCCGGGTTCGCCTCTGCAGCCCACCCCTCCCATGAGCATTCTTTGCAGCTTTCCTATCTCTTGAATGTACCTTAACGTTTTTCACCATTTTGCAAGTTCCCGAGTGCACCTCTGCAGCATTCGCTGCAGAGGTGCATCCCTTTGCCTCCCCTTATTCAGTTCTCCCATTAATGGGAGAACAAGCTTTGAGATTGAACGTCACAAATGTGACGTTCAATCTCAAAGCTTGTTGTTATAATAAGTTCCAGGCCAAATACTTTTGAGGGTGTGATATATGGCAAACGTTGATTAGTTGTATTTGGATTTTACACAATTTTCTCGCTTTTTCTCTCGCAGATTGGAGTAATTGTTCACATGTGGGAAATTCCATTGAAAGCAAACGTTTTTTTATTTCCCTTTGGGGAATATCACAGACTCGCCGGGAGAAAGGACTGAGGAGCTAGAGCGATTCCAAAAGCAGACTTGTTCCCAAGGAACCAATATCTCCTTTTCACCCCCACTCAGTCTCACAGAACAGATGAACCGATCAAGCTGGGTGTGTGGAGGGATAGAAAACCGTAAACTACTCTCCGCTGCCCCGTCTGCCTCCCGGTCGAAGACTGAAGGGCAAGTAGCTGGGAAACTCCCAATAATTAATATCAAGAGGAACGCATGGAGTCGTGAAGCGAACACGACCGACGCCCAATCGAGGCTAAAAGACGCGCTGGAAATCCCAAAGAAGTCTGCTGGGGAGTGATTTTAAGAGCGGTGGGGTTAAAAATATTTTCAACACCGACGTCCGACGTAACGAAGTGATCGAGTACTTCGCTAGGTAGCATGTGAACAATAAAATAAAATTCCATGTATAATTCACGCAGATGTGAACCTGGGGCAGGACGTCACGCTTTATTGCCACGATCCCTCTTCGCACTGGTGATCATGGCTGTAGATCCCGGGTGGGCAGCGTCCGGACCCATTGGTTTGGTACCCTGCTAATGCTAATTTGTCATGCTTTTGGTATTGAATCTGAAAGTATGTCCTGAAAATATACTTGGACCTCCCCGCCCCCGGCTTGGTGAGAGAACTCTATCTCTCCTTGCTGATGGTGCCCGAACGAAAGCTTTGGGACACCCTATCTTCTTGAGAAGGGACGTAGTTGGGGAAAAAGCTCCACAGGAGTTCTAAAATCTGTTCTTCCTCTTGCTGGTCCTATAACAAGAGGCGAACGAGATGCCTGGCAGCTGTTGAAGGGTGGTAAAAGCTAGCTCCATGTCTTTTAATTCCATGCCGCACGACTATATTTATATTCAAATCATCTCTTTCAACAGAAGATCTATCGCAGCAAAAAAAACAACAGAATTAGATGCCAGCGTGTATTCACTGGGCATGAGATACAAGCTCCGTTCGATATTCATCCACGCACAGCTGCATTCACGTCCTATACTTCTGTTAATAATTATTCTTCTGAGGTTTAGTATCGTGTGCCGAGCATATCACACTCCTGTCAAATGCATTGGGTGCGAGGAGCTGCACCGCGTTGTTGGAATGCCCTCAACAGTGTCGCATTCCGAGCTGAAACACAAGATTACAACATGACCCGCTTCCCAACTATACCCGGTCACTGTCCCCGCCGAGGGTACACGTAAACGTCATCGACGACTGAAACACATACACCCTGGCATACGCACGCATCAGAGTTACCACACTGGCTTTGGTATGAATATGCGAATAAATAGCTAATATATAAGCATTGTCAGGTTCGGCTGGAAACACGTTGAGCAAAACTCCGCGTAACAGAGCGACGGCGGCCGCCGGCACAAGCCCAACAGGTGCCAGTGTGACGCCGGCGCGCCGGCACATTGTGACAGCGCGCGCCGACCGCAGCCGGCGTCCGACACGCACCGACAACGTCACACCGGGTACAACGCGTGGAGTCGCATGGTGTAGCCGGCAATGCCACACCGGGTGTCACGTAGCGTCACATGATGCGGCCGTGCCGCCAGGTGTGACCGACAATGCCACACCGAGTGTCATACGTAGCGTTGTATGGTGTGGCCGACAATGCCACACCGGGTGTCGCATGGTGTGACCGCCGCCCGCGGAGGCACGGCGGCCGCAGTCAGATGACACGGCCCACTGGCTTCGGGTCCACATCACAACCGGCACCTCCCACGCACAGGCGCACACAATCGACAGGGCGTGGACATACAGCGCCGTTGGCAGGCCGCACACGACCAACACAGGCCGGCCGGTGCAGAGGTCGAGCACGTGCCGGGGCAGAGCCCGCCACAGTAGCCGGTACAGGGGTCGAGTACGTGTCGCGGCAGAGCCCGCCACAGTAGCCGGTGCAGGGGTCGAGTACGCGCCGGGGCAGAGCCCACCACAGTAGCCGGTACAGGGGTCGAGTACGTGCCGGGGCAGAGCCCGCCACAGTAGCCGGTACAGGGGTCGAGTACGTGCCGGGGCAGAGCCCGCCACAGTAGCCGGTGCAGGGGTCGAGTACGCGCCGGGGCAGAGCCCGCCACAGTAGCCGGTGCAGAGGTCGAGTACGTGCCGGGGCCGGGCCCGCCATCGTGGCCGTAGCAGCAGTAGTGGGAGCCGCCAGGTTCGAGGATCACGCACAGCCGGTACAAACTGAAGGTACTGTACTGACAGTCGAGCCCTGATATTAGGCTTTCGGTCCACATATTGGTCCACATATCGGCTATGCTCCCAACACTGAAGGTCTGATCTCCATACTGGAAGCCCGGTTCCTATACTAGCGGCCCGGCCTCAATACTGGCGGTACTGTCTCAATACTGGCGGTACTGTCCCAATACTCGCGGCCCGGTCTCAATACTGGAGGTACTGTCCCAACACTAGCGGCCCAGTTTCAGCACTAGGGGTCCGGTTCCCATAGTGGCAGGCCAATTTACGTACTGGGGATTCGGTCCCCGAAGTAACAGTCTGGTGTTGGCGGTCCGGTTTCCATGCTGAAGACCAAGTCCTGGTGCTGGGAGCCGATCTCCGTGTCGTAGGTCCGGTTGCGTACTGATGATCCTATCACCTGCTGATAGTCCGGTCCGGTACCAGAGATCCGGTCCTGGTACCAGAGGCTCGCTCTTCGTACCAGATGTCCGGCCTAGGTACCAGAGGCCCGATCCTGGAACCAGAGGCTCGGTCTTGGTACCAGATGTCTGGCCCAGGTACCAGAGGTCCGGTCCTGGTATCAGATATCCGGTCCTGGTATCAGATGTCCGGTCCTGGTACCAGAGGCCGGTCCTGGCATCAGAGGTCCGGTACTCATCCAGGCGGGGCGGACTCCGGAATTATTAGACCTCGAATCCCGCATCAAGGCTGGCTACGTCCCGGGCTGCTGCTCTGGCTGACAGACACCGAGGCGCCAGTTTCGGCACAGGTCTCTGAGGCTACTGTTCTGGTGGGTAGGTTCCGAAGCTTCCGGCCACGGCACGTACAGCACTGGTGGTCGGATCTCGTGAGTGCGGATGGCCGCTTCATTGGCCGGCAATGTCTCGCACACTGGCGGCGACCGAGCGATCCGCACCCCTGCCCGGCCAGCGGCGGAGACTGAGCGGTCGGTACCCATGCACCCCTGCCCGGGCAGCGGCGGAGACTCGGTACCCATGCACCCCTGCCCGGGCAGCAGCGGAGACTGAGCGGTCGGTACCCATGCACCCCTGCCCGGGCAACGGCGGAAACTAAGCGGTCGGTACCCATGCATCTGCTCGGACAGCGGCGGAGACCCGACAGGTCCGCACCCCTGCCCCTGCTCGGGCAGTGCACAAAGCATACATGGCGGTTAGCACGTTCACCGGCCGCCCAGTGGCCGGCGGTACAGCCCAGACCGCCGACGCTGTGGCGCCGGCGGTCGGATGGAAGGTCGCTGCCGCCGGTCTCCATCCTGCTCCACTGCTCCAGCAGCAGCAGGCCGCGGCTCTGGCCCGGCACGTCACTGCTCCAGCAGCGACATCTCGATGGCGCGCTGCACCATCTCGTCCTCCTCGCGTCGCCGCCGGTCGGCGGCCGTGTTCTCGCGCCGGGACAGCTCCAGCGCGGCGGCCAGCTGCGCCTGCTCCGACTGGTCGGCCAGCGGCGGCAGCGCGCTCACGCCGGCGTCCGCGCACAGCGACAGCTGGATCGCCCTGCGACGGCGACGGCATCCGGTGACCAAACGACGACGGTCGGTCGAACGGCACGCTACGGCACCGGTGCACTGCACGGGACGGGCCGCGAGGTGCTGCTGCTTAGCGACAGGAAATCTCCGCGACATATTGGAGTGTGTCCAAATTCGCGGCTTTAGGCGGCGAGGCAGGGATGTAAATACAAGTTAAAATTGAGATGAACTCTGAGAAACATAGTCAACAAAATCGGAACTTGGCCGTACTTCGAAGCAAGGAATCACATCAATGAGGCCCTAATTATCTTGGCTATCGCAAATTTCCCAGGAAGAATTTGTTTCTTGCCATTCTGATGCCCAATTGACCGAATCTGGTTGGTTGGTTGGTTATTTGGACTAAGGGGCGCATCGACTGCGATGGTCATACAGCGCCCATGACCAAATTTGGACACACTGGTTGCAGTACTTGACGGGTAATTCGTTGCATATTCGTTGCACACATGGATTACAACGGGCAGAGGGTCAATGGACAATCGAATCGTTATGCTCTTTGCACATCAACACAGGTTATGTAACTAAGTTAGCTATGCCACAATGCGAAACAGTCGACACATGACGATTCCGAGTGAGTAATACACTAAGTAAGGCCTGGTCTCTAGTCAGCCGACTAGGTGCATGTGGGTACATCATATACACACATTTAGCTAGCCTTTCAATTATTGGTGCATACAATTGCATTCATATTTTCGGTTTTTACTTTGTGCGGCACCCGAAACGCAAAATGGTGTTACAGTTAGAGCATAGTTATCAATGACAAGTCATTCCAATGGAATATTCGGGACCAAATTGAAGTAGGTATGAGGTATCCCATCGACGTGATGCACCACACATATAGTGTACATAGACGTATTCGGCCAAGTGTTCCACACTTGGACTTAACTTGATGTCTCGAGGCATTTCTCAGGAAGTAAAGGTTATTTCTCACCAATGTTGACCTTATCTAACATATTTGCCTGGTACTGCGCATAACCAAACCTATCAGGTCCGCAGCGGAATGTTCTAAAACCCGGCTGCACCTATCACTCTCAGCTGTCGTACGCAGCTCGCTTTTCCAATAATTTACGACCAGTGTGCATTTCCAAAGATTATCATCGTCGCTACCTTGACATACTTGGGGTTTCTGGACTGACAACCGACGGAATATCATCGTCGCTGCCTGAACACAATTTGGGTCCCATGACTGACACAACCGACAGACTATCATCGTCGCCACCTTCACATAATTTGGGTACCTGGACCGACATGACCAACAGATTATCATTGTCGCCACCTTTGCATAATTGGGGTCCCTAGACTGACACAACCAAGAGATTATCACCGTCGCTACGTTAACATACTTGGAGTTATCATAATCGCCGCTATTACCCTGACTTTACCTGAAAGTGACCACCTACGCTCTGTGGTGGGGTGCGCTCTCTGTGACTACAGTGCAACAGATGGCACTCCTCGGCAGCGTCTGTCTGGATAGGCACGACTAGCCAGACTAGAGCCTCGGTACCGGCCAAGCCGCAGTCGATAGCGTGCGGAACAGACGCGTGTCCAGCCCCGCGGACGGATCCACAGTCTGATCTGCGCGCTTAGGACTGCGAGTCGAGGAACAGCGCTGCGGCCACAGCCAACGCCGCGGCAACGCCATCTCTGTTTGACCGCCACAAGATCGACTTGCGCCGCTTGCCGCTGGAGGGCAGAAGCTGTCGGAGCGGCGACAGCGAGGGGGAGCGGTGCTGGCGGCGGTACCTCTGCAGCATCTGCTCGTCCAGGTCGGGTGGCGGCAGGTTCTGGCGTGGTGTACACGAGTCGGCCCGTAACGCCTCCCATATGTCCACCTGGGTACACAGGTCAGGTCGTCAGGTCACATCAAGCAGGTGATGCCTATCACGACTAAATCAGCTAAAACTATCGAACTGAGTTCATTTTGTCCCTTTCATCAAGAACAGTTGGCATGTGAGGAGCAACCCACATGTAAATGCATAGCTCACACGTCATAGTGGCACTGCTCAATATATTGAGGCACGCATGTGTGAACGGCAGATTCTGCTGTCCTGACATACTGAGACATTGCCCGACAAATAGCCTCGCAAATACAGTCGATATCACCGTACTGGTGGCGGGCTGGCCAGACTCACCGAAGAATCCTGGCAAGGTAGCACATACGTATCGTTGTGACAAAATCTTGCCATCCGTACCATAAAAAGGGTCCAGAACGGACAGAACAAACTTAGGAACCCACATAGCAGTCTTGCGATGTTTGTGAGAGTCTCAATCGTGCTATAAAATAGTAGCACGATTGAGCCGCACATCTTAGGGCAGGAGCAGATTATGGACTACATAATAATTGCCGTCTGTGTTGTCGCCCGCCAAATTTGATGCCGATCTTCGTGACTATTCTTATACAGCCAGGGTAAATACAGGCGACGGAAAATGTTCGCTAAATGTCATTTTTTGGTCAAAATTCCATTTTACTACCGCATATAAGCCATTAAATGTGAGGGATGTGTACTAACTAATCGTGGCTCATGGAGACGTACGTAGGGAGAAGGCAATGTGATTATATTACAAATTTCGTCTCATACTCAAATAGTGTATGCACATTGCTAGTGCTTGATGCTGTCTTGAAATTTGCAAATATGACCAACTTGTTAAATAGTGGAGTCAGGCGAAGAAACTAGTGAAACGGAAAGTTAAACGAGACACGTCAACAATTCCCGCAGGCTCACGGATTCCACGAATAGTGCCGCCAGTGTGTAGCTATTAAACCTTAAACATTTTGTCTTCATAAACCTGCCACTGATCAGAATTATGCATCATAACTTCAATTAATCGCGTACACCTTTTCCTTATGATATAAATCAGGTGTATCCAGTTCAGTTCCTGTTTTCCTGTCAGTTTGATGCGGCCCCAGAAGAGCCATGCACCTACTGAGATTCGAACACACGTTCAGAGGGGGTGGTAAATAAATGACCAACCTACTCCCCCTTTCCACCCACCCCACAGATACCGCCTGGAGTTGATCGATATTAACACACGAAGCAATCGGTATAAAAGATAATTGTTCGGCGCAAAAATAGCCTTGTGTTCCGAGGGACATGCCATGGCTAAACCGCGGAAATGCTGCAAATTTAATCGATGGTGTTTCGTGACCTCACCACGAAGTGAAAAGGCTGGATAGCGCTTTGTCAAACACCCCAGGTATGGTGTGAGCTGAAGCGACTTTGATATGACATATGAAGGAATATAAATAATAGGCGGTTCACATATTCTGTTGCGTTCGGGGGCTCTACGCATGGCACTTATCCAGCAACCGGTGAATTTATTAACATATTTTCAAGGTATAATAGCCCCTGGCAGCCCCAAGTTAACATGACCATAAAATGAATCGCCGAAATTTGGACAGTGCGTTCTAAATACTCCGAGATATTCACAATGTTCACAATTCCCGCCATCTTTCCTATCACAGACAACTGATATGCGACCATTAATTTGTGCAAAACGCTTTGTTTACGTTTTTGGCTATTTTAGCCAGTGAATGCCGTCTTTAACGCGACCAAATCATCCATAACCCAATGTTATGGGTGGTTTGGTCGCGTTAAAAGAACGGCATTCACTGGCTAAAATAGCCAAAAACGTAAACAAAGCGTTTTGCACAAATTAATGGTCGCATATCAGTTGTCTGTAATAGGAAAGATGGCGGGAATTGTGAACATTGTGAATTTTCTCGGAGTACTTAGAACGCACTGTCCAAATTTCGGCGATTCATTTTCGGCATGACCTAACTCCATCTTAACTGGCGTTTTTGAACACTGATCGATGATCATATAAATTGGAAAAGCGAGTGCAGTACGTCAAAGCATTCCAGGAACCGTACAACGAGCACAAAGCCACATCAAAGCCGACTGCCTGAAAACTGTCCAACGTTGCAGCACATAATCGCCGATACTGCTCGGAAGGGCACTCGACCAGCCAATGTTCCGGCTGGCGCGCGGACGTGCCGCGGTGGCCGCTGACCTGCTCGTTCTCGGTACCCGAGTCGAGCAGACTCTGCTGGATGGCCATCTGCAACAGCTCGTCCTCCTCGTCGGCGTTACCAAAGTGCCGCATCACGCCCGCGCCTGGGCAGTCACAAAGACACAAACGGCCGAGTCACAAACAGCGGTGACACAACGTTCCCGCCACCATTGTTTGCGACCAGGAGTGGCGTAACGACAAAACCTCAACAGTCACAGCCACAAACACAGTCACAGAGTCACAAACAACGGTCATGAAATGCCAAAACCTCGGGTCACAAACAACAAGTCATGAAACGTCAAAACTTCAGGTCACAAACAACGGTCATATAACGCCAACACATCGGGTCACAAGCAATTGTGGTATAAAGCATAAACCAGCGGTAGCAAACAATGGTGACATACAGCGTAAACCAGTAGTAAACAATGGTGGCGTACGGCCAAACATTTGGTCGCAACATGGCAGAGGATAACCACAGGTACGACACAGGAACCGACTCAAGCATCGGGGACTAGTTCCGCCGTAGATGTCAGCTCAGGTGGGTTGTCGGCTACAGCATCGGAGTGTTCTGTTTCGCAACTAGGGGAAGGTACAGACCAAAATATGCAGGGAGAAAAGCTGACAGCTGAAGACAGTAAGCTTTTCTCCAATGCAGGACTTTAAAAAAAAATGTATAAAACTAAATGAATGACTAAAGTGAAAGAACAATGCGGGACTTCAGAAAAAAATGTTTCAAACTAAATGAATCACTAAAATGAATCCTACCAAATGTCAGTACGTTGGGCGCGCACCACTAAAGCACGATAAAACGGGTCCGAACAACCAAGCAGTTCACTACAGGATGGGGATACGGGGACAGACTTGCGTCGGGTGCGCGGCACGAGGTGATGCGGCTTCCCGTGTCGATCTTCGGTCGCCACCTACGGCTGCACCTGTCTAACGCGCCGCTCGTGCCGGAATAATTTGCTGCTCGCCCTGCTGTATTTTATTATGACATGTATGACCACCTGTTTAGCTGTTCTGTGAATTTGACCTTTTTCTGCTCTGCTGTTTTATCCTATTCACGCGAGGTTGTAATAGCCACAAGTCCTTTGTTGATTACCGCGATACAAGTCTGTGTCTGTGTCTTACTGCATGGCGGAAATGCACACGAATGCCGAGCCTCGTTTCGTATTCCCTCGCTCACCGGGCTGAATGCCTCCGAAGGGGCGACGACGTGAATGCAAGACTGTGTCAACATCGAAACCCCGTAGCGTGGATCGCAGTTCATGATCATGAGGCAACCGTGACAGCGAGGAGCGTCAATATCGGCATCGACGTGACCGGCATCGCATCGGGTAAACAGCAGCAACTCAGCCATCTCACTAAACGGTGCCTACACGGACGGAAGTCGGTAGGACGCTGGACTCTTGATCGCAAGATGGCGGGTTCGAATTCCACAACCGGCGGGATTAGTTAGTTCATTATTTCGGCTTTAGGGCGCTTCGACCAGAGTTGATCATTCGCGCCCACCCGTCGGGATTACCGAGTCCACCCCCGGCCAATCGGCGTGAGAGGTCGGCGAACTCTCGTATCGTATAGTGATACGTATAGTGATCGTATATCGTATCTCTCGTCGTATCGTATAGTGATACGACCTGGCAGTTGAGTGCGTCGTAAAAGAAGCCCAGAGGACGAACGAGAACGCGCGGCCACCTGCCAGACCGCACCGGCGCCACAGCAGCTGGCTGCCGTTCTGGCGGGGTCAGTGTCGCTCACCGACGCTGCGGTAGCCGGCCGGCGGCTCAAACACGGCGTCGTCCACCACGCAGCTGAGCCGATTCGGCCGCGACTCGGCGTCGGCCGGCTCCTCTATCACAGACACGTGCCGCACCGGCTCGTCCAGGCCGAACACGTTGCCGAACGTGATCCGCGCCGTCAGCACGTGGAACAGCGGGATCTCTGCACCACATACACGTGTCACGTGGCGGCGGACACGGTGTCGCGAAGCACAAACGCGTGTAGTGTGTCCAGACACAACAATTTGGCATAAACAGCACATTGCAGTGTAAGCAGCAGCAGAAGAAAACCTACCTCCAAGTCAAATATTTTGTTTTGATGCACATTCTTCACAAATTCATATAAATTACAGCACACAAATACAATATTTAAGAAACAACTTACATTATCCATCTGAAGGTCATGGCTGTGTAGCATTGTGGAGCACTACATACACCTAAACTTGCAGTGCACAATCATATGCCAATTGTACATACGAAATTTGATATCTTGCTTAGATCTTTGATCGTAAATGTTGTGATTACTTATATTTAATGACCAATCGAAAATCAATTTCACCACACAAGAAATATGCAGCATGGGAAACACGTAGAGCAGGATGATTTCTGCACGACTGTGACACGTATGTCACGCGGGAAACACCCGAAACAGTGGCATCTACCTGACCGGAAAGGACGCGCAACGTGGGAAGAACAGGTGCACGATTTGACCTTGGATTTTGTTTGGCGACTGCGTTGGTCACTGCACAGAAGAAGGACGCATGGAACGACGGGATCTTTTTGGGACGGAAACACGTGTCACGTGGGGAAGATGCCCTACCATCACGTGCCCGGGTTCGTCGAAGGACCACTTCTCGCGTATCGACCGGCAAATCATCAGAAGCAGTGCCATGGAGCGGCCGGATGTCCATCGTACATGATTGGCGCCACAACGCACCGTTGCGCGCCGAAAGGGTTCCGAGAGAGGCAGGGATGTAACTCTATTTCCTCGTGGGTGCGCATACCCTCACAAACCTGCTGTGTGGATTCACAGCTAAGTGCACATTTTATCCATTATTTTCATACATTTTAAATCTTCTTCATGAGTAATGAGCAGTGAAGACGCTATCAACAGCTGAGGCCACTCTGAGCAGCCGAAATCCTTGACCTACTGTGGAGATTTCGGAACATGTAATGTTGACCTCCTGCCAGGTTTTGGAAAAGTTAGTTGAGTTGCCACCCTCTATCAGGCTGACAAAAATGCTAGATACAGTTTTGAACATGCCAGTACCTAGGCCCAGATCAAGCCACATATTAAACAGTGTGTTTGTGGGTGGGGGGAGGAGGCGGGATACGGTGGGAACCTTCTGGTGTATCCATGAGTTTTGGACAACTATACAACTGCAGAGGATTATGGTTACTTAGATCGGGTACACGAATACCAATGCCAACTGGCAAGTGTGGACAGGATTACATCGGAAACAGACATACCAATTTTCACGGGGAATCCGGAGGGCAGCTGCATCTGGATAAACTCTTTGAGTTTGGCGAAATGCGTGGAATGTATCGACATCAGATCAACTATTGGCATCACTTGCTCCTGCAGGCCCAGCGGATACTGTTCACACAGCCACAGCATCGCCTGCCGTAACACAAAGATGCTGATCAGGCCCAGCGGGTACTGTTCACACAGCCACAGCATCGCCTGCCGTAACACGAAGATGCTGATCAGGCCCATCGGGTACTGTTCACACAGCCACAGCGTCGCCTGGCGTAACACGAAGATGGTGATCAGGCCCATCGGGTACTGTTCACACAGCCACAGCGTCGCCTGGCGTAACACGAAGATGGTGATCAGGCCCAGCGGGTACTGTTCACACAGCCACAGCGTCGCCTGTCGTAACACGAAGGCATTAGTAAGGCATAGCATCGCCTGCCGTAACACAAAGGTGCTGGTAAGACATAGCATTGCCTGCCGTAACACAAAGGTGCTGGTAAGGCACAGCGTCACCTGCCGTAACACAAAGGTGCTGGTAAGGCACAGCGTCGCCTGCCACGAAACAAATATGCTGGCATAGTGTATCCAAATTCACCCAATTGGACGTCAAATATAAAGCTAAAAATGCTTCCCGAAGAATTTGTGTTAGCCAATTGAAATGGAGACACATTTAGCTGATCCATTACCTCAAAATAGGCCGATGCACCGATTTTGTTGACAATATTCCTCAGAACGGGGAAGTTACCCCAATTTGAAAGCTTGTACACACTGTGCTGGCAAGGCACAGCATCGCCTGTCGTAAAACAAAGATGCTGGCAAGGAACAATCACAAATGCAACAGATGGAGCAGAGTGGATATGTTGAATGCTAGGTGCAGTGGCAGCATCCTGCTGAGTGCTGTGCACGCATGAAGGGCACCTAGAACATAGACAACCTGTCAGCTGCAGGCTGCCGTCAGGTCTGCCCCGGGTCACACCGGACTCTCGACTCCAGAGTTGGCCTGCACCATGCTCCAGACTACAGATCCCGGTTATCGTCTCGGGCAGACCTGACGATAGGCTTGCAACTACGTGATTGTACATGTGCTAGGCGTGTTTTATGGCATTTTATACATATACGTTCTGTAGATATACATTGATATGCTACCATTACATTCATATCATCTCTCACCCCATACTAGCATTGTTCGCTTCATCCACGGCAAAACGCTTCGCAGTCAATTCAACATCACTGCTGCGTGATAAAACACGACTTCTGGTATTCCCGGCCATTAGTTTCCGTTCACGGAAATGTGCACTAAAAACCTGACTTTCTGGACGCCAATGGCTGCACACGGCGTACACGATGAGGCCACAATACAACTAAGATATTCAGCCACGCCGATGCCATCCTTCATCACGCCCGCCCAGATGTAGTGGTCACTTCTGAACACAAACGTGCTCGGCCACCCAATGGAGACGGGCGCACTGGCGCCCGCTTCGTGCCACCGTCTCGTTCTACACAGTCCACTCTCAAAATTGTTACTGACGACCGCCACATACTAGCACGCCGACACGAACCCCGGCAGTCCCGGCTTCCCCTTGTCCCACTCGACCTGCCCGAGCGCCGACTGGTGCACCGGTGCTGACCTTAAGCTTTTGCGTCTTGACCTGCGTGTTGCGCGGTCGGCCGATGTCGCGGTCGCCCAGCTCAAACTCCGGGTCAAAGTACTGCTCGGCAGTGATGTGGCTGGGGTTGGTGCTCGTCTCCGAGATCACCGGCTGTAAAAGCAGACACCCAGAAGTCATCCCGGGGTGAGGGCACAGCCGGCCATATGAGGACCGTCGTCGGCTGTAGAAGCATGACGCCCAAAGGTCATCCAGGTCACGTGAGGGCACAGCCGGCCATATGAGGACCGTCGTCGGCTGTAGAAGCATGACGCCCAATGGTCATCCAGGTCACGTGAGGGCACAGCCGGCCATATGAGGACCGTCGTCGGCTGTAAAAGCATGACGCCCAATGGTCATCCAGGTCACGTGAGGGCACAGTCAGCCATATGAGTGCCGTGGGGTGGGGGGCACGCCCGCCACGTTGAACATGTGGAGCACGGTAAGACACGTGACATCTTGCCAGGTAAGGGAGAACGCTTGTGAACATATGGAAGTAAAGAAGGCTGTGTGGCAACACTCGATAGCACAGCAGACCGTGTGAGAACACGTGACGACACAGCAGACCATGTCAGGCCAGCAGACCGTGTGAGGACACGTGGCGACACTCAGACCGTGTGAGAACACGTGAGCCACAGCAGATCCTGTAGAAACATGTGACGACACAGCAGACCGTGTGAGGACACGTGACGACACAGCAGACCGTGTGAGAACACGTGAGCCACAGCAGATCCTGTGGAAACACGTGGCGACACAGCAGACCGTGTGAGGACACGTGACGACACAGCAGACCGTGTGAGAACACGTGAGCCACAGCAGATCCTGTAGAAACATGTGGCGACACAGCAGACCGTGTGAGGCCACGTGACGACACAGCAGACCGTGTGAGAACACGTGACAACACAACTGATAGCGTGGAAAGATGACCGATTACCAGGGTGCAAAATAGGCCTACATTCCCACCAGCACCAATGAGCTTGGCACAATGCTACAATGAACAATTGTCACGCCAGCGTAGCGTTACACCGCAAAGTTGTGACGTAGCACGGCGACGACAGGAACGAGCCGGCCTCCAGCCGCTCACTATCACGGCGTCTGGCGAGAAGGAGGTGACGTCAGGATAGGTGAGAGTCACAGCAGGGGTGGGCGGCACACCGTCGGAGGTGGAAGACATGACATCGGGAGTGGGCGTTGTGGCGTCGCTTCTCACCGCGGACTCGTCGGGCGACGGTGTGGTTCTCTGCTCCTCCACCTCTGCCACGCCCAGAATGGAATGCAGCGGGTTTTTTGCGAACGTTTTCGAGTGTTCCCGATCCTGGGGCGACCACGGGGCAGTCAGAGGCGTCGGCAGGTGCACACGTGACCAAATGACGGCCAGCCCAACGTCTCGCACGCCGACAAATATAACTACCGCATCATTAGCCACCGGCTGCATGGTGTGCGTGCTATCGCAATACAACACTGCCTGGAGCTGAACGTGAGCTACTGCGTGTTGATCTTGGGAAGATAAATACTTGAAGCCTAATTAGTGTATCTATTGCTCAATTTTAATCATCTACAGCTTAAATCGAAGCATCACTGCTTCTGGCAGCGGTTGCACAAGCAGGACTCATTATTTGCAGAAACAATGTACACAAGAATACATACATACATACATATACATATATATATATATATATATATATATATATATATATATATATATATATATATATATATATATATATATATTGGCCGCTAAGCACAAGCTCGATACTGTAACAATGTTAGATATAATTATACCGTTCGGCCCTCATCATTCGAGAATACGCAGTTATATTACGTCGCGTGTCGCGTGAATCATGCCACCACTGTTGACGGCCGGCTGGACGCGTCTTAATGCATGTTATGATTTACGGCCGATACCTGAGCCACCGACGACGAACGCAACGAACGCCGATATGAATGTTATGGGTTATGTGGGCGATCGGAGCCGTACAGCGACGACTCTGCATCCTGACTAGACAGGTTAGGAATGCCACTGTCAACTGCAGGCAGGAAATGCTTATGAAATGTTATGGGTTATGCTGATACCCGAGCCGACGGCCGCTGACCAAACGGCGCCCCTGTATCCGGAGTAGATAAGGCCGACATACCAGTTTACGCCCCCCCCCATCTGGACGACCATTATATATAGTCGAGGGATCGAAGGCTGGAGGTCAGAAGAGATAGAGTTCTCGCGCACGCTAGACTGCTGTCTGTGGTGCTGACAGTTGCGTCTAAATTAACTGCCAGTATTTATAAACTTTAGGCTGTACGCTTTTCCATCATCCATACGCTGGAACGAGCTGTTTGAGAATAATTTTGCCGTCTTCAATTAGTTCAAATATAGCGTAAAGTCCCGCTGTACTTTGGAACGGAGATATCGCGTCGCTGGTCCTCTAGACTCTTCACGCCGCCAACGAGACCGACTTCTCTACAATACCAGCCGGACGGACGACTCAGACCCGGTGCGGTCCACACATAGTGACGTGTGACGCCTGGCACGAATGAGCTACCGCGACCCCGCCGCCACGGTAAGAGTCGAGCAAGCTTGGTCGGTAGGGCGTTGGACGCTTGATCGCAAGATCGTGGGTTCAAATCGCGCAACCGGCCGGACTTCGAAGTCTGCCCGCAACCAATCAGCGTGAGAAGTTGGCGACGCTACACGGCCCAGCAGGCGAATTCGCCGTGAAAGAACCCAAAGCTCTGGTTCGGTACCTGTTCGGTCAGGTGTTCGGTGCGCGTCTTGGTCACCAGCTCCACGTTAGTGGCGGAGAACACCTTACAGTCTCGGCCGTTCACGTCCTCGATACGGTCGGACCGCCAGCCCCAGATGCCGGACTTGTTCCTGCAACAGACGGTATGGTGTCGGTGTCGACTGATTTTCTCAAGGGTTACATTGTTCGATTGACGGCACCTATGGCAGCATACCGTCCTGGCTTCAACAGGTGTGGATTCATTAATTCACTAACGACGCAACAATCATTATACACGATCTGGTACCGCTGTTATGCAATGCAACATTCACATCACAGGTTTTTTAAGGTCGGGCTTGTTCAAAATTCCCCCTGAAGCAGAGACCAGCTAATAATGTTTCATTGGAGGGGGGGGGGGCTGCTAAAAATATGTGCGAAATTGGAGTATTGTGTGATTAAAACCGACATTGCCACTGATAATTAAGACATTTTCCGATCATGGGGAGGGGGAGGGCAATCGTCTCTCAAGCTAACATGCTATTAGATTAGAGTCCATGCCACAGCCACAAAGTCAGGAGAAACAAACCCAATGGAGTCAGTAGAACGCGTTGTTGTGCATGTGACTAGTGTGACCTCGTAAACTGCACCTCCTAGATTTGGAATGTTTTGAAATGCTTCTCGGTACATCTAAATATCTCCTTGGAGCATTTCCTACCCAATGGAATGACTATTTTGGGCACCGAAGTGAAGCGTTTTGTGACGCAGCACAATGTATGCTCTAAACTGACTTAAAGTTATCTAAAGTGAGAGGCATGGACTACAAAATACTACGCCCGACGCATATATCCGGTTCCAAATACCGCACTGTTAAAGAACATCATTAAATCTTTGAATGAAGGCGTGCAAAGTGGAAGACACGATCTCATAAAAGACACGCAGTGGAAAAGGTACCACCCAGAACCTAACCATTTGCATTACCCAAGTCTTAAAGACTGAAGCTACAAGTTTGTGCTTGCTTTGTCATACTGGGGGTGTTGTTCATAAGTTATACAAGCATTTTAAAAACAGTACAGTCGGGGCACTGCAGTGGACCTTTCCCCGGTCGCTGAATGAAGACCATCTTTCAGCCTCACTAGTGATGGAACTTGATAAATAAATAAAGACATCGCGAGCAGCGTCATAGACAGTAGGATAACTACGTTTTAAAAACAGCTAGCCTGTAACCAGACCATGGCGCGGCCCTAGCATCTCCCGTCACTTCACGTCGAATAATTCTAGATTTATGCTCTAGAGTGCATCACCTGACATTCGTGCATACCAACACCAGAGCCACTAACTTGTCCTTCAAGCAGCATGACAATGCCCCATCACCACCCCAGTGGAGACCCACAGCGGCGTCCGATCAGTTGAGTGACGTTACCATCACGAGACCCACCCACCGCTCGAAGTTTATTTTGCCCGTGCCGATGTAGGTGATGAGTATGACGAGGCCCACCCACCACTCGAAGTTGATTTTGCCTGTGTCGATGTAGGTGATGAATATGACGAGGCCCACCCACCGCTCGAAGTTGATTTTGTCCGTGTCGATGTAGGTGGTGACTATCGGCGTCGAGAGGCGGGCCTCAATGGCAGAGGTGTCCGGTCCGAGGGTCTCGCACAGCACGTCTACGCCGGCCAGCTGAATCTCCTCCGAGAACACCACCCGCTCATCGTGGTCCACCTCAGTCACCACCACCCGGTCACCTGGTGAGGTGGTACATGGTCACATGATGAGGTGGTACATGGTCACCTGGTGAGGTGGTACATGGTCACCTGGTGAGGTGGTACACGTTCATCTGATGAGGTGGTACATGGTCACCTGGTGAGGTGGTACACGGTCACCTGATGAAATGGTACATGGTCACCTGGTGAGGTGGTACATGGTCACCTGGTGAGGTGGTACACGGCCACCTGATGAGGTGGTACATGGTCACCTGGTGAGGTGGTACATGGTCACCTGGCGAGGTGGTACACGGTCACCTGATGAAGTGGTACATGGTCACCTGGTGAGGTGGTACATGGTCACCTGGTGAGGTGGTACACGGTCACCCGATGAGGTGGTACATGGTCACCTGGTGAGGTGGTACACGGCCACCTGATGAGGTGGTACACGGTCACCTGATGAGGTGGTACATGGTCACCTGATGAGGTGGTACATGGTCACCTGGTAAGGTGGTACACGGTCACCTGGTGAGGTGGTACACGGTCATCTGGTGAGGTGGGAATTAAAACCGAACTGATCTGTGTATAATGATTATCTTGAAACCTCGCGACTTTTCCCAACTCATTTGTCCACAGAGTACCATCTTTTATTGCTTTTTATTTTCATCACTCAGGTTATAGAATGAAATATTAATTCCGAACTACTTGAACGTCTACCGAAAATCCTCCCTATCCTCATGCAAGAATACGAATCCCAATTTCAAGAACCACATGCGCCTGCAAAATCAAACCCAGCCCTCCATTTCACCCAGTCTGTACGCGCCTCCGGTAGGAATGTACGCGTAGCCACAACCGTCAACCACAGTCACCACGTAACCGCGTGGAATAACATCTCGAACTCCTTACGGGGCAGGACTTCGTCTGAATAATTTCATTATGGGGGGGGGTCAGCATTGCTGACTGCGGAGTCGCCATTCAAAACAACCAGCACATCCCCCACACCCGCCGGGTAGTGCTGAAGCAATTGAAACTGGTCACTGACTGACCCACACGGCTCTCATCTATTACGGCAGAGTTTTTGTCGAAAGGACATCAATACGCTATTCTCATACTCTGTGGGAGTATTTTCCTGATATGGGGTTACGGGTTCAGGGTTGTCAGGTTCCATGCTAAGCAGAGTTGTCTGCGATAGAAAGCCTAAGCTAAGCATAAGCTCACCACAGTGCAGTGGAACGCAGGTCAGCGATGCAATTTCGCTCCGAGTCATACGTGCCACAAACCGCCGACACGGTCCCCGACCCCAGACACCGGACGCCTGCCGATCCCCCATTGCGACACACGGTCAACGACGCGGTCTGCCAGCTCACTTTCGCCCGTGAAGATGTAGCTCTTGTTGCCGCGCTGCCAGCTCGCGTTGTCGAAGCCCAGCAGCGTGGTGTCGACCCGCACGCGGGACCCCTGCTTGTACACCTTGTAGGTGTCGTGCGGACACATGCGCGACACCAGGGGCACTGCCGGACACGGACGGGCGTCGGCTGCGAGTAGGCCAGCGGCAAGGTGGTGGATTTGTGCTTTAGGGCGCGTCGACTGCATTGGTCATTTTGCGCCCCTGCCAGCGGCAAGGTGCCCGTCTTCAAACCCAACGGTTGTGGGTTCGAGTCTCACCTGTCGCTACCGTTCGCTCACGATCAATCGGCGTGCGAGATTGGCGATACTACATGACCCAACGGTCGACGTGTTGCAAAACCAATAACCACCAGCCTGACACTGACAAGTGTCACGCAGGGTACCTGTGCAGAGAGCACAGTTATATTAAAATGTGCATAGACATAGCTCTATACAAATAAAAAAGTTCATAGACATTACACAGCTCACACACATCTCAATTATCACATTATCGTGAAGCAGCTGTTGGGGCATCAGCACTGAGATGTCGCCACGAGGGAGAATTGTACTACCAAAAGGCGGTACGTCCACTGTCCTGTAAGACTACACGCACCACGTCAGACACGGTGATTGGTAGAACCACGATCACGTCTATACCGAAGCTGGCCAGCAAACAGCCGCCGTTGTTCCTCTGGCCAGCTGGCTATCCCCCATCTGACCCGGTCGGCCCGGCCGGCTGCCTGCTAACCGGGTCGTGCCGGCGTCTGCCTCTCGCACCGACCGTCAGCCGAACGCGACCACCGACGCCGACTCACCCCAGCTGGCGAACTCCCACTTCATCTCCACGTAGAAGTCTGGCGCCTGCAACGAAACGCGGCTCGGTGAGCGGGAGCTGAGGAACACGCCGACCCGGTGGTGTGTGGAAGGGAAGCCGTGCTGCCGTGAAGGATGTCTGGTTTGCGGTGCGTGAGGCCAAGTGTCGCATGGCTTGATCCGTCCTAAAGCGGAGACGATGTCGGAGTCGCCAGTTTCGACCCATGCGTCACGGAAACTATTCACGGGAGACAAGCACCCTTCCCACCTCACCACAAGTGTCGCCTTTGTGGTCAAATGCCTGATAAACACTCTTCCGAAACCTTTGCCCGGATGAGGTGCACACTTTATTTGTTTAAAAGCTACTGCTTACATACTTCAATTTGTTTCCCTGGTGATATTCCAAAAGTACGAACTAATAGGAACTTAAAAGGAGGTTATGAAAACCCTATCTTACGTACGTATGATAACATGGTTTTAGGGCCATCCCAGCAGTTGTGGGGCATCACTGCAGTCTGCAGATATACAGGGCATCACAGGGATAGTGATAGGACACGTGTCTCAAGCAGAATGAAGTGCACAATCGGCAGGATGCAATTTCAGGAAATTTGATGCGATTATACCTGTGATCCCAAAGAGCACTACATTTTGATTAAAGCCTGACACCTCAGATATTGCGGTGCGGCCGTGGTTGAGCTCCTTAATCTCAAGGAGCGCAATATAACTCCACATGAACCTACCACCGACCTCGGCGACATTGCGTATTCCAGTCACGTGTTTGACCTGTGTGACGAAGTCTTGCAGCGAGTCGGTGGTTGGCCCGTGCGACAGGTGACGCAATGAGCCCGTGACTGAGCTCGGTGACCCCGGGCAGCAGCGTGACCCTGCGACTGACCTCTGTGAGCCTCTGCAGGAGAGCTGGCAGTGTCGTGGCTCGGCTCGTGTAACGCTGAACGTCCCGCTCGCGCAGCACCAGCTGGGCCAGTTCAGGGTCGCCAGTGGCGATAGACTCCTGCGACACTGCCAGGGCATGGCCCACCGTCACATGAGGTCCACTGTGGCACAATACACTGGGCACTGTCACATGGGTCACCGTCGCATGAAATACAATTACACGGGGACACCGTGACATAGTGTGATATGACGGTGTGTCACCACAGGGCGTATCACTGCAGGTACCACACGTACGTACCACCACCAGCGGATACCAACCACATAGCAGAGGTATCACAAGATGACGTGCTGTCCTTTGGGACAGCACGACCGGGGTTAGCGTCACATGAGGTACACGAGTTCAGGTGCACGAGTCTCATGAGATGTGAGCACATGGAAGAGAGAAGAACCAACTCTGGCTCCCATGGTGGTAATCTACTGAAGCATGCACTCAGAACGATTGCACCACAGCCGTCAATATCGGACCTGACAAAATCAGGCGAACGAACAGGTGAGGGACGCTAAGAAGATTAGGAACTAAAGAAGTAGAAGAAAAATGTTCGTGAAAATTTGAATCGTCATACTTGGTTTGCTCGTGCACGAATATTTTGCACCCCACGCTTAGCCTCCAGCCCTCTTCGACGTTGCATCAGTAAAAGCAACTTTGACCGGTATTGTGGGCGATGTTGATGCAGTAAAACTACACAGATGGATTGGCACGCCGCTGCCCTTCGACCAGCGCCCACTACAGCCGGGGAGAGTGGGTCCGCGTGCAACTACGAAGCCACGTGGCTTGCTAGCAAGCGGCAGGTGCCGCGCCCTAATGCCACGTGGGCGGTGACCGGCCAACGGGACAGGTCGGCACGGACATGGCCCGACACCATCACCGGGGAACTCCACCGAAACGCTTCACGTCACACCCACGTCGTTACGTGGCCGGCCGGTTCGCGCTCTATCCGTTCCCGCGGCGGGGAAGCACAGAAGCACGCTTGCCAACCGCTCCATTCTTCAACGATTCATCCACCGAGTGAAAGCTTGGACTCATCGCAAACATTACCCTGCCTCACGCCAGTAGGTTCGTTGCGGGCCCAAAAACCAAACAAATACTGCAACGTCTGAATTCGGCAGATCTAACTTGACCTATCGCCATGTCTGGGACTAGCACCTGATTCGGTGTTACCGCATCCGGTGGCAGGTGAACTAGTGAATCATGAACTCCGGTGCCTTGTGTTCACGCCCCGTGGCCGGTGGTCTCGTCACTCGCGTGGACTCCCGCGCTCAGTGGACTCCCGCGCCCCGCGCCCCGTGGCCGGTGGACTCGTAGACTCCGGCGCTCAGCGGGACCAGTCCACCGACTCACCAGTCCAGCCGGCGGCGTTGTCGGCGTTCACGTTGCAGTTGTGCTGGAGCAGGACGCGCGCCGAGCTGGTGTAGCCCAGCGTGACGGCCAGCATGAGCGGCGTGCGGCCGCGCGGGTCCCGCCGCTCCCGGTCCACCTGGACGGCCCGCACAGTGTCCAGGCCACCGCAGCTCGTGTCACACGCGCCACTCACACTCCAAACGCCACACGCATGATACGTACATACACTTAAACTGAAAACAATAAGCATATTGTCGTTCATGTAAAAGGTGACCGGTATTTTGCATAAGTTTCCTTAACCCTCGCCAGTGGAGGGTAGGGGTTCACGAAACCAGCCTAAGGTTTGCCGTGAATAGCTTCCGAACTGCTCAACGGAACACAGCACAATTTTTAATACACTCTGGGGCATCTTTTTCGCAGCTCTTGGTAAGTTTTGTTCGATCATGTCAGGCCATGTGGCTGGCTGGATTGGTATCCGAACATCGTTCCTGTGCCATTCCAAGACCATTCAAGGTCATGGATTAATGTTGACCTCAGATGAGCTTTATAGCTCCACATAGTATCCAGGATTATTTTATGTCCTGAATGTGATTTTGCCATACATTCTTACCCTGGGTGGGTAGAAGCAGTGGTTTTAGCCAACATTCAATCAAGTTTTCAAAAATGTGTTCAGCCCTTGACCAAACCTGATCAGTGACCAATGCCTTAAATGGAGCTATACTTTGAGGGTATGCTGTTGCATCCGTAAAGCATTAATGAACACCATGATTACGAATAAAAGTGTATATCTGGTGCCGTTTAGGAAGCAATTGCGATCAAATTATGACAAGTCAATTTTGCAAATATTTTACCTTTGACTGGGCCCAGAGGGTCACTTATCAACCCCAGGTACACAAATTGGGAGTCAATCGCGAGATCGTATCTCACCCCACACGCCATGTGTGTTTAGTCTCCCCAGGATGTTTCGTTCAGTAACACCAGATGGGAGGGTCGCACCAACTCCCTGCCCCACCCCCTCCACTGGCAAGGCGACAAAATGCAGCACACAGGTAAGGGTTAAAACCCTTCACAGTCAGGAAGGACACCATCAATAGGTGAAATTTCTTAATCACAAGGTGAGAGAAATCCCACCTAGCTAAAATCAGACAAACTCATGCCACATCTTCATCATGGAGAACAAATTTGTATCTCTCTGGTCTTAGTCTGTCTGTCAATATGTAAAACTTACTGTCTCTCCATATCTTTATATCTTTTGCAGTTGCTTTGCCTCCCTGGCAATGCCTGTAGCAAACTGCACACATTGCTCAAACTACCTGCCCCCATAATGTGGCCGATGTCACAAGATCAGGCACATTTTACTTGATCACAAGTAGCTTCTTCTTTCCTGTGACAATTGTACTCATCACACCCACATTATGGGATGGCACCATGATCTAGTAACTGAAACCTTGTACATTGACATGACCTGTGAGTGGACAATGTCTTTGTCCACCACTTTACAATAACTACATGCATAAATACAAATGGCATTGCTTTAATAAACACATTCAGTGCATACAGTGATGGAACCAGCCAGAATGGTACACATGTAAATGCATCTTGCTTATTATCCTGCTAACAATGATTGATTACTTTAACAAACAATACTTTGAACAATATTTTTGATGGTCGATGTTTTGCAGGTGATGTTTTGCAAGTCATTATTTCATGGAGTAAATATTTTGAACATATAAAGTTCACATGTTGATATTTTGCTGCCATTATTTTTAACATGTCTATATTTTTTCCAAGTTGATATGCAATATTTCAGTATTTTGCATTTGGATATTTTGTCAAGACACCACCATAAATCATGAAATGGCTGATAAATTGTTGCATATTGTCACAAATTGGTTTAAAGGTTCAGATGATGGGGACATGCTCCATGTCTTTCCCTTCCAAGGGGAACAACAGCAAATGGTTCATATCCAGTATTCTTGTTGTGAACAAATTAAATGGCTACTTACATCAATCTTCTGCAGCTCAACATCTAATGCAGCATGCTCATCATTCCACACCAACCAATGCAATGGGAACCTCTCAAAAATGGGATTACTTGTTGCTTCCATGGTTTCCTGTCTGAAATATACATGCAATACGCTCCCTGAAAAAAAGTATATGGTTATAAACTTATAGGCACTTCACATATTTTGTTATCCATCAGTCAGGCATGGTAGTAAATGAAACAACATATCCATTCCATTGAATTATATTCAACAATATTCTGCTCACAGCAACCTATTCAATGGCAGAAATAACAGTGACAATGCTTATAAATTTTGGTTTTTGTTTCAAAAGTATGTATTTTATTGTCAATTTGGTTTATTATCAGCTTGCTTTCACTAGGTGTGTAAGTGTATGCACACCCTGGGAAGCAGGCTGGCTGAAGCCAGTGATAAACTTGTCAGTACATTTTTGATAAAATGTGTTTTGGGAATTTTGGGAATACTTTTTCAGAATGATGTTTATGAACATGACTAAGAAGATGTGACCACTCATTTTCGGTGCTGATGTTTACTTTTCAATTTGGAAGATGACATCACATTGGTATGGTGTAATGACGTCATAGGTATGGTACTGAGGCTTTGACTGGCTAATGCTACAAATGGTTCACATACCTTAACAAGGGGGGTTGCCCCCCCCTTTTTTTTTCTCTTTTTAAAAAAGGAGAGGGAAAATATTGGGGGGGGGGGGGGGGGGGTTGTATTTTTTTTTTTTTTTTTTTTTTTTTTTTTTTTTTTTATTTTTTTAAAATTAATTTGGGGTGAGTTTTGTTAATTTTTTTTTTTTTTTTGTTTTTTTTTTTTTTTTTTTTTTTTTTTTTTTTTTTTTTAATTTTTTAAAAAGGGGGTGGTGGGTTTTTTGGAAATTATTAAAAGTGTGAAAGGGGGGTTTAAACCCAATTTTTTCCCCCAGGTCCCCTATATAGCACCACTTTATCAGGTCAAAGTTACCTTTAGTTACCGAACCCCCGCCCGACTGCTCCGTCGGGCAACCATCCTTCGTAAAAAAAAAAAAAAAAAAAAAAAAAAAAAAAAAAAAAAAAAAAAAAAAAAAAAAAAAAATTTTTTTTTTATTTTTATTTTATTTTTTTTTTTTTTTTTTTTTTTTTATTTTTTTTTAATTTAAATTTAATTTTTTTTTTTTAATTTAAAATTAATTTAAATTTAAAAAAAATTTTTATATAATTGATAAATATTTTTTTTTTTTTTTTATATTTTTTTTTTTTTTTTTATTTTTGGGGGGGGGGGGTGGGTTTTTTTTTTTTTTTTTTTAATTTTTTTTTTTTTTTTTTTTTTTTTATTTTTTAAATTTTTTTTTTTTTTTTTTTTTTTTTTTTTTTTTTATTTTTTTTTTTTTTTTTTTTTTGGGGAGGTAAAAAAAATTTTTTTTTTATTTGTTGATTTATTTTTTTTTTTTTGGGGAAGGGGGGGGGGGGGGGGGTTTCCCCCCCCCCAGGTGGGGGTGTTAAAGAGATGGTCAAAGTAGCTTAACCCAACCCCAACCTAACCTAACCTAACCTAACCTGCTTACCTCTTGGTTTATCATGGCTATAATTTATATAATGTGCCATGAGGTTAGGTTGACTGGCTAATGCTACAAATGGTTCACACACCTTAATGAGATGGTCAAAGTAGCTTAACCTAACCTAACCTGCTTAGCTCTTGGTTTATCATAGCTGTAATTTATATAATGCACCATGAGGTTAGACTAGGTTAAGCTACTTCGACCATCTCATTAAGGCATGTGAACCATTTGTAGCATTAGCCAGTCAAAGCCTCAGTGCCATACCTATGACGTCATCACACCGTACCAATGTGACGTCATCATTCAAATTGAAAAGTATCAGCACCAAAAATGAGTGGTTGCATCTTCTTAGTCACATTCATAAACATCTTATTCTGACAAACAATTCCAAAAAATCCCAAAACATCTTTTATAAAAATTTACCAACTTGTCTTGGTCCATGGTTGATAACAGGACTTCACTGCTGATAGATATATTGGATTTTATTTTATTGTAGCTTTATGACACACTCAGCAGCTGAGGCCATATGACATTGCCTGCCTCTCACCCTGGCAGGAAGGGTGGGCATCATGGATAATTCATAGATATATGATTGATGAAAAACTGCATAAAGTCATAAAGTCATAAAGTATTAAGGCTTAATAAGAGCCACAGGGGCCCATCTGGGTTAAGCCTATCCAGAAAAGGTACTAGAAATGTACATACTCTCACCCCAATCAATCCCTTATCCCAAGTTCCTAGGAAGATATACATCCCAGCCTATCTAGCACCACTCACTTGCTACCGCATAACACCCTCAACAATCACAAGCTCCTCCCATCATACCCATCGTGCCACCATAGACAATCTCATCAGCATCACATCCCGAAGGAAGGTGCCGAATCCACTGCTAGGCACACCCCCCACAAATTCATAAAGTGTTCAGACTTAATAAGAGACTCACTTGCTTGAGAAATAGGCATAAAACAACCTTATGCTCATATCAAGATAAAGAAATAGATCCCAAATCACACTGTACACACTACACACACTTCGGCCATGAGCCCTCCTCAACAGCGAACACCTTGGTACAAAAGCCACAAAAACAAGCCAAGTTCACCCAGCGACACCGAACCACGCATCGCTCCCACTTCACACATCACAACATCTGCACACTCGTGAAACACATATCACATTAACATAAACATAAAGGGTTTGTTAATGTGATATGCACCTCACGAGCATGCAGATACCGTGATTGTGAAATGAAAGCGATTCACGGTTCGGTGTCACGAGGCAAACTCGGCCTGCTTTTGTGGCCCTAAAGATTTCATCTAAGATACGGCATCTAAGATTTCATCACCTCACTTTCATTTTTAAAATGACACAGTGTTGAGATCAACCATGTTTGGTCCATTGCTTGTCATTTCCCAAAGAAGCGAATATCAAACTCATCTAGGTAAATCACATCAGAAAGCACCAGAAAACATATTTTGGACCCACAAATTGACATAGGGGCTTCAATATATTTACCAAAGCAAACATCAATCAAACGAAACTATCCTTTCCGACGGTCCGAGGGAGTATAACCGCAGTAAATCCGGCGTCGTTCCTGTTTGAATGTTTTATCAGTCTTAACCACATTGGCATAGGACCTAGGTATGTAAGTGTACGGCAGGAAACAGAACCAAATACCTACTTACGTAATTGTAATGCTTACTCAATATTACCGACAGGAACCCCCGCAAGCAGCCTTCCGTGCTCCGACAACCAACTGCCTGTGAATTGGGTGAATTAGGAAGCAGGTCCTACATTAGGCCTAAATTGCGGTACACACGCACCGCACCTACATATGTTTGCTGTGAACTCAAGGCCTTTAACGTCTGAACCGGGGCCCTCCAATATTGTTTGGCAATCGGTGACGTCACATGGTCTGGACAATTGCTCAGTCCCGTAGGCGCTCCAGCCAAACTTCCGTGTTTTCCACACGTAATTTCCGACCTTAAATACCGTCAAAAATGGGCAAAATCGGGTTTATTTAAAAGCTTGAAGAATCTTGTCCACGAATATGAGTCGTATTTTTCACTAACACTACGACTTTTTGCTGGGACCCGCGCTGACTGCATTCATGTCGAGCGCCGCAGGAATCGCGCGGTGCCACGGGTAGGAGCAGTATGATGAGGCAGGCCAACTGAAAATCACAGCTGGGAAAGAGGGGTAGGAGCAAGTAAGAGATAACTATTGCAATATAATTCCTCTCCACTCGGTGCAAGAGCGTAAACAAGGGTGGGTGCACCGGGGGCATGTGCCTACCATGGGAATGTGGTACCCCTCCGGCCAGGAAAAGGCGCCAACATTATATTTAGGCTACCGGCGGAGGTACCGATACTGGTTGGAATGTCACGCCCTTATCACCCATGTGCAGATACGGAACCTGCAGCTGGTTTTCAGGATATATTTCATTTTTCATTCATATGCGCCTAGACCAGAGGTGTTCTTTGATATAATTTTGAGGGGCAAATGCCCCCTCATTGTTGGCTCTGTCCCCCAATAATTTAGACTTTTAACATTGGGTACCATAGAACATGCGTCCCATCGATGTCGGGCTTCCCATTAATTTCATGTATTTTGCACCCAATAATCCCTAGTGTAATAATAAATAATATATATATATATATATATATATATTATAATAATATATATATATATATATATATATATATATATATATATATATATATATATGTTGCCGCTAATAAATTTTACAAGTTGGCAGCTTCATGGTTCCAAACCTTATTGAGCTGAGACGTTTACGGCGCCGCACTCATGGAGCTGCCATTCCGCTGGACACAGCCATGTTGATTTGTTGCGACGTTGTACTCGAAGACGGACGGGGATTCCGCATCGATATGTGAGATAGATACCGCAGATACATAACTGCGAGAGATACCGCAGCCAACAACTGCGAGAGATACCGCCCTTCTGGCGAGAGACAAACAAGATCCCACCAATCTGGGACAGAAGTAAGTGAGCACTGTTATTATATATGCCCTGATTACAGGTGGTCATTGTACGCGATAAGATATTTATGCCTCTTTGCTGAACATTGATGTCGTTGTTTTCTTCATTGTCCTAATGTTTGTTTCGTTCATTTCTTCACAGTATTTACGTGACCAGAGGCGACAGGTTGGATGAGCCAATAGATGAGTCAAGTGACGCGGTCTCTATCCCAGTCCCAACCCATGTTTGCCGTTACAGTAAATATTCTCCCTCATTTCTTTGTTGGTGAAGTAGATAATTAAATATTTGCCAATATTAGCTGAAAAGAGTAGATAGGCAGCCTTGTATATGTAATCAGATCATTGTTTTATTTGAAAGTGAATGTAGTTTGTCGTACATATTATATTTCGTAGCTGAGGGGCGTGGCACATTAGTCGGTTTTACAGCGGAACTTTGCTCCCAGGTCACGTGGTCTCAGGAACGAGATAGAGGAGAAGACCCGGCATAGTGATCTGCATAAATTAAAAGTGACCAGCACATATAATTATCACATCAGTTTTGATAACGAAATAGGTTTTACAATTGACGCTGCTGAAATAAGTAGAATTAAACTTACGAATATCAACAGATTGCAATACGCTTTCTAATTTACGTCAAGACTGCACTCAGCTCTACGGTATCTGGCACGGACGGATGACTGCCAGATGACAAATTGGCGCTGTGGCTAAATTAGCGAAGGATGAGGTTATAAGCCAACTTCCTGAGCAACGGTAGAAAAATGATAACAAAAGTACACTTAATTGATGTCAACCAAGTTTATAAATCCATACCTGATACTGCCGACATGCTCACGCCACACAACTAATAAATAATCACAACACATCCCACAGTAGGACGCTCATGCGCCAACTGATTTGTTTCCTGCCGCGTACTGGGATATAGGTTTCGAATATAAAATGGTTTAAGGAACATTATACTAAAACAATCAGTCTAAAATAGTTTTATTCTCACCACCAAAAAACAAGTTTTGTCAATGAAAAAGTTCAGAAAATTGAGTGAAATGAATTTTTGTTAATAATAAATGTTCTTAGATGTACTTTTTTAGTTCACGTCTGGAATGTTTAGTTGAAGCAAGGAATGACTTGGAAGGATGTGAAGCGACTAGACGGGAGAGCAAATTCCCGCTGTAAAACCGACTACTGACTGGATACTTGTGCACCAAACTCCTCATGTTTTTCTTTAGTTAGTATTTTTATTTTCTCTTATATGAACATACCCTGTTCCTCTTTTAGTTAGTGAAACTAAAATGTGACTGACTAAACCTTCCTGTATTGGTGTGTGAATTAATCATTGGAAACCCCCTATAAGTCAAGATGGAGAAAGATGGTGCTGAAGCTCGCTATTCATCTAGAGGCAGGATTATCAGGCCAACAGAGAAGGGTCGTCAGTATCAGGCTGAGATGTCAGGAAAAGCTGAGAGACGAAAGAAGCAACCCATGGTCAAAGGAAGCCAAGCAGATTATGCAAAGCATGCAGATGAGGAATCTGAAGTAACACCAGCTGATAGTGTTTCAAATACTGGATTAAGCTCTAGTCTTAAGAGCAGATCAAGCTCAGTAAGTACAAAGGTGAGCATGCTGAAGCTGAAGGAAATGCAGGTGCAAGTTGAGGCTTCCACAAAAGCAGCTATGTTAAAAGAATGCTACCAGTTGGAGAAAAGGAAAGCTGAGTTGAAGTTTGAAGAAAGTCAGATATTGCAAGATGAGGAAAATGAGGAAGATATGCAAGGCAAGCAAGGTGAAAGTCGAGAACAAAGTGCTGCTCTACAGCTTAAGAAGAAAGATTCACTGAAGAAGAAGCATGCCCTTGAATTGCAGAAAATTGAACTGAAGTTTGAGGAGCAACATCATGAACTGAGGACAGCCATGGCTGTAAGTGAGGCTAAAACAAGAGTTCTTGAAGATTATGAATCCACGAAGGGTTCAGGAATATCAGTGCAACACAGGGAGTGTCTACAAGAGGGTGATGGTGGTACAAGAAAGTCACAGGCTGGTACTGACCAGGCAAGGCAAGCAAGTAATGAGGTACTGAAGGATCTGGCAGGCATACTGACAGAGCAGTTGAAGCACAACAACCTTCCAACCTTTGAGCCAGAAATATTCAAAGGTGATGTAGACAACTTTTCCATTTGGCTCAAATCTTTTGAGACACACATTGAACGAAAGCTAGTTAGTTCCGTAGAGAAGCTTCACTTCCTGAGACAGTACACTGGTGGTGAGGCAAGAGCAGCAATTGCTGGATTCTTACATCTCAGAACAGAAGATGCATATCAGAAGGCTAAAGAGAAACTTCTGGATCGATATGGTAGTGATTTCATTGTGGGCAATGCATATAGGAAGAAGATTCATGAATGGCATGCAATAATACCAGGTGATGGCAAGGCACTACAGAACTTTGCAGACTTTCTGGAACACTGCCTGTCGGCAGCCAATGATGTTGGTCATTTAAACGTGCTGAATGACCCAAATGAAAACAAAATTATGTTACAAAAGCTGCCCAAGTACTTGGTTGACAGATGGAGGTGCAAAGTAGATGAAAGCATCTATGAGTCCAAGGGTATGTCTGCTGGATGCTACCCATCCTTTGGAGAATTTGTGGCCTTCCTAAGCAAAGAAGCACGGATTGCCTGTGGTCCAGTTGTAGTTGAGCAAGTTCCGGCCATGAGAAGTGGAAGAGCACGTGTGTTCTTGTCAAGTGGTGATGTACCATCCACCAGAAGGAAGGAACATAGTTGTGAATTGTGCTCAGAAGTACACAAGATTCAAGAATGCCAAATCTTTCTGGCCAAAAATGTAAACGATCGCCGACAACTTGTGCAAAGACACAGACTGTGTTTTGGGTGCTTGAAAGCTGGGCACCTGTGGAGAACATGCCGAAATAGGGAAAGTTGCACACAATGTGAGCAGCAGCATCCAACAGTGCTTCACATTGATAAATATAGAAGTTCAAATGCTAGTGCTACAGCATTACAGGTAGCATGCACTGCAGACAAGCAAGCTTACATGCCATGATAGTGCCTGTTCAGCTGCATAGCTTAAATGCTCCAGGTTACAAGCAAGTGGTATATGCTATACTAGATCCACAATCGGATTCATGTTTCATTGATGAGTCAGTGCTTGGAAGGGTGAAGGGAGATAGTGAAGAAGTAGTATTGGAGCTCTCAACAGTTGCCGGAAAGGAAGTTGTATCAAGCCTTGCTGTAAAGGATTTGGTGGTGAGTGCACTTGAATCAGGCACTGAAATAAAGCTACCGACGACTTACTCTCGATGTGAGATACCTATGAACAGACAAATGATCCCTGGAAAAGAAACAACAGCCAAATGGGCACATTTGCAGGAGGTATCAAAGAAACTACCACCCTACTGCCCAGAGGCCAGTATTGGGCTCCTAATCGGAATCAACTGCCCACGGGCTGTAAAGCCAAAGGAGTTTGTCACTGGCAGAGATGAAGGTCCATGGGCTGTTAAGACAGAACTTGGATGGAGTGTGATTGGCATGATGGAAAATGGATCTGAGATTGCTGGTTGCTGCCATGCCAGTGTTGGTGAAGAGAGCTCTTCCATGAAAATAGCTCACTTTGCATTTAAAGTGCAGACAAAAGAAATCAGTCCATTGCAAGTCGAAAAATTGTTTGGAGCAGAATTTCAAGAAACAGAGCCAAACCATAAGATGTCACAAGAGGATCATAGGTTCATCAAGATGATGGAACAGGAGATGCGACAGAGGGATGATGGCCACTTTGAAGCTCCTCTTCCTCTGAAAGATACAAACATTGAACTTCCTGACATGGGCGCTAGATAACCACTAGCAGTTCAGGCGCCCTTAAGCCCAAATAAACAAACAGAACTTCCTGACAACAAAGTGGTTGCATTGAGGTGTCTCAATGGATTGAAGAAAAGGTTGTCACGAGATCAAGGATTCCGTGAAGACTACACTAGCTTTATGAAGGAAATGCTACAAAAGGGCTATGCTGAGCCTATCCCAGAAGAAGAACTACAACATGCAAAGGGGAAAACATGGTATGTGCCACACCATGGGGTGTACCACCAAAAGAAGAGGAAGATTAGAGTAGTATTTGACTGCAGTGCAGAACATAAAGGCATTTCACTTAACAATGAACTCATGCAGGGCCCAGACATGTCAAACAGCTTGACTGGCATACTTGTACGGTTCAGGAAGCACCCTGTGGCATTCACTTGTGACATCCAGGGCATGTTCAACCAGGTTGGTGTGACAAAGGAATGTCGTGACTTACTCAGATTCCTGTGGTGGAGGAATGGAAACATAAGTGAAGAGCCTGTCGAATATAGAATGACTACACACTTATTTGGTGCAACGTCATCGCCAGCATGTGCTATGACAGCCCTGAACAAGACAGCTCAGAAGTATGAAACTCAGTTGGGCACTGATGCCGCATCTTTCATCCAGAACAATTTCTATGTTGATGATGGACTGACTTCCATCATAGGCACTGACTCAGCCATACAACTGATAGAGAATACCACAAAGGTTTGTGCCAGTGGAGGTTTCAAGCTACACAAAGTTGCCTGCAACTATCCAGAAGTCTTGCAAACTGTACCACCAGAAAGTCTGTCCAAAGACCCAAGTGTAACTGTTGCAAATCAAGACTCCACCCTTGAACAAGCACTGGGAATTGAGTGGGATACAGACAAGGACACCCTCCACGTGAATGTGAAGCTCCCAGAAAGACTACCTACTCGAAGAGGAATCCTGTCCATGGTGAGCGCCCTCTACGATCCTTTAGGATTTGTTTCTCCCTTTGTATTAAAAGGCAAGACCATCGTGAAACAGCTGTGCTGTGATGGATGCGGGTGGGACGAACCCGTTCCAAGTCAGATCTTGTGTCTTTGGAAGACCTGGAAAGAAGATCTGCCACTGCTGTCAGAGCTGTTCATACCTAGATGCTACTATCCAATTTTGGATTTCGGTTCCGTGAGAGATTATGAACTTCATCATTTCTCGGATGCCTCTACAGGTGGCTATGGACAGTGTACCTACCTTCGCATACTAAGTGAAGAAGGCAAAGTGGCTTCATCGCTGGTGATGAGCAAATCTCGAGTGACTCCTAAGCGTCCAATGACAGTTCCTAGACTTGAACTTGCAGCAGCTGTCTTGTCGGTTAAAGCAAGCTGCTTTCTGAGAAGGGAGAGCATATACCCCATATGAAGGAGGTATTTTGGTGTGATAGCCAAGTAGTGTTAGGATATGTGCCGAACGAAAGCAAGAGGTTTCATGTCTATGTTGCAAACCGTGTACAGCAAATCAGACAGAATACATCACCCGACCAATGGCGATATGTAGCATCGGCGGCAAACCCTGCCGATCTGGCTTCCCGTGGCATGTCTGCCAAGGAGCTCTTGTACAGCAAGCTATGGTGGCACGGTCCCCCGTTCTTGTCAGAAACTGGGGAACTCCCGCGCCAGGACGTTGACGTTGAGATACCACCGAACGATCCAGAAATCAAGAAGGCTGTCGTCTTCTCTGCTGAGGTGGTGCATGATAAGGTGGTTTATGCTTCATTATCGGAGAGATTATATTATTTTTCATCATGGTTCAGAGCGAAGCGTGCTGTTGCCAACTGCCTCAGATACATGAAGATCTTATTGCAGAAAGCCCACAATGAAGATGTGACCAAAAACAGTTGGCTACCGCCGAACAATGTGTTGGAACTGCAAAATGCCGAAAGGGAAAACACTTGATCTTGCAGTCCCTGCAGGAGCAAGTGTTTCCAAAGGAAATGAGAGTGGTGAGGCGCTCTAAGAACGCGCCTGACGACACCAGAGGAACCACACAGAAGGGAGCCAGAGCACGCAAGGAGCAAACCAGAAGCAATTGTCTGGATAGCCTGGATCCATATGTCGACGAAGATAGGATGTTGCGTGTCGGCGGACGCATACGGAGGGCTGGCGTGCCACTAGGAGTAGCTCACCCAGCGATATTACCAAAAGGGGGACACATCACTGAACTAATCGTGAATCACTACCACTGTAAAACGGAACACTCAGGAAGAGAAGCCACCCTCAGTGAAATTAGGCAGTCAGGTTACTGGGTGATTCGAGGAAGAGCCGCAGTGTCAAAATGTATACTGAACTGTGTGAAGTGCAAGAAACTACGAGGAACTGTCCTTGGACAGAAGATGGCGGACTTGCCTGAGGAACGCATGCAAGTTTCCGAACCATTCACATTCTCAGGTGTGGACTATTTTGGCCCGTTTCTAGTGCGAGAACGTCGAAGTGATGTAAAGCGTTGGGGCGTCATCTTTACGTGTCTTAGCTGCCGTGCAATTCATCTTGAGACAGCAAATTCGCTCACCACAGACGCATTTCTCAATGCATACAGGCGATTTGCTTGCCGACGAGGACCGATCGGGCGTCTGTTTTGTGATCGAGGTACCAATTTCATCGGTGGAAAGGGTGTGCTAGAGGCTGCACTGAAGGAGATGGACAGCAACCAGATACAGGGAGAACTTCTTAAAAATGAATGCGACTGGTTTGAGTTTCGGTTCAATGCTCCACACGCTAGCCACATGGGAGGTGCATGGGAGCGACAGATCAGATCGGTGAGAGTCGCGCTCACCAGTCTGTTGGAGGAACATGGTCAGCGCCTCGACGATGAGCTCCTGCGTACAGTTATGACCGAAGCCGAAGCAATCGTGAACAGCCGACCCCTATCTTATAGTAGCATGACTAACACCGACACTGTAGAGCCACTAACACCTAACCAATTACTAACGCTGAAGTCCAAAGTTCTGCCCTTACCTGGCACGTTCTGCAAGGAAGACGTCTACGCTCAACGACGCTGGCGCAGAGTCCAATACCTCGCCGAGCAGTTCTGGACTCGGTGGCGTCGAGAGGTCCTTCCGTCACTACAGGAGCGGCGAAAGTGGCAGAAACCGACACGGAACTTAAAGAGCGGCGACATCGTGGTCGTGGTGGACAACGACGCTCCAAGGTGCAGGTGGCCGATGGGACGCATCGTGGTGACTTACCGTAGTGACGACGGACTGGTGAGGAAAGTGAGAGTGCGGATCGGGAGCTCGCAGTATGAGCGGCCAGTACACCGACTCATCCTGTTCCTGAGAAAGCGGGATTCCGAGACGGGGAGCCATGCGGTATGAGCTCCATCCGAGCCCACTGCGCGTTCGAGGGGAAAGACTGTCTACCTGCGTGTCTGTATGTATGTGTACTTTGTGGGCCCGTTTGTTCGTTTGTGTTTGTTGTTGCCTTGTGTCGCTTTAGGTTCTTGTGGAAAATCTGTGACAGATTTTGGGGAGCCATGTTGCCGCTGATAATTTTACAAGTTGGCAGCTTCATGGTTCCAAAACCTTATTGAGCTGAGACGTTTACGGCGCCGCACTCATGGAGCTGCCATTCCGCTGGACACAGCCATGTTGATTTGTTGCGACGTTGTACTCAAAGACGGACTGGGATTCCGCATCGATATGTGAGATAGATACCGCAGATACATAACTGCGAGAGATACCGCAGCCAACAACTGCGAGAGATACCGCCCTTCTGGCGAGAGACAAACAAGATCCCACCAATCTGGGACAGAAGTAAGTGAGCACTGTTATTATATATGCCCTGATTACAGGTGGTCATTGTACGCGATAAGATTTATGCCTCTTTGCTGAACATTGATGTCGTTGTTTTCTTCATTGTCCTAATGTTTGTTTCGTTCATTTCTTCACAGTATTTACGTGACCAGAGGCGACAGGTTGGATGAGCCAATAGATGAGTCAAGTGACGCGGTCTCTATCCCAGTCCCAACCCATGTTTGCCGTTACAATATATATGTACATATACATATATATATATATAGACGGGTGACGTCATGGTCCCGCGCGTCGCCAAGGCGACGCGTGCCTTCCGATTGGCTTGTTGCTTTCGCGCCGAAAGACCCCGGCCGCGGGAGTGTGAGAATAAAGCTGGCCGCGGGCGGACGTGCGGTCCGCCCGTGCGGGTTGGACTTAAAGCTGTCATGCGTGTTTGCGGTTCGGACCTGGCGACTGCATTGTCCGGACCCAGCGACTACATTGGTGGCAGCGGTCGGATTGACAGCTTTCGGATCGTCTGGCTCGCACGACGGAAGCCAGATGACTCGATTGAGTGTTGTGGCGGACTGAGAACTGAGGAGCGGAGGATTCGCGTCGTCGGAATCCTGTCGTAACGGTGTGTAGTGACTTATGACTTGGCTCGGTGTGACGCGTGAGTGCAGCCACTTACACAGAAGGATTGCGTGCAAGTGATGAGTTTGGGGGTCGCGAGCAAGATGTACGGCGATTGCAAGATGGCGGCCCTGCCAGATACAGGTTCTGGTGAGAGTGCTGTTGTCGCCTAGCAACCGCAGACTAGCAGGCGCCTCCAGTACTCGTCTGCGCGCCAGCTGATTGAGATGACGTAACGACTCCGCGTAGCAACGTGGCATCTCGAGGACACGGCTAAGGCCCTACGCAGAAGGACTGACTCGCAACTCCTGCGTGCGATTCTCAGCGTCGGAACCGTGAGTGCCCAGGACAGGCATTGGAGGGTCTGCTCGCGTCGGGAGCAAGTACTTTTGAGGATGCAGTGGCAAAAGTACGTCACGTGTGCAGTGCCGCTCGGCACGTGATGCAGCCGGTGCGCCAGATGGCTGCAGGGGGGGGCAGCCTGAAGCGTCAGCTGTTGCTCGGTTAGAGAAGAGGATAGCCGAACTAGAGCTCCGAGTCCGGACTGGACTCAGGTGACTAGGGATGCAGTGCCTGGATGTACAGCTGGCGTAACAGACACGCCAGCAGGACGCGACTTGAGTGTGGATGATGCGAGACAGGGCTTCGGTGAGCCGCTCGCCCCGGCGTCCGGGGTTGGGTCACCCGCACCACCCGTTCGATGTGACATATTCCGACCTGGCGTGCTGGAATCTGGAGGCGAAGGGGTTCACATCCTTCCTCCGGAAGCACCGCTGTCGGAACTCGCATCGTTGGGGAAAGTGGGCATCTCGGCGCGGATGCGTTAGCGGCTGGTGGTGACGACAGTAACAGCGGCGATCTGGGTCCCACCCAAGCAACTTCCGTTCAGAGGGAAGAAGGGGATGGGTGCCCCGCTGTCAGAAGAGAATCGGCGTTGACGGGCACTACGGTTAGCTTAGGAATAGAAAGCCCTGATGTTGTCCCATCCGTGGAGGGAGTGGGGTCAGAGACAGGTGACCCCGAGCCTGGACTTCCCCCGAGTGTACCGCCAACTGTGTTGCGACGATCGAGTCGGGTTAAGCGAGCTCCTGGTTGGGTGTTGTTAGAACAGTCGCTGGTTACAGTGTAAAACGTGTGTGATGTGAGCACCTGGTTGCGCGATGTTAGAATAAGATGCTAGTGTACCAATTGTTATAACTAGCGTTGGGCGGAAGTGAGCATCCCGCCGGGGATGCGTTAGTGGATGGGCGGTTTGTTTCGGGTCTACACCACATTGTGAAACTGTGTAATGTCTGTGCGGATTGTGGAACGCTTGTTGGGGCGCCTATGGCGAGTGGTAGATGCCTTGTGCTGAAATCTAGTGCGTACCCTATTAAGACTTGCGACGGTCTTGCGCAGTCGTGACATCAGTCTTTGTGTTGCGGATAAACCCGTTGCCATACTGCTGACGACCACTTGTGGCGATAGTTCGAACAGCGTGGCGATACACCGTGTGCCATTTCGCTCCAGTGTCATGTCTTGGTCGTGAGCGTTGGGTGCGTGGGCACTCCTTTTTCAGGGTTTATAGAGTGTAGACGGGTGACGTCATGGTCCCGCGCGTCGCCAAGGCGACGCGTGCCTTCCGATTGGCTTGTTGCTTTCGCGCCGAAAGACTCCCGGCCGCGGGAGTGTGAGAATAAAGCTGGCCGCGGGCGGACGTGCGGTCCGCCCGTGCGGGTTGGACTGAAAGCTGTCATGCGTGTTTGCGGTTCGGACCCGGCGACTGCATTGTTCGGACCCAGCGACTACATATATATATATGCCAGCCATTTCGGAAGCATTTGAACAGGAGGGAGAGGGTTGAAATCCACTGACTTCGGAACGATGGTGATAGGTTTGGCACTTTGCAGCGCTAAATTAAGTTGTTCCTACTCATCATAGCATAAAATAAGAATGGGTACTTATTAAAAATACTGGTCCAAATATGGCGACCATTTGTATGAGTGTTGCTTGAGCTACCTCGAAATCCGTTTGCCCCCACAAGCAAATACTAGGTACGCCACTGTCCACGCTACTCTATCTGGGATATGTGAACTTTGAGCCTTAATCACTGAAAGAAGCTTAGGCCTCCAATGTAAAATCCAGCCCATGAAATATAGGTGTTAATGTTGTTGGGGGAGGGAAGGTGGTGTGAACAGTAGGAGCAGTTCCTCCCAGAACCTCAAAACACTGCAGCTCAAAGCTGTGGACTGAAATTGAAACTTCAATTGAAATTGACCTGAAATTGAATATCCAGTGCACTGAATCTTATGATATTGCTATGAATACACACAGATGTTTCAGCCCACTATCCACACCATTTTAGAATACTAGAAGATCACACATATAATTAATGCTGTTCTCCAACATTACTACCAGGTATCCTTACCAAATCCTGAAATTATTTGCTATCTTAGAAAAAAATGCACCTTACTTGTCATAAAAAGAGATGGCTTAGTGCTTCATTCACCTTTTTTAGGCATGCATGGCCACAAATCCTCTTCTTAATAGCATCTTTTGCACTGCAGTTGGTCCAATTTTTATCCCAAGTGCACTCAGTGTACCTTTTCCATCAGGGATCATGGGTCTCTGTGAACCAGCTGATGCACACAGTGCACTTCAAGTTACTAAGATTTACAGTCTAGGATGTGACCATGCAGAAAGAATGCTCCTGTAGCGGGCCGCAACCGGCGAGCTAAGAGTGATGGCCAAAGCAGTGCGCCACGTTTACAGTCATGGCCCAAACGCTGCGCCACATTTGCCGTCTGTAGCGGGAAGAGTGATGGCCAAAGCAGTGCGCCACGTTTACAGTCATGGCCCAAACGCTGCGCCACATTCGCCCCGTCGGGACGGCACAGCTGTTGGAAAGTGTGACGTCTACGCGGCCGCATCTTTCCTCTCTTTCTTAATTGATATAACCGGATGCCATATAAGCCGGATTAACGTAACCCTTTCCTCAACGTAGCATATCTCTAGCGGATGGCACTCGGCCTCTGCTAAAGATGGAAGGAAAAAAAAAAAGCACTTCTTTTTCGGTCGCAGGTGGGCGGTGGAGCCTCTTCGCAGGTTACGATGCTGCCCACCCTCCAAGTGTACTTCTATGTGTCGTGTATGTACGTGTGTCTGTGTATGTTTCACCCATGTATGTGTGTCGGACTTTACGCCACGTTCCTTGCTTGTCGGCGTCTCATCTTTCCTCTCTTTCTTAATTGATATAACCGGATGCCATATAAGCCGGATTAACGTAACCCTTTCCTCAACGTAGCATATCTCTAGCGGATGGCACTCGGCCTCTGCTAAAGATGCAAGGGAAAAAAAACTTGGCACTTGAAATCTGTCTGCAAATACAAGCAATCTTCTACACGCACAAGTTTCTGGCAACATGCCATGGAGACAGTGTGGAGTGTGCGTTCACACTCCACAATTGGTGACCCCGACGCGATTCAAGCCGTCCCGACGTGATTCAAGTCGTCCCGACGTGATTCAAGCCGTCCCGACGTGATTCGAGCCGTCCCGACGTGATTCAAGCCGTCCCGACGTGATGTGGGGAGCCAACGCGCAACTCT